>JAAWXA010000005.1:32780569-32824668 GCA_038090715.1 Florisuga fusca
AATTGGGAAGAGAAAGTAATAATGTTCATGCTTCTAACAGTGGTGATACATTATTTAGACTCTTGCTAATTCTCTGCTATTCACATGATGGCAGCTGCTTTTTCAAATCTCTATACCTCCAGTACTTGGCTGGTCTCTTTTTGTCTGTGATCTTGCAATTGTGCCTAAGATAAAGGAGGAGCAGCAGCCTTTTCTCTGCACTGAGGTTCTGTTTGGGAGAAAGAAACAGTCACCCCAAAGGGCACCAAACTATTTGGCTTGCTTCCAATATTTTATCATGTTGAGGTCTTTCAGTGGACATAGACTATACTGATACACACTCCTGCCCCTGAAGGTCTTTTACAGAGCAGGACAGAAGGGTCCAAATGTAAATGCAAACTCAGGCATTGTTCATTACACTGATCCTGCCCAGCACCTGGCACAATGAGGGCCTTATCCACTTAGCCTAATAGGGACAGCAAATGTTTAAACCATAATCATATTGTCCTAGATGTTCAGATAGAGACAAAGTCTTGGGATTCGATAATTTTGCAGATGATTCATCCAGTTGGCAATGAAACTCTGAAGTTCCTTGGCATTCATGAAGCTCTTGTTCTCCCAATTCCTCAGCTTCCTCAGAGCCTGATTTGGAATTGGCTAGGCCAGAGTGTGAAACCTGTGTTTGGGTGTAGAGTAGAAGATGCCTGCAAAAAACTTCATGGGGCACTTGCTTTGCAGAGGTGAAATATGCGCTTTTGGCTCTTTCACATGAAAATATTTGCAGCTGTAAGAAACATTTGAGCATTTTGAGCAGTAATAGTTAAGAAAGGCCATTATGTTTCTCAGTTTTTTAAACTATGATTGATATATTTGAAAGGCTTGCATGCTGCCAGCCTCTGAGACATGGAGATCACCGAGTCCAACTCCCTGCTCAAAGGAGGCTCAATTAGACCAATGCTTTGTCCTGTTAAGCTGGAGTATCTCCAAGAATGGAGACTCCAGAACCTCTCTGGAACCCTGTTCACAGTTTAAAACTTTTTCTTAATAATGACTTAGAGTTTTCCATGTTCCACCTTGCACCTGTGGCCACTGTGAGCTTCTGAGATGAATTTGGCTCCATCTACTTTGCACATTCCTGCTAGCTGTAGACAACAGTCAGTTCTTAGGGATAAACGTGCCCAGTTCCATTCTCTCTATGCAAGAGAGAGGAGGTTGCTTTGCTTGTTTCGTTTTGGTTTTGTTTTTAAGGNGCTAGACCATGGCACTGAGTGCCACATCCAGTCTCTTTTTAAATGTCTCCAGGGACGGAGAATCTACCACCTCACCGGGCAGCCCATTCCAATGCCTGATCACCCTCTCCATAAAGAAATTCTTTCTAATATCCAACCTAAACCTCCCCTGGCACAACTTAAGACCATGCCCTCTTGTCTTGCTGGTAGTTGCCTGGGAAAAGAGACCAACTCCCCCCTGGCTACACCCTCCTTTCAGGGAGTTGTAGAGAGTGATGAGGTCTCCCCTGAGCCTCCTCTTCTTCAGGCTGAACAGCCCCAGCTCCCTCAGCCTCTCTTCATAGGGCCTGTGTTCGAGTCCCTTCACCAGCCTGGTTGCCCTCCTTTGGACCTGTTCCAGGACCTCTACATCCTTCTTAAACTGAGGGGCCCAGAACTGGACACAGTACTCGAGGTGTGGCCTCACCAGCGCTGAGTATAGGGGCAGAATCACCTCCCTGGACCTGCTGGCCACGCTGTTCCTGATACAGGCCAGGATGCCATTGGCCTTCTTGGCCACCTGGGCACACTGCTGGCTCATGTTCAGCTTCCTCTCAATCCAGACTCCCAGGTCCCTTTCTGCCTGGCTGCTCTCCAGCCACTCTGTGCCCAGCCTGTAGCGCTGCATGGGGTTGTTGTGGCCAATAATAATAAAACGTAGTAAAATGTTCTGATGAGTTTTTGGAGGGGAGGATGTACTTATCTTGAGGGGCTTTTTGGGAATCAGGTTGTTGAGAAACTTGACTTTGAGATTTGTGTCTTTTTGAGTATATACACTCTTCTGGTGCCCTTTGGTCCCAGTGGACATATTAAGCATTCTGCCCTGCTTCCAGGAAAGGCAGTCACTAGGAATACATTAAAGAACAAGGGATTAAATGCAGCCTGCTGGCCCCTGGGCTATGGTTGGTGAATACCATGCCACACACTGCAGAGCCCTGAAAACCTTGATTGCAGTTTGGCTTGCAGTAATCTGCACCCTGTACTTGGACTATGCATTTTAAATCAGGTGTGCATTAATCCATCAATTATCACAAATGAGCAGCACCAAGTGTGGAGCTTTTTATAAAGATGCTAGCTGATTTCTAATGTGTGTGTTTAGTTGCAATGCAAATTACAGTAATTGAAATAAAATTCTATACAGAACAAAAGAGGATTTTTTTACATAAGAATGGGCCAAATGATACAACAAATTCTGATTTCTAATGATGATTCAAATTCAATGGTTATAAGAATTACTTCTGCTTTGATCTCACTACTGAAAAACACGAAGATTTTGTTTATTAAAAATACTTCAAAGCTATTAAACTCTCTGTTAATTAAAGGCATGCTTATATTTATAAATACTATGAGCAGTGACAGTAAAATTGGGAGTTTGTGTTATGCAGCATAGTGAGCACCATTCACAGTAATCACCAATCCCAAACATTACAGTCAGTTCTGCAGCTCTAAGTCCCCTCTTGGTCAAAGTCTTCAGTTTCCAAAGGCTGAGTCTGTTCTCTAGAAACTATTTGTATTTGGGGATTCCACAATGTTGGTTTTATAAAAAGGTTCTGGAAACTCTGGGGTCATAGGCTTTGAGGCAGCACACAAATTGGGGCTACTCCTAGGTATCAAAATTTTGGCATCTGCAGGACCACCCCTTTTGCTGAGCAGGCACAGAACAACAGCCTAGTAGAAAACTTGGCAAAAAAATTATGCTAGTCCAATACCATTTTCATGTTCCTGTGAGTATTTCTTAAAGCAGATACCTTTTTTTTTTTTTTTTTGCAAACTATTTGCTTTGATTAATTAGTATGTCTCAGCCTTTAGAAAGTCACTAAAAAATATTACTTAAGTACCTTTGAATCCAGTGCTAAAAGGAACTGCACTTCTCAAGAGCAATTTATCCCCAGAATCTTCTACAATGTCTAGTTGATTGTTGTCTGTTTTCCCTGGCTGTGCTCCATGCCTTCAAGTAATTTATCTCACCAGCCCACTCAGTGGCTTCAACCATGAACAGATTTCCTGCAGTTTCAGATTTTTCTGTGGCCTCCAGGTATTCTGGTTTCCTAACAGAATTTGTTTGGGCCCCTCAGCTGAGATTTGACTGATAGGAAAAAGGGTTTCTGTTCCCTGGACTCCATATTTGATGTTTATTCACCTGATTCTGCATTGGAGCCCACTGCATATATGTTTCAACACATTCCATCACCTGCTTTCATCTGAAACACTACTGAATTGCACCTCATCTTTACAGCCTGACCTGAAATGTAAATGAACTCTCACCTAGTTTGCTCTTGACCCCAGGGAAGCTGACTTGGGTGTCTGAGCTAACCTGGCTACCATACCCTTAGTCTCTGCAGCTGTAATGGAAGCATCGATGCATCTCCTCTTCTCCCTTCTGGAAGTACTGAAGGACAGAGGCACAGAGGCCTCCATGGAGATCCCACTGCCTTTTTTTTTCCAGTGTTGCAGACCACAGAGCTGGTAGGTTCTTCAGAGCCAAGAACTCTAGCACTAGCTTGAGCTTCAGGATGCCAGCCCAGGGTGGTGATGCAAGGGTGCACAGGAGCTGGATGCTTCAGGCTGAAAATGCTAGCCCAAAGGTCAGGAGTTCGATCTTACCTTTCCTCCAAGCATCTGGTGTCCTCCAGCATGTCACTTCAGGCTCAGCTTAAAAGATACTGATGCTGGGAGATGCATATCAGTTCTTAGCTGGAGTGTCTGCCTTCAATGTACCCAGCTCTCCATGGCTGTTAATAATCCAAATGACAGCATAACTAGCTACTCTTTTTTATCTCTAAAAATCGTTATACATGACAGCTATTTGAATACATGGAAAAATTATTAGTAGCAAAGCTCTGCTTTGTAGAGGTATTGCTTGAGGATAAATGTGTTAATGTTTGCGGGGTTCTCAGCCTCTATGTCCTGGGGGTTGGAACAGAGACAATTCAAGCATGAAAAAATACTAAAATGCTAAAAAAATCCAAATCAATGAGTTATCTTCATGTCATTTGGAGGTAGGATGTTTGTTGCATATTCTATAATTTGACCGTGAACTTACCTATCAAGGTAGCCCAGCCTATAGCCCAACTAACCCTGGGGTGCAGGTGGTGTAGAAATGACCCCGTGCTTAGTAAGTACTGAGCATTAAAAACTCCCCTAGGCCATAGGAATGAGGTTTTGAACCACTGAGGTTTGATTAAGACCCCAGGTGGGCAATTTTTGTAGGCTAGTTTGTTTTTAATTTTTAAGGAAGGTCAAACTATCAAGAATTTTGCTGTTAGATGTCACCTGCTTATTTCTCATTATTAAAAATAACTTTTTTCTCTGCCCTGAGGTAACAAGTATCAAACACAAGGTAGTGCATAACAAATGCATATGTCAGGGCACAACTTGACTGTGTAATTTCATTTGCAATGCTAGACGAGATGTTAGTCTGTCACTAGAATGATGCCAGATTGCAGGCAGTGAGGATCTGACTGCTAATTTTCCTCTCCCGGTGGTCTGTACTACTTTGAAAAGAAGGTTTCTTTAAAGAAAATTCCATACATTATCTCTTTCATTACCATTATCTGAGAAGGTTCCATTTATTTATTTAAAAATAATTTAAAAAAAAATCTTATTCAGACATGGTCTGATGATGATGATGAGAAAATCCCTGAATAATGTGCTGCCCCATTTTTTTTCATGAAGGATATATTGTAAAAGATACTTACTCCATTAGAACTGTTTTTGTGAACACATTTGTGGCTTTCCTGATAGCTGAACTATTAGACAACTATTTTGTCTGGCTTGATGTGGCTCTCTGACATGTCCCATTAGATAACTGATGAGACTGCACAGACAGCTTAAAATGCTCAGTGCCAGATCTTCAGACTGTGTAAAAAGCCCCAGCTCCATTCCCTTCACTGGAGACATGTCTATTGACACCATCTGGCACAGTGTGAAATGCAGCTATTGCCCACGGAGGGAAGAGGATATGAGATGTCGGAGAGGCAGCCACTGACAAATGGATTTTATTTGACAACAAAAGAGGAACAAAACGAAATCTCCATTGCTTCACTCAGTGCTGCTATTAAATGCTCTTCCCCTAACCAGTGCCACAAATCTTCTTTTTCCTTCTTCCAAGCAGCAGGCTTGTGTTAGCACGGATCACAATTTACAACGTGCTAACAATTCCTGAGGACCTTCCTATGCGAAGTCATAAAGTAACTCTCAGATATTTGCAGGTGGCAACAAAATTAGATGAAAGATCCACAAGTATCCATCCCAGATGCTAAAAACTCAACATGTTGTTGTCAGTGGTAACCAAAGAGCTCGCAGCCAAATTCCCATGGGAAGCCTGTGCACCTACCCAAGAGAGTTTGATAGACTTCTTTACAGTGGCCTCACTGTGCTCTGGTCCAATACAATAAAGCTCCAGGGTACACCACAGGTGCAGCAACTCATGCCAGTCATTTCCTGCTGGTCACTTCGTGGATGACAATGTCCTTGATTCTCAGCAACAAGCCTTTTCTTTCTATACAAGCTCAGTGGTTCAGAGGATCCAGTTTTGTTTTCTTTTTAGCAGATGCCACTCTATCGGCAGCAGATGCCTTTCTTGTGCCGTACAGCAAAGAACACATTGCTGATAAGAAAACAAAGGGTTTATTGCCTCCTCTCTGGAAATGTGATGATGTATGGCAAGATATACGTTACCTTTATCCTTTCTGTCATTCTAATGAACTGCCTTTATGGGTTTGTTGCAGTCCAAGCTGCCCCTTCAATGTGATGGAAGTGGAAAGTAAGACAGGAGCTTCAGTGGTTGCAGTCAGCTGGATGCCACTGCAGCTTCAAGCAGAGTAGGAATCCCAACCTGCCTGAGCTTGTTCCTACTTAGAGCCCCATGGGATGCATTCAGTACTCTCTGTCACCTAACATGGGTCAGATTTATGAAGAGTTACTATTTTTGCAGTATTGCAAGGGGTAAAGTTCAAGGTTTCTGGCACTGCTTAATTAATGAAACTAAAATGGCTGAAAACTGTGCTAATTAGGAGATGTTAACAGGCTTTGACAATAGATCTTCAGATGTATTGTAGGTCATTTAGGGGGGGTAAGATTTCATAAATTAATGAGGAATATGTTATTAGTGACAATGAACCCTTTGTGGCTTGTGGATTACCGAAGAATGTTTTTTTAAAAGAAGACTTTGTGCTCTCAGGGCACTTTATGCTGGAACAAGAGTAACTATAAACTGCAGGTGTCTCATTAAATTCTGCTGGTGATTAGAAGAGGCAGCCATGTGCAGAGATGTTCATCAGGGGCTCCATGATTTGTGTTGTCATGCTCGGGTTTTCCCTAATAGTCACACACTGCTTAGCATTGACACTCAGCTGCTGTGAGCAGAACTCTGCAAAAATAGTCTGTTTCCATTCAGAAGCGAATGGCAACGAGCCAGCTTGAGATTTATAGACTGACACATACCCCTTCTTAATGACCAATGAGAACATTTGCTACTTACCTGTTACCTTTCTTCAGGAATACATTAAAAACAGTTTTCCACTTGAGAAAGGGAAGCATGCAGCATGGTATTTTTACCCATCATTTCCACAGACAGATCTGCTTTATGCAATTGCAATGAAGAGAGAGGGAGAGGTTGAGAAAGTTTGTCAGTATTCCCAGTTCTGGTTAAATGGTTTGGCCTGAAGGCAAGATGGATACACGCCCGTTTCTTCCCAGCATCAACGTGTGTTTGAAAAGAGCAACTTGGCATGATGCTTTAAAAAAAAAAAAAAAAAAAAAAAAAAAAAATTGGGAAGAGAAAGTAATAATGTTCATGCTTCTAACAGTGGTGATACATTATTTAGACTCTTGCTAATTCTCTGCTATTCACATGATGGCAGCTGCTTTTTCAAATCTCTATAGCTCCAGTACTTGGCTGGTCTCTTTTTGTCTGTGATCTTGCAATTGTGCCTAAGATAAAGGAGGAGCAGCAGCCTTTTCTCTGCACTGAGGTTCTGTTTGGGAGAAAGAAACAGTCACCCCAAAGGGCACCGAACTATTAGGCTTGCTTCCAATATTTTACCATGTTGAGGTCTTTCAGTGGACATAGAACACTGATACACACTGCCCCTGAAGGTCTTTTACAAATGTAAATGCAAACTCAGGCATTGTTCATTACACTGATCCTGCCCAGCACCTGGCACAATGAGGGCCTTATCCACTTAGCCTAATAGGGACAGCAAATGTTTAAACCATAATCATATTGTCCTAGATGTTCAGATAGAGACAAAGTCTTGGGATTCGATAATTTTGCAGATGATTCATCCAGTTGGCAATGAAACTCTGAAGTTCCTTGGCATTCATGAAGCTCTTGTTCTCCCAATTCCTCAGCTTCCTCAGAGCCTGATTTGGAATTGGCTAGGCCAGAGTGTGAAACCTGTGTTTGGGTGTAGAGTAGAAGATGCCTGCAAAAAACTTCATGGGGCACTTGCTTTGCAGAGGTGAAATATGCACTTTTGGCTCTTTCACATGAAAATATTTGCAGCTGTAAGAAACATTTGAGCATTTTGAGCAGTAATAGTTAAGAAAGGCCATTATGTTTCTCAGTTTTTTAAACTATGATTGATATATTTGAAAGGCTTGCATGCTGCCAGCCTCTGAGACATGGAGATCACCGAGTCCAACTCCCTGCTCAAAGGAGGCTCAATTAGACCAATGCTTTGTCCTGTTAAGCTGGAGTATCTCCAAGAATGGAGACTCCAGAACCTCTCTGGAACCCTGTTCACAGTTTAAAACTTTTTCTTAATAATGACTTAGAGTTTTCCATGTTCCACCTTGCACCTGTGGCCACTGTGAGCTTCTGAGATGAATTTGGCTCCATCTACTTTGCACATTCCTGCTAGCTGTAGACAACAGTCAGTTCTTAGGGATAAACGTGCCCAGTTCCATTCTCTCTATGCAAGAGAGAGGAGGTTGCTTTGCTTGTTTCGTTTTGGTTTTGTTTTTAAGGCTTTTATCTCCTAATGAAAAGACACTGTCATCTTCTTTTTTTAATAGAGCATCACCGTATTTGAAGTGTCCACAGAGATACATACAAGCACCCTTTAAAAGCCTATGCCTATTGCTTTGGCTTTGCTCCAGCTCTGCTCTGCACTCCAGCATCCTTGCAGCTGGAGAACACACACTTGGAGCAGCTAGTTTAATTATTTATAGCCATGTCATTGCACACGCCAGCTACCAGACTTTTATCCAAATGCCCTAGTGTGTGTATGAGCCTGCAGTGAAATCCCTGTTGCTTCCAGAGTTGGGATCTGACCTGGTGGAGAGCTTCGTGAACTCCTGGACTACAAATTAGACACAGCCTTGTGTCTATAATAGAATATGAAAGGATTATATATCATGTAATATGAAAGGATGGAGCTTACTAAATTCTTTCTCTTCCTTTACATTTTCCAGAAAAGCTGCCTTATTTTGTAGTGGCTATTCAAAACATTCTCATCTGTTTCCCACATGGAAAAGGAGATAGTTTTAAATTGAGCCCTGCAATCTTTTTGCAGTGAACTATGTTATGAGAGCAGATCTTTCTCAGCAAAGTTCATGTGTGGATGTCAAAATACTGGAGCTCTGGAAATGGGGTGAAATCAATGGAAAAGTAACTTCCAATGGTGTTGCATTCCTTCCTTCCTTCCTTCCTTCCTTCCTTCCTTCCTTTGCCCTTCTAGGTGAAAAAAAGGCATTTCTCTGAGGCACCAGTCTTGGCATGGGAAAGCCTCCTGCAGCCTGTGTTGGAGGAGCAGGACTTCAAGAGGTGGGGTGAGTTGCCCATGCAGGGCACACAGTTGTGTCAAGACTGGGAAGGGCCCCAGTTATCATAGAATTTTTCCGGTTGGAAAAGACCTTTAGGATCCTGAAGTCCAGCTGTTAACCCAGCACTGCCAAATCCACCACTGAACTACCTCCCTAAACCCCACATCTACATGGCTTTTAAAACCTCCAAGGATGGTGATTCCACCACTTACCTGGACAGACTGCTCCAGTGTTTGACAACCCTTTTGGTGAAGATATTTGTCCTAATATCCAATCTAAACCTCCCCTGGAGCAACTTCAGACCATTTCTTCTTGTCCTATTGCTTGCTACTAGGAAGACGAGACTGACACCCCCCGGCTACAGCCTCCTTTCACATAGTTGGAGAGACTGAAAAGGTCTTCTCTCAGCCTCCTTCTCTCCAGATTAAAAAAAAAACAACCACTGTTTCCTCAGGTGTTCCTCATAAAATCTGTTCTCTGGACCCTTCACCATCTTCATTGCCCTTCTCTGGACATGCCCCAGAACCTTGATGTCTTTCTTGTAGTGAAGGGCCCAAAACTGAACACAGTATTCATGTAGTGGCCTCACCAGTGCCATGTACAGGAGGACAGTCACATCCCTAGTCCTGCTGGCCACACTGGTTCTGATATAAGCCAGGATGCTGTTGGCTTTCTTGGCCACCTGGGTGCAATTCTGTCTCACATTCAGCTGGGTGTTGACTCATACCCCCATGAAAGAGTCTTTCCTGGGGAAAACACCCCAGCACTGGAAACGCTGTTAGTCTCACCCTCCAGCACCCCACAAAGATCCACTACAGAGGTGGCTTTGATGGCCCAATGAGCTTGCACTCAAGGACTACCAGAGCAAACACTCCTAACATAATAATCAGCTCTATCAGAGGACAGGGGTTGAGCTCAAGATTTCAACCAGCAGGTTGGCATGCTCTATCTGTTCAACATCTAGGTGCAGGAGAGAAGAACCAGTGACCCTGACCTGCCCTCGAGTGGAGAGGAGGTGGCTGAGGTGGGAGGGGAACCCCAGCCCCATCACCAGTGTGCCAGAGGCCATTGCTGAGCCAGCATATGTGGAGTGCTGGTGATGGGCAGTGCTGTGGACACTGAGAAGCACCCATGAATTGCTTCTGAGATGGCCCAGCTGTGTGTTGAACTGTCCACAGAGATTCCATCTAAGGAAAGAAAAAGGCTCTGGGCTATAGTGAAATTTCTGTATTCTCACATTTATTAAATGAGTTACTGCCAATACTGCTCCTACCTCTGCCCATTTAAAATGGAAGGAACTGGTGCTCTCCTGCTGACATGGACCAGGAGTACACACCAAAATGCCAGTGATTTATGCCAGTGCAAATCTAACTGGAGCCTTAAAACATGCTAACATCATGACTGAATTAATACAAGTGCCTATGCAAGGGAAAATACATGCAAAAAAGAATGATGTGGGACTGAAGTTCTGTCCCTGCTATTTAATGTAGAGCCCATTTGCAGGCAGTTCAGAAGTGCTTATCGTTGTTCTGTCCAGCTGTTGGCTTCATTTCTTTGCTTTTGAGAGATAATGACTGAAATGGCAATGGAAATCCATGCACTGTATTTTCATTATCTCATGCCTCTTCAGTGATATTGCTTTGGCTAATATAATAGTGTTCATCCAATATTTTCAAAAAGCTGGAGACTAGAATGTGATCCAAAAAATTTAACTCTTTAATCATATAAGAAAGTTCAGTGAAATAAATGGTTGAAATTCATATTTTTATTAGGCGTTCCATTATTTTGTCATTATTCCTTTGCACTGAGTGATGCTCATTCATGTTGCTAATTACGCTTGCATTTTCCCAATTTATCTAGAATGCAATAGGAAAAGAGAAATACTGGGCGTTTTTGGACTACTCGCTGAGAATTTGTTACTTGAAGTTACAGCTCAACAGATGCATGGATAACCATGTGCACAGGCACTCTCTTTACTCCACAAACAATTGTTTATGATGGCTAAAAGACAGAGCATGGATATAAGTTTGTAAGGCTGACTTCTTGTATCTATGCTCCAGTCTGCATGCACAGTTTTGCCAAGTCAGCTGTAGTCTTAGTCCATGTGAAAGCACATCTGAATGTAAGCTTGGGAAAACATTTACTTGCACACAGGTACGGTAGAATCAGACAGCATAATGCTGATATCATTCCATTAAAAGTGAAATTCTGAACACTGGAGTAATTACATGGATATTATTTATTTATGATTAGTCCATTAATCAGGCCCTGGTTTCATGTAATAAATATTTAGCAACTGATAATCCTCTGCAACATTAAACTGGTGCTTTGAGGCTGCATTATAACCCTTGAACAAGAGAAAAAAAATTGGAAACTTTATTTTCCCAGATGTCTACTTTCTTGGGAAAATGGGAAAGGTCGTTTCCTAAGGACAAAAATACAACCTGAAATGAATCACAGAATCGTAGAATTGTAGAACCTAAGAATTATAGAATGCTTTGGGTTGGAAAGGACCTTAAAGATCATTTAGTTCCAACCCCCCTGCATGGGCAGGGACACCTCCTACTGGAGCAGGTTGCTCAAGGTCCCATCCATCCTGGCCTTGAACACTGCCAGGGAGGGGGCAGCCACATCTTCCCTGAGCAACCTGTGCCAGTGTCTCACCACCCTCACAGGAAAGAATTTCTTCCTAATCTCTAACCTAAATCTCCCCCCTTCAATTTTAAACCATTTCCCCCTGTCCTCTCACTATGCACGCACGTAAAAAGCCCTAACCCAACTTGCTGAAATAGAAAGGGACAAGAAATAATTGCCACACCTATGAAATTTGGAGTAGTAAATGTGTTCTGATTTTTAAATTTTCTTTTTAATGGAAAAGGAGCAGAAGGCTTTAGATTATGAAAAAAAAAGATAAGTGTTAATTCATAAATGTGCATGGGATATGGGCTGAAACATCTACTTTTCAACTACTTATATTAGCCAGAGAAGCTTGCAGCTTTGCATGTCGTACCTTTAAGAGAATGAACCCATCCTGAACTCGATGAAGTTTGCCTTTTTCCTGCTGTTGCATGAATCTTGGAGAGATTATAACCAATTTAAGCAGGATGGGGGACTCTGTTTCTAACTATCTACAAGCAAACCACTAAGGAACCGGCAAGGGAAAACGAGAGGTACTCGGAAAAGTCTCCAGCTTGGATTACATCTATCTTGAAAGCACTAGCAGCAGATGCTTGTGGAAGTGATTATGCTCTGGATCATATGCACATCCTTCTGGCTGCCGTCACCACTTAGGCGCATTTGTAGTGTAGGAAAAAGCCCCTTCATGTTTACAGAAAAAGGAGCTCAAAGAATATTACAGAAGGCACCAATAATCATGGGGTTCAAAGGAGCTCAGCAACCACTCTGCTGCTTAGGGGCCCAAGCCTGTGGGACCAAACTTTAAACAAACCTCAGGGTTATGGATCACAGCCTTTCAGAGATTTCAACATTTTACCATACTTCAATTTATAGACATAATAATACTGTTACCCAGAAAAGCTCTCTTTTCTCCTCTTTTGTCTGGCATAGGCTGCTATTAATTAGGGAGGTATTCTGCATGTATGTAAACAGTAGTTCTAAAAGCTTTTGCAAAGTTATTTTATTCTGTCTAGCTTTGAGGCTGCAATATAAAGTTCTGCAGTCTGCTTGATAGATCCTTAGACACATACAACAAATGGTGGAGGTGACTGTGCTATATCTCCCATGCTGCTGTTCTTTTTTTATTTTAAAGGACTACAATACAGGTATTTGGGATTTTTTTCTTCCAAACAATTTGTTGACATTCTCTGATTTTCCAGTAGGGTGTCTCGTACTAGCTTTGGTTCTGATTTTAGTTGTCCTGAATTTTCATACTTGCAAGCAACTCATTCTTTCCTTCTCTGCATATTGCTGCCTTTTTCAGCTACTGAAAGCCCAGTAGCCTTTCTCCTGATGTCCCTGAGCATCCCGTGAAGTGTCAGGGCCTGGGGGTCCTGCAGGGTGACTCTGCTTATTGCGTGGACTCACTGCAGGTCAGCCCCAGCAGCCCAGGAGTTTTATTGCTCATCTGTACAAGGCTTCCAGAGGCATCTGGCAAGAAGCCTATTCTGACTGCATGATTCCACCAACACTGGTTATGGGGTTTGTTACAGTTGCTTGTTCAGATGTGTGAACTGGTATTAGGGTTACAGCTGTAACATCAGTGCTGTAGCATTGACATGTTAAAAGCTGCATTTTATCACCTTCTGCCCATTCCACGCAAAAATATGATCTCCTGAAAGACAGATAACATGGTATGTGTCTTTTTTTTCTAATAAAATAAAATAAATAGGGTAGCTTGGGTCTACAGTTTTTAACCAGGTAGAAAAAAAAAATCAGGGGAATCTCTGACTCCTTCAAGTTCCTGATCCTATTTATCACCTCTAGGAACTGTTATGTTTGGTCAGTGTTTCTAATAAAAAGAAAATAAACCCTTCCCTTTCTTCTCCCCCTGGCCCTAATACCTATTCTTATATATACTGCTGTCTAGAGCAATCTACCTGAATGCTCTCACAGAGCAGGTGATCAGTGAATTCACACTAGGGAGTAGTAGGCTACATAAGAAAAACTGTGGCTATAGCAGTGGTCTGCTGTTCTGGGTTACCCAACCCCAAAACACAAAGGAGACTACATAAATCCTTTGGGGCAAGGAGTTGTGCTCTGTTTCACCTCACCCTAGTGAAGGAGTATTGAAGGAGTATTGCTTGCAGAGCATACTATGCCAATTGGACAAAAACCTGTAGTAAGAAGTAGCTCTTTTGTGAAAATCCTGCGCAAAGGGCTGAATTTATTTTTCCTAAATGTTATGAAGTAGACCTCTAACTGCACTCACCTCTTGTGAAATGTGGGAACAGATAGGGTGTTCAGCTTATTGCAGAGTTGAAGCACATACTGCTAACTGAGATGCAGAGGAGGAATAAACAGTGACTTAATGCCATTCCTGTTCCACAGAGACCCATAAATATGGGGAGAAAGTTGCTGAGTAAGGCACTAATGCAGCAAGTGGTAGAAATTAATCAAGAGGTAGTGCCACTTTTATAGGGCAAAAAGGATTCAGGAGCAGACTGCCCAGGCAAAGAGGTGAGGTGGAGATCAATTGAAAGGAAACATCCTTCTTGGATTAAAGTACCCACTCCCAGTCCAGCCAAATGCTGTTACTGAACCTGAATAAGAGCAGTCATCTTTTATATGGAGGGTATGAGCAGTGCGAAGCATCTTATGTAGTTATGATTTCACAAAACTGCAGTGGCCTAGATACCAAACAGTGATGTCAGCAGGCAGGAGCTTTGGAGATACCTACAAGTGAGTGAAACCAAGGAGAATTCCACTGCAGCCCAAGTTAAAGTCACAAATAGTACAGAGAAATAAAGTGGGAAGAAAAGGTGATGTCAAAAACTATGTGTGGACCTCCCCTTTTTTGGATCTGACGATGGGGGCTGGGTGAAGAAGTCTCTGTAAAACACGTTGAGTTTCTTGAAATTTTTCATCTGAAAAGTATGAAGAATGAAAAGAAATCTGAAAAGAGTGAAAAGTAAATATCAGAAGGTGATGAGAGTATTAATAAGCTCTACTGTGTAGACCGGACAAAATGTGAGTTTTTTAATGGCTATTTCTTTCAGTCTTCATATTTTTATTTTACAAACCTTTAAAGTATGAATTAAATAAAATGGGGAAAATATCTTGCAGATTTTTCTATACAGAAACTGTGAAAACAGAGATGTTCAAAACTGACTTCAAAGCATTTAAAATTGAGGGGTTTGGTGTCTTGGGTGGTTTTTTTTATAAATCAGAGTCTTATAGTAGTGCATGATATAATTTTTGACTATTTGTCATTTTCTGACCATACACTGGTACTGTTTCAATGCAAAATTACCCAGCCACCTCTGCTGGCTGTTGTACTGCAACAAATAATGCCAACAGCCTGAGTTCAGCTGCACACAGGATGCTCATTCAATACTTTCCTGACCTGGCCATGCCCTCTGGGTATCTCTTTATGCCAGGGCTGTTTGTGGTGGGCAGTGCTGCCGAGGCAGCATGAAAAGGGCTTTGTAGGAAGTGACGTGTAACCTTGGTTCTTCACTGTCACACACCTGTATAGATACTTCCACCATAAAATATGGGTATAAAATAATTCAGTTAGAACTCACCTTCTTAAAGTAAATGACAACTAACCCAATATCTTAATTTTCTTTTCTTTCTGTCCCAGACAGATAAAGGCATGACTGCTGTTTAATTCCTGTTTTGGTCACTGGTACCTGCGCTAGGTGAGTTGAAATATTTAATTTGCTTTATTGGTAGTATTATTCCCTCCAATTTACCAGGTTTGAGTTACTTTAGCAGGTGCAGAGGGGGCAGTAAAAATCAAGCCCAGTGATCACACAGCATGTCAGATTCTCCTTGTCTTTCCACTCACTGCTGCAGGTGTACCAAAGCCAGCCAGAGCTGGCTTCATCACCGATACACAATTTCACAGCTCAGCCAAGTACAAATAATGCATTTGTGTTGCTCTTGAGATGTTTCTGAGGTTTATTCACTGTATCCTCAAAAGAAGTGAAACCTAATGACCTGGGAAAGTGTGTAGAGGTGGGGGAAGGAAGCCCTTGCCAAGTGGAGGTGGCCACAGCCAGGCCCTGAGGGGTTTGGAGAAATCTGTCATAGGCAGATTGCCTTCCTAAATCCTGCCAAGGAGAAGGACTTTTGGAGCAGACTGACATTCTGCCCGCATTTGTCAGCCATGGGCTTAAATGTCACTGCTTTTTTCCATCTCTTTTAAGACTGAAACATCCCACCAGACAGAAATTATTATATTACCCTGTTTGAAATGCAAACCTGGAAAGGGGAAGGGGAACCTTTCCATGGGGGACTGTAACACCACTTCAAAGTACTGAGTGTCTGCATGAAACTTGTTTCACACTGACTGTACCCTCTGGGCTTGTGAAGGAGAAGAGAACTAATGGGACCAGGGAGACAGGAGAGCCATAATATACAAGATCTTCCAGATGCCCAGCAGCATTTGGGGTATATACTTGACCGAGAAAGGTTCGGTTTCTTCAGAAGGAAAAAATCATGTGGAGAACACACACAGCCTGATCCCATCACCAGGGCTCTCTGGCATCATTTGCATAGAGATCTCTGTGATTTCTCTTCCAGGGGGAATCCCATGGCTTTGCACATACAAGGTAGAGGAGAGTAACCCATTCCTGGTTCTCAGAAGGGTGGATTTTGTTGTGAGGGAGCAGCAAGAGCACTGGTACCAAGAGAATCACAGGTCTTGGGATAAAGTGTTACCTCAAAGCAGGGTCATGAATGTAACTGCACTCACATTCCTGATATCGCTCTCGCCTGTAGTTAAAAATCAGGATTTATGAGGACTGGAGTTTTCACAAATTTTATATCCCATAATTCCACTGTTCCTTACTATTATTAAAAAGCCTGTAAGAAATGCCTAACCTGAATATTCCTTGCTACAATTTAAGTCCACTGCTTGTCACATCCACTGAGGAAATCTGGACAGGGCAGTTCACTCTGATCCTTTATCAGCCTCTTTCTGTTTCTGAAGAGTGTTACTGTGTCGCTCTTCAGTCCCTTCAGATTGTTGGCATTCCAGGGTAATTCTACTTTCTGGCAAAGAAGTGCTTCTTATCAAGCCTGCTGATGTTCAGGTGCCTGAGGGCTTGTTCACATGGGAAAATTCGGTAGCATTATTCATGCCTCTTCACTGCAGAACAAGAGTACCCATATGGGAACTGAGCAAGGCTATAATTATTTTTCTCTGGAAGAGTCCTAAGTACCTTCATACAGTTTCTTCCTAGAAAGTTATGGCACAGGTAGTGGAACACACTAGATAAAATGCATTTGGGGACATTAGAAAGGACTGCTTTGAATAAAAGCAACTTTTCACTCATGACAATACATTTCCCTGTTTGAGGCTGTTTCTCACACTCGGAGCACTCTGTGTCTCCTTTAGAAAACTCTCATTCTCCAGAGAAATTAAAACAAACACCACACACATACTTAACTGCACCCACCCACCCAATATTTTATTTAATTTTAACTAGTTTTGCTGCACTTACACTCTTCTTCTGTGAATGCATCCTCACTCTGAGCACTGCACTCAGATGCTATCTGAGCAGTGACTGCAGCTCTTGGCGACGTGCTGAATGCTGATGGAGAGCACTCACACTAGCTCAGGAAAAGAAGCAAGAACAGAATCCAGGTAATGTAAAACAATTTCACACTTGAAAGGATATTAACAGGATGTGCTGCACCTGCAGCCACAAATTTCATTTGCAAAGGAGAAAAACAATCTCTGTGCTGTAAATGTGAAAGAGAGAGAAAGAAACCAGGCTGCCTCATATGCCATGTGCCTTAGCCATGGCTTGGAGGTATCCTCTGTAGTTCTGCTTTTTGTGTCTACTCTGCCCTCTGCAGTTCTCGCTGAGTGACCCGAAGCAGGTGATATAACTTGGAGAGAGATTTTGGAGTCCTCTGGTGCCCAGCAGTGTCCCCATGCCCCGGCTCAGCACATTCCTGCACCGCCCTTTGCAGCTGCAGCTGCAGGGGGAGGGACACCGACAGTCCTCTGAGATTTGGGGAAAACCAGCGACGGAATATTTTGTCACAAATTACCTGAGGAAAGGGAAAAGAGCAGACTGTTGTCTTCCTGGAGCTACAGCTAACGCTCTGCTGCTTCTCTGGCGCTGCAACAAAATGTCACCTGCTACATTCTAGTTGAGAAACTCCCCTTCTCCTCAGACTTTTCTGGCATTTCTGCATGACAAGTGGTGAGGTTGAGGGGGTGGGAGAAGAAGGCAAAAGTCTGCCAAGCTACAGCTCCTCTCCCCAAGCATCTCTGCTGTGCTGGTTCTATGGGACTATAGAATCATAGAATCATAGAATTGGCTGGGCTGGAAGGGACCTCAGAGATCATCAAGTCCAACCCTTGACCCACTACCACTGTGGTTACCAGACCATGGCACTGAGTGCCACATCCAGTCTCTTTTTAAATATCTCCAGAGATGGAGAATCCACTACTTCCCTGAGCAGCCCATTCCAATGCCTGATCACCCTCTCCGTAAAGAAATTCTTTCTAATATCCAACCTAAACTTCCCCCAGCACAACTTAAGACCATGCCCTCTTGTCTTGCTGAGAGGTGCCTGGGAAAAGAGACCAACCCCCACCTGGCTACACCCTCCTTTCAGGTAGTTGTAGAGAGTGATGAGGTCTCCCCTGAGCCTCCTCTTCTCCAGGCTGAACAGCCCCAGCTCCCTCAGCCTCTCCTCATAGGATCTGTGCTCGAGACACTTCACCAGCCTGGTTGCCCTCCTTTGGACCTGCTCCAGCACCTCAATCTCCTTCCTGAACTGAGGGGCCCAGAACTGGACACAGTACTCAAGGTGTGGCCTCACCAGCGCTGAGTACAGGGGCAGAATCACTTCCTTGGACCTGCTGGCCACGCTGTTCCTGATACAGGCCAGGGTGCCATTGGCCTTCTTGGCCACCTGGGCACACTGCTGGCTCATGTTCAGCTTCCTGTCAATCCAAAACCCCAGGTCCCCTCTCCGTCTGGCTGCTCTCCAGCCACTCTGTGCCCAGCCTGGGGCTCCCCATGGGGTTGTTGTGGCCAAAGTGCAGCTGTAGCTACAGGACACCTCATGCCAGGGCCAAGATTCCTCTCTCCAGTGCATCCACACCCAGCATTTGTAGAGTGGAGAATTGCAGCCATAACCCCACTCTGCTTACACGTGGGCAGCTGTGACTTGACCAGTAGAGGAGACACTGATGATAAACCCCTGCTTCTACCTCCTCCACTCTCCCATCTGAGGTGTCAGGCTAACAGCTGCGTGGGAACGTGGCAAAGAAATGCTACTGAATATAACAGTTTCTTTCCATGCTCCAAGATGGGATTCCTGAATGGAAATGTCACTTACCTGGCCATGTTTAAAAACCTGACTGCTTTCATCTCACAGTCTCTTGGTACATACCATGCATTCTATAACCAATGTGATTTTAAAAGAAAGGGGTGCATAAAGCAGCTGTGCTTACTCACTTGCAAGTTGTTATTGGCTCTCTGTGCTCCACATTTTCGGATTTTCAGATTGCATTTTGAAAAGCAATCAAAAAAATTACAGTCTTCGTCTCCTGTGCAGTTTTGTTCGAGGATGTCCCTCATTTTGGGTTCAAAAAAGGCCATATCTACATCAATAGCCACCACCTGTGGATCAAAAAAAGTCATCAGCTCTGGTATGGCACAGCCTGTGGGACAGAGCTGAGCAAACATTCTTTACTGCTTGCTTTTGGAAATGTTGTGCTGAGAGCACCTGGGAGTGGGGAACTGGGATCACAATGAAAGGAATTTATTTTGCTTTACTGAGCTCTCCTTGTCTTATAAATACCACTTTTCTAAACAAAACCAGCCAGTGCTTATGACACCAGGAAGGGAAAGTTATTTGTGCACCATATGTGTCTTTGGGGTCAACTGGATTCATTGTCCTTAAACTGGAACTATCCAGCTCAGCTTGAAGACGGATTTACTTCTTGTTGCACCTCACACAGATGGCAACTCAACCTTTTAATTACATGATGGTGCAAAATTACCTACAGGCCAGATGGTATTGTTTCACAATTCACCACTCAGACTAAACCCCTGACTTGACCATGGTGGAGAAGAGCAAAGGGATGCACAGAATGACCTGCACCTGGTGCAGCTCCTGAAAACCCTGTGCTTGCATTCAGTGCATTTGTGCTACAGAAATTGATCCCTGAGGCTGTTGAAAGTTGGGTTTGGCTTTGCCCAGTCCTGTTTGCTATGGTTTGATTCATTTATTGGATGTGGTTCTTGATCTGCTTGTTTAGAAATATGATCCATAACAGAGTCCAGACAGCATCTGGTCTCAGCAGAAAAAAGCATGGACCAAAGGGATCAATCAGTGTTCTTGCCCTAACATAAGACTTGCAAAATAGTGAATGCACAGCAGAATGAGGTCTGCAGAGCTGCTTCCCCTGCTGGGTTTAAGACCACTCTGAGAGTGAAGTGGTTTAGTCTCAGCTTCTGCCAGTGTCACATCACCCATCAATACTTCACTTAAAAAAAAAAAAAAAAAAAAAAAAAAAAAAGCAGTCACCAGGGAAAGAAAGGCAGCCAGTAATGGCAGCCAGTGGCAGCTGCTTGATGTGAGTCAGACTGTGGGTGATCACAGGGAAGGCAACCTGCCTTCAGCTCCAGGGATGCAGCCATCAGCCAAAGTTCAGAGCTGTGCATAACACCTGACTGTCAGGGACAGAGATGCTCCCTGGTAGCAGCTGACATACATTTTCCTGGATGGAAACATCTGAGACCTGGACAGATTTTTATGGTCCCAAATGATAGGCTCATTTTTAAGATTTGCACTCCCAAACAGTGGGGGAAGCTGAACTGTGTGACTGAAGCAGCAGCTGGATCAACCACAAGAACTAAATGTGTCTGGTCTGGTAGAATGCCAAATAAACCTTCCACAGGCAAAAGAAAGAACACAGTCTCATCTTAATTTTACTCAACTCCTTTTTGCCCAGGGAAATATCTTAAAGAGATGAGGCATAACGTAAAACCTCAAGTATTTTTAAGCTTCTTGGAGAGATTGATCATGATAATGTAGCCTGAGGAATTTCACACGTTTGGACAAGCAAATGTTTTTTTCTATATTTTTGTATTTCCTTAGGCTTTCTGCACTTTGATAGTTCACATCTTTGGAGAAGAGACAGCAAAAATGGTTCAGGGTTTCCCCAGTCTCAGGATGGCTGCATCAGCTCCCAGGTGGGATCTCTGCCAGCACTGAGAACCTTTGACAACCTGATCAATTGCTCCACTAGGAAAAACTGCCCTATGTGCAGCTGCCAAAGGCTTCAGCAGTTTCACTGAAGTTCATCTGTTACAAAAAAATGCAGGCATCCAGCCAGATCCTGAAAAGACAGGTCTGTGTGACACTCTACCTATAAGGAGATACATTTTGGTGGGGTTTGTTATGATTGTAATTGATGATGAAGGTACCTAAGGAAAGGCAGGAAGGGCCCAGCTTGGCTCCTGTCCTGATTTAAAGTCATGTTTAAGATGCTACAATCTTTCTAGTTCTTTCTGAAATGCTAGTAAAAGGGGAAGCTCTTCCAGATCCAATGCATATTCACCCAGACCTCCCTCCAAATCTGCACTTTATGTAGCACCATGGCAGCTTGAAATTCCCCTGGGTAATCTACCAGGCAGTGATGCCTCCCCTCCATGCTGCAGGAGATGGTTGGAGTGAGGGCTGGAGGCATATCCCCAAAACCTGAAAATAACCCTTGAAGTAAAACTATTGCATGCAGAAACATTTCACTGGGCATTGTTGTTCACAGTTGTCTCATTCTGGGATGAGGAATACGTGTATTATTATGGGTATTTATTATCATCCTACACAGAGCACATTAAACAAGGGGAAAAAAAAATAAATAGAAGTTCCTGTAACAAACATAGGGGATAAAAAAGAGGCTGCCTTGCTGTGTCCTCATTCTAGAAGTGGCTGAGAAAACCACCCAGAGTTTCTGCTTCTCACACTCCTCACCTATCAGACCCTCTTCTGTCCTGACCCATCCTGTCAGTCCCTTGGCTTCCCTTGTATCTCCTGTCCCCCAGCCCAGTGGGGCAATAACAGGTGATACCAGTGAGCTGAAAGTGATGTGTAACTGGGAGAGTAAGCCAAGTGGGAGCGGCAACTCACTTTTAAAAGATTTTTTTAATTAACTGTCCTAGAAAAATACTAAGAGTACTTTCCTATACCAGAAGGTGGCTGCTGTTTCTTGGATCCCAGAAGTCATGGGAGCATCCCAGAGAAGGATGCCTGAAGAAAAGGAAAGGAACAAAATCTCTTTTCCTCTAAGCAGTCTATGAAGCAGATGCTTTAGTGTGTGCTCATCCACATGCAGTCACAACCCTGTGTAGCTCAAAAAGAGATGCAAAGCCTCCCTTGAGGAGTCCCTGCTATCATTCACATTGCCTAAATACCGGTGCTATTGTTTCGGTTTCTTGCTGTAGCTCCTCACCCCTTCACTGTTCAGATGCTGTATTGCACCTGAATAAACAACCTGAGGAAGGGAAGGGTGAAGAGGGAAAGGACTCTAATTGTTCTTAATGTCTATATGTTTAGGCAATGTTTGCCTGGGACTCTTAAGATGCGAGTTATATCAACACTCAGTGAGTACTGAAAATAGCATTGAAGTCCCTGAAAGTGCTTTATGTTCACTCAGAGTGCAGAAACTCCACTGATGTCTCTGCAAATGGTGAGCCTGATTCAAACATGTACTTACTGCACAGTCTCCAGGCTGTATGTGCAATTCCCACTGAAACCTGTGGAATTTCTGTCTTCAAAAAGAATGCCAGATACGTGCAGCAATGTGATGCTGAGCTAGGTCACTTCTTAGAGAACACACATAGCTATTCAGGTCTGAGTTACAGCTGTACAATGAAAAGTCAAAGAGTAACAGTACCAGGGAGTTTCATGTCACTATCCTTGGATCATTTCCAGACCAGATAAACTGATCACTAAAGCACAAACATTTGTGTTTGGTTGTGGGAAGTTCCCCTTGTGCCAAGCCAGAGAATTCTGCCTTAGCTTTCAAATTCAAAGTTTTTTTTTTCCTTTCAGCACCACTACTAGAAATAGTTGCCATTACTCAAATTACAACTTCATTTACAGCTTCTGAGACCTCTGTGCAGCCAGGTTTCCTCCACCACACTGAAGGCATCCTGTCAGTACAAAGCAGAACCCTGCAAGCAGTTCTCAAATCAAACAGGAGGATTTAGTGCTCTCAAGTGTGGCTGCACATATTACAAAGAGGAAAAGCAGTAGAGAAGCTCACCTGTCATTTGTAAATGTATTGGTTTTGCAAAAACTTGTCCAAAAACTGTAGGAGGAGGGAAATACCATTTTTACACAGACACTTTCAAATTAGCATTTCACCTCAAATTGCTGTAATACCATCCCAAAGACCCAACTTACTGTGAGATCGTGCCTGATAGCAAAGTTTTCTGGTTTGATGTCACACAGGTGAAGTCGGTGAGAGAAATCATTATCAAAATGCTGCACCATATCCAGAAAGCTGAGTGCAATGTCAGTGATGGCTCTCACCCTGCTTCTGTGGCCAGCAAGGGAGGGACCAACCACATTTTCCAAAGGAAAAAGAGTTTTGTGCCAGGCATGTCCAGCTGTGAGATACTCCACAGCATAAAAGTGTCCACAAGAGCCAATAATTCGTAGCATGTGTTTGCTGAAGTCCTGCAGCAAACTGAAGTAGATATATTCTTCCTGCTGGAGCAAGGACCACATGCTGGCCACTTGAGCTTTCCAACGTGGTCCCTTCTTCCTTGTCCACAGGGGCCCCACAGTTTTGTTAGAGAGCTCTAGCCCCAGGACGTTTTTGACCTCCAAGGCTACCATCAGCAGAAGTTCTGTTTCAGTAATATCCTGCGTTTCCACTTCTTCCAGCATACTGAGATGCTGGTAGCTGGAGAAGATTTCCTTTTTGGATTTCAGGATGATTGGCTGGCCTCTCCAATCAGCCTGGATGACCTTCTTGCCTCGGTCATAGTAAAGGCAGTGTTTGTACACCAGCTTCTGTGCCACACACAGATCTTCACACAGGTCACCAGTCAGGGCTCCGCTGCTGTAGTCAAGGCACTGGAGTGAAAAAGCAGAATATTCATACACTTGAGGACTTAGGAGAAAGGCAAAAAATTAGCAACACTCTTAAGTTCAAGAGGCTTGCAGCAGTCATGATACCACAAGCACATACTTTCTGCAATTTGACTGAATGTTTTTTCGGAAGTCTCTAGAGACCTTTTGCTATGAGGAGTCTTGCTTCAAAACACGGATTTTTGGGAAGGTAAGGAACAGGTTTTGGGGGGCAAGGAAATGGACCAGATGACCTGTTAATCTTAACTTCTTGCCACATATGAATTAATTGAGACAAGCTTTGAATATACTTGGCTGAGCGTTGTGAGATTCTAGGCTGTAACATTTTAAGGCCAGGAGAAAACTTCCAGTGTAACTCAGGAATTCTCTGGAAGAGTCAGTGCGGTGTAACTGAGACATCCCTACTTAAACTACAGGAAAATCCATGGGAATTTCTGCATTGCTGCAACCTCCTGCAGCCCTGTGCAAGGTTTCAACCTTGCACTCAACATGCCCTCAACGAAGCTGTGAGAACCTCCTCTTGTACTACCAGGAAACACAGAGGTTGCACTCAGTGCCTCTTGGACCAAGAACCTTTTGGGATTTTTAACTATGTAAATACCGTAGGAAAAAATAACATTTCCAGATGTTATATGTACTTATCAAAAGTGACATTTTAATATGAATTGCTTAAATACTTAATTAAAAACAAAATCAGCCCCCAGAAACACAGCAACTGCTTCACGATAGTTAAGTGGTCACTGCAAATTCATACAAGAACTGTAAGGCTTCCCACACCAGTTCTTTCTTCAACCCCTAATTTTTTCCCTACCATCATTTCCAAAAGCGTAGGCAGATGATATATTCCTGTGGGCATTCAGAAGTGCAGCTGCAGGGACTGGTTTGGGTGAATCTGTACAGGGGATGATCAGAAGTCTCTGGTGAAAGGGGAATAAACTGTGGTGGTGTAGGAAGCCAAACATCTGGGAGGCGGCTTGACAGTGTCAGCCTTCTTCATTGCTTTCTGGCATCTGAGCCTTCACTTAAACAAGCTGGCAGCTCCCACTCCATGTGGAGTACTTGCAACTGCCTGACCCCCACCTCATCTGTGACTTGCTGTTAAATACACAAGGAACATGAACAGAAAATTCAAGTGATGTGTTTTCTTAGGACAGTATCTGAGGTGTGCACCAGCGGAACATGTTCTGATGCCAGATGACATTGAGAGTCCAGCCTTAAACAAGACACCAGGGAGTGGGTGGAGGATTAAGTCCAAAACCCAAGAATGGTGATAAATTGACTAAGACAGCTCAGTGAGGGCAGTTCAGACAAGCATAAAATTTGTTTTCACTCTGATGCTCTCCCAGCCCATATGAGAATATTCAGTGCCAGCAAGGAGAGCCCTGGCACAAATGTCCTGAGCCTAAGTCCACATCAGGATGGTCAAGCAGACTGACTGGGCTCTACCCAGACATCAAAGGAAACAAATCAACGTTCTTGCTTTTCCTATGAATGCAATACAAACTTACTTTCCCTTTTTAAGAAGGAAATTTAATTTTCTCAACAAAAGTAGTTGAGCAACTCTTACCATCTGGAACTCTAGGCAATTTCTGAAAGAGGACTACAAACAGAAGAAGTTGGGGAGTTTCTTTGTAGCACAACAATAATCACATTTAAAATCACTGTTCTCCTATTGAGAAGACCACAACCTAACTCTTCTTCTGGTACAGAAAGAGCATATAGGAGCTATTCCCGTAATTGGGTCCACATGGGTGAAAACTTGCTCCTGTGGACAATTTTACTGTGATCCATCAAGTTCACTCTAAAACAGTTTGCATAACACACACCCAGAGGACCTGCAGTCAAACATATAACCATGAATCTTCTGTTCTAGTGTTGCAATCGTGTCATTCTTCATGGCATTAAGGAGTAAAAGTAGTTGCAGAAAAAACAGTCTCACATTTCCCAGACATAGCAGATGATTCACTTTTGCACCCGGCTGCTGTTTAGGACTTGCCCACTGTTCCTGTTGAACACATAAACCCTTGAATGTTGACCTAGTATCTGACTAACAGTCCCTGAGTTTGAGTCTTCTCACGCTGAACTTGTGCAGCATTTTGCAAATGAAACAGGACTCAGCCAAGGAGTTCTTGGTCTCACAGTGATGAAACACAGATCTACCTTCCAGAAGCAACATTTTCTGCTGGTCACCAATAAAAGCAACAGTTTAAAAATGCTTCCTCAAAGCAGCAATCCAGAAGTCTGAACAATTTTCAAGGTGTCTCTCTCTACTCACAGAATGCAGTGAGTTGTGAGTCACTCAAAAAGATTTCCCCAGCTTCTTGTTCATTATGACCTGGGGCAGCAAAGGCTGACTGCACCTTCACGTCTTCACTACACCCCCTGCCCACTTTATTCCAGCTTCTAGTGGTTTATATTTTGTCATAAGCGTAATACACTGAGTTCCCTAGTGCTCCCACTACAACCCAATAGATGTTTTGACTGGTGATGGGTCTGAGCCTTCGTGACCTGCTGCCCTTCTGAGACACCTGCACTGGTCTGCAGCACAGCTGGAGGGGTCACAGTGCAAACTGCTGCCATTCACAACAGGTCTCCCTCCAACCCTGATGGAGTAGCAGCATTAAACACCAGCCAGGCAGGATGGCAGCAAAGTCTTGTGGCTTTTTTTTTTTTTAAAGTGGTTGGAAACAGATGTGCTTAAGTACTAATAGGCTGACTCCTGTTCTTACCTCTGCTGCCAGAGTGGTTCCAAAGAATGTTTATCAATAGGGTGATAGGTGCTGTATATATATAATTATAAATATACATATAATATAACATAACATAACATAACATAACATAACATAACATAACATAACATAACATAACATAACATAACATATATTTATATATACATAAATCATCCAGGCTCCCCTGGATGACTTTTGTGGTTTCATTCCCTCACGGTTTCTTCTCTTTTTCCTTCCAACAGCCTCAGAATCACAGACAAATGCTGTCATTCAGTGCTGCACAGACCGCCAACAGCCCTTTCCTAACTCTCCTTTCAGGAAATATTCAAAGATCACATCATCCTTTTAGACACAGACTGCAATGGTAATTCATGGTGAAGCAATTATTTGACACATATATCCTTTCCAAAGTCAGTTTTACAAGGCAGTTTTCCATCCTATTGGCATAGCTTGTACTCTTTTGCTCCCTGGTGTGTAAGTTCATATCACTGCACTAAAACACATTTTGGTGGGCTAAAAACATTTAACCAGATTCAGATCACCCTGCAACACAAAGATCGACTCATTATCTTTTACTGGCCTAGGAACCTTTTCACTCACTGTAAACTTTACCATAGTAGATTTCATATCATCACCATAGCTGCCAATAAACGGAAGAATCAATTTTCCAAAGAGATACTCAAGAAAGTCTTCCAGACTGCCATCCTTGTCTTAACGACTGCATTCTGAGATCTGTTGATGAGGCAGTTTTAAATCTGCCTATTGAGTGCCCTTTGAATGCCACTCACTGCCAGGTTTTTTTTAACTAGAACATGAAAGTGACATGGAGCCAAAAGCCTTACAGAAACGCAGCTCTACTACACAAAAATGCAGACACAAGCATGGTTTGGACTTGCTTATGTGTTTCTGTTCAAAACTGGGTACATAATTTTTAATACCCTTAGCACACCTATCAAGACATGTTTAAAAATCTGTCTAAATTAATGGAAAAGTTTAAATTAATGTAAACCCTACTTAGAATTTATATAAATTGAAATAATTTACAGTAACACCATCACTTGGTGTGTAGATCAGGCCTGAGACTGAGTCCGGCCTTGTAATCAAGTATTTTTCCTATATAAATTCATTACTGATAAAGGTTTAGAAGTAATGGAAATTAATTAATTGCTCAAGATAAAACAGAGATTCATCACTATGATTTAGTGTTCTCAGTGTAAATTAAGGTGAGACCAGTGCTAGGAAAATTTGTCTTGCGGAGAGTTAAAATTGGTCTCTGCAAAATACCCTTCACTGCTTCAGCCTTCCCAGTGCTGTACACATCTGCACAGATGTACATTTGCTCAGAAGAAGGAAGTAAACCCTGAGAAACAACCACTTGCTAGAGTTTATGCCCATGCAATTTTCACTACCATTCTTAAAATAGCTCATTTTATGGTTTCTTGCTGGAAATGTGACGACTAGTAAAACAATTTTTTTGGAAGTCAAATTTTACTTAACAAAAGGTGTTAGGCTCAAGGCATCACACTATTTGTTCTGTAGATCAACTGCACTTCCTATAACTGCAAAACTCTTGCTCAGAAGATGTGTAAAGACTTAGTTCAGGGGTGATGTAAGATGACCTCATATTCTCATCATTCCACTGTAAGGATGATCCATTTCTAATGTCACTTGGGAAAACTATTGCTTCCAAACCTTAGTGGTGCTATTGAAGACTCACCTACAGACACAGATGAACACGGCAATCTCAGCTACTCTTCCCCTGGAAGGAGGATCTGAAACTGAACTGTCACACAGTGACAGAGACAATTTTCCAAGCTTGTGCCTGAAATCTGATCCCTGCCTGGGCTTTCAAAGTCATGCCTAATGATCTCCAAACTAAAGAACAGCAACAAGCCTCTGTCCATCTGTTTACTGGAGGGTGTGATTGATAAGGGCCTGGACCTCCCTGAGCTCCTTGCAGCTCCATACAGTCTGTGTTCTTCCCAGGCACGTAAAGAGTGGGCAGGATTTATTCCTGCAGCATCAATCCCAAACTCAGCTGTACTTTGAGCTGGCTGCTTGAGGTAAAGTAACTGATCTCGGTACCATTAAAAACACATTGTCAGGACAGTTACCTAGAGTTTCTCTCCCTTTCTTACACAAAATTTGGGAAAAAACTACAGTCAGTTTTTTGCTTGCTGCAGATTATTTCATTGCTATTAGTGTTCCTCCCTTCCCAGCTAACCACTGGAACCTTAATTAAGAAACAAAATTTAACTTAACCCACGCTGCTTCTCTTCTCAAAGGGTTTCCTACGCAATTCTAATTTATTTTTTGAAGAGAGATTTTAACGAATATTTGCAAGTCCTTTCTCGAATTTTGAATAACTACGTCTTAAATGCCAGCCCGTGGCATTGCTGAAAGACCACTTTTGTGCAAACACTTTTTCAGCTAAATAATTTTTAAAAATGAAATAGAAAAAGAGAAAACAAAACCAGAAAGAAACAAAAGAAAACAAACATATAATAAATTTTAAAATAAACAAAACTAAACAAAAAGAAAAAAAACCCACCTAACACCAAATAAACAAACATCCCCCCCAAAAAAACCCACAAAAAAAAAAAAAAAAAAAAAAAAAAAAAAAAAAAAAAAAAAAAAAACCCAAAGCAAAAAACCACCAACACAACAAACAACTAAAAAGAGGAGGGAGTTTTCCTCCCTCTCAGCAGCTTGCGGGATGCCGAGCTGCCCTTTGCAGAGCACGCACCGCACCGCACCGCACGCCCCTCCATCAGCCGGCCCACTGCCTGCACCTGCCCTGGCCCCGGGAAGGGAGGAAAAGAGGAAAGCAAGGAGAGAAGCAAGAAGGGAGTGAAGGTCGAAAGGAGGGAGGCAGCCGCCCGCCTAAGCGCACCGGGCCCGGGTCCCGGCGGCCCCTCCGGCGGGACGGAGATGGGCAGGAGCGCCCGAAAGCGGGTTCTCCGGTTCATGGCAGCCCTGAGGGACTCCTGGACGCTTTCTCCTGTCGGGCAAGCCCCCCGGGGATGCCCTGCGTCCCTCCGGGGCACTCACCAGCCTCTCCAGGATTCGGTGGCTTTTCTCGTCCGTGCAGCGCTCGGAGAAGACGCTCCTGTGGAGGAGGAATAGCAGGGCGCTCACCACCACCCAGCAGGCAGCCCAGAGGAGGAGGAGCAGCAGGGTGCATCGCCACCAGATTATATTCCGCAGCCGCTTCAAGCCCGGGATGCCCCTCATCGTCGCGCCCGGGCTGGGTTTGGGCGGCTGCTTCAGCCCCGAGCGGGAGGTGGCGAGGCGGGTTGGGGACGCCGCGTTCCCCCCCTCACACGCTTGTCCCGCTCCCCGCCTGCCCCCATCGCCAAACACCCCCTCCCCGACGCNNNCCCCCCTCCTCCTTTTCTCCTTCCCCCTTTCAGTTTCTCACCCGAGAATAAAAGGGGTTTTGAAGGGTGATGGAGGCTGCTGTGACAACCCTTCCCCACACAGGCGGCTGCCCGGAACTCGGGAAGTGGCAGCCTGAAGGCGGACGGCTCCTTCTGGTGAAAGCTTCGCCTCCCGTCAAATGAGAGAAAAAAAAACCAAAACAAACCAACAAAACCCCAACCAACCAAACAACAAATGAAGTTGTTTATTCCGGAGTAACTTCTCCAGTTTTATCCGCAGGAGGTTAAAGCCAAGCGACTCAGGTGCCCACTCACCAAGGCACTCCTCAGTCGCTCCCACCCTGCTCCCAGCAGCATCTCCCCTGCCCACGCCGCGGGGATGTGGGCTGCCTCCTGCCCGGCACCCCCTTGTCCCGGTACCCCCACGTCCCTGCTCCATCGGCATCCCGCGGAGAAAGCCAGCGGTGCATCCCTGTTGGATTACAACGTCAAAACAGCGGAGGGTGAACTGGGTCGAGGGGCGCTGGGGACGGTGAATTGTCTCCCTGCCCTCTAGCAGAGAGAGCTTCGGCGGCTATTTCTGACTCTGAGGAGGGGTCAGCTCCATGTGACAGTCTCTAATATATTTGACTTTGTTGATGTTTCTAAGAGGTCTGAGACCCAGATGTTTGTTCCCGTGAAGCAAGCAAGATCCTGGCATCCTTTCCTCAGTCTAGCTGCAGATGTTCACCGACTCTGTTCAGACCACTCACTGCATTCCCTTTTTTCTCACTTGACTCCCTCTTGATAGCACTTCACCATCACAGTTTTCAATGGGAAAAGTCGTACTCTAAAACACAGCCCAGTGCAGTATGGGTATGTGGCTCAGGTTGGCTGTCAGATATGATGAAAAAGGACCAGATTAATTTTCTCTCCCTTGTATAGATGGTTACGTCAAGTTACTTGTAACATCTTCAGCAGGAAGATGAAAAGCAGTCAATGAAACTACTCAGAGGGTAAATCATTTACCCAAATGAGTAAGAATAGCAGGATCTGGCCCATAGATAGAGAAGTGCAGAATAGTTCAATAGATGTGTTTTAACTTGCATCTTGTGTGAGTTGCTCCAGTGCACGTTTTGTTAGTAACTTGACTTAATGTAACAAGGGGAAAAATTAATTTTTGGGAAACTGGGTTTAGGGGTCTGTGTTCTGTACCATCATGTCCAACCTCATGAAAAATTTCTCCCTATACAAGCTGATTAAAAAAAAAAACAAAAACAAAAAACAAAAAACAAAACAAAACAAAACAAAACAAAACAAAAAAAAACAACTTTTTTCATCTGTCAACTGTATGAAATTTTACCCCTCAGAACAATGAGAGGAAAAGAACAGGTGCAGCAATCTTGCTGCTGTCCACTCCTGTCCACTCCTTTTGTATGATCACTAAAGTTCTTTCCTCTGTGGCAGAGCAGGGCTTGAAATACAGCTTCTAAGTAAAGGGCAGACTGTCAGGAAAGAAAATGGAATCACAAAAGTATTGCTGAAAATACTACAGCTGTCTAGAGGCTGGCAATGGGAAAGGGAACATGCAAGAAATGCAAAACCACTTTCACCTTCAAAGAGTCTCAGAAGCAGAATTATCACTAGTCACATCTTCTAGATTTATTATGGTTTGCTCTGTCACTCCACCATCTCCTTTCTTCATCTTCAGAGGCTGTGTGGCAAACTTTATTTATTTATTTATTTATTTTGTCTTTCACCTCATCCTTTCCCCATGAGGAAGCTTCCTTTCCTCGTATTGGGGATACAGCCTGTTCCTTATGAATGTGAGGAGCAGGAAAGACAGAAAGTAACTGAAAACTTTTAATTCTGTTCCTCAGTAAGACACAAAATGTTTTCAGATGCTGCTGCTAACCAGTTTTGGGTGATAAGGTTCAAATTCCTAGGACAGTATGTGGAGAAGGGCAAGAGGGCTAGATGCTCAGGCATTCCTCCATAGGTAGTAGTAGCTAGGCTTGAGCGCAGCCATCCATCACCAGCTGCTGCTGCCACCTAGGAGGAAAAACTTTAGATCTGCTTTAGCAATGTCTGGTACAATCTTCAAATGGAAGGAGATGAAGAGGGATGCAGCCAGCTGCAGAAACTCAAGCATCAGGATATCTCCCTAACACTTGGTCCTAAGCTGTCTGGGTAATAGTTCAGATACAACCAAAACTATATATATATTTTATACTTTATTTTGCAAAGGGTGGATGTCATCTTCTCAGTATGCCAGCATTCGCTAAAGCATATTCTGCATTATTTAATGTCCATCAAGTTTTGTATATGTATCATTTGTGTTTTAGTGATGATTCTGAAAACAAATCTTAATTACTCCTGACTTTGTGATTGGAACAAAGTATGGAGACTTCAGATCTGCTTGGGTGTCATGGCTGAGCTGCCCTAATTGGTAATCAAAGAAACAAGTATGTTCCCTCCTCCTCCACCACCATCCCCTCCCTGTTTTCCTCTTGGTCTTGCCTGCCTGATCAAGTCCCTTCCCCCAGTGAAAAATGTGTCTCACTGCCCAGTGAGTTTTCTCAACTCACTAACAGGGAAAAAAAGTCTAAAGCTATTCTTTGCTGAGATTATTTTCAAATGAGTTAGAAAGTCCTGAGGATGCCTCCAGGCACCCTGGTAGAGCTGTTGCAAGGAGGTGCATTGCAGGGCTGGATGTTCTGGGGTGCTGGAGACAGAAATGTCCTGTGGGCTCAGATTTATCACGTATCTGCACCTTAAGGATGCAATGTGATATTAGGCATAAGGTGATCAAAAATGGAAACACTTGCTGAGAGAAATAGTCCCATTTTCACCCCAGCCCTATGTTCCCACTGCTTCCTTGGATCAAAGTAGTTAGCCCAGCAGGCAGCACCTGTAGGTCTCTGCGTGCCCTTTTCATTTTCTTCTGAGGCACCAGATAAAATTTGCTTGATTTTGAGGTGTGTAAACTGATGTGTGTAAACATCCTTCTAATTGGTTTTAGAACAAGCTGCTATACATAGCAAGTGCAATTCTGCCTCTAACATACAGGTGTCTGCTCCTTTCAAAATACGGAATAAAAAGAAATTGACTAAGAAAAACGATATTTTTAGCATAGTTTTAATAAAGTTTTAATAGTTTTAATGAAAAACAAAAGTACAAAATGAAAAAAATCTGATGAACCAAATGCAAGTTGAATGACACTCACTCTACACCATTTTCCTGTCTCATTTTATAGTAAACCCCTTAGGAGACGTTTGCAGGGAATAAAGCCCTGTCTTCCCAAAAGATTTCAATGCAGCATGATTACAGCAGAAAGTGTTTGTAGTTTTCTTTGTTCAGTCTTTGAACTTTCAAATATCTCACTGACCTCAGTGGAAGTGAAAAGTTGGACAAGCCTGGCGAATATATATATGTGTGTGTACTTTCAGGTCTGTACCTGTATACATACACACATATACACAGCTATCTTCAGAACAGATGAAGAATTGACAAGAAAGCTGTGATTTAGCAACAGATAAAAGTCTGTGTGCTTTAGGATCAGAGGGTTTAGCCCTTAAAAACCATGCGTTGCTAGGTGCAAAATTCAAATCTTTTTTTAGATTTCCCTAAACTTCAAGATTCTTCAGACTAAGAGAGTTAGTTTTAGTTCATCCTCTGTAAAATATGTGTCTGTCTCTCTGTCCCATTGCAATTTTTCCTTGAAAAAAACCTCTGCATCAGATAAACTTTTCTCACTGTATACATTAAAATGGGACTATTTCATGTTGCACTCCTGTGTTCTTAAAGGAAGAAATATTCCTATTCTCTTATCAACTGAAAATTGAGCTTGATGGAACTTAATTCGTAGAAGTTAAACTAAAGGAAGTGACATCAAGGGCAGTAAAAATAATACTGGACTAACCTTATTAATTCCTACCCACTGAAATTGCTGGAACATTTTAACTACTGCTTAGAGCACAAGGACAACATCAAGCTGGTCTCCTCTTTATTGCTGGGCACATCACAAAATTGTGCATCACTGGTGACAGGTCAGGGCTGAAATAGGTCAGGGTGACAGGTCACAGGCTTCAGCAGCCAGGAGCCAGGTGCCTTGCAGCATCCATCTGGAGTATCCTGGCATGGTGTCTGCTTCTGCTGCCTCCCTACCTGTGGGCTCAGCAGCTCCTCCAGCCATGAGGAATCCTCGGCCTGAGAAGATCTTGAGCCCACAATTTTCTTACTGCTTTCAGACACAAACTGGGTTGCACTGTCCTGGTTTGGGCCAGGATAAAGGTGATTTTCTGGTTTGTGCTTTTGCTTTCAGCTATGTTTCTTGTAAGTAGTTGCACTTGCTGAGAACACTGGATGTTTATAGTTACTGCTAGAGACTGGTGTGCAGAGCCAAGGACACTGCTTGGCTCTGAGGAACATTTTACCCTCCAGAAGGAGTAAAGAGGTCCCACCTGAACCCCTCCTTTGGGGAGGACCGGACAAGATAGATGTCAGAACTGACCAAGCAGAGTATTCCATCCCAGACACGTCATACTCAGTATAAATTTGAGGGATCACGAGGGTCAAAGACCCTTCTTCCTTCTTCCTGCTCTTCCTTCACCTGTCCCTGTTTGCTTCAGCATCCTGGGAGGATTCCGTCCGTTTATCTGCCTGTGCTCCTGATCCATGCCAGCCTGAATCTGTGTGTTCCTGCCTCCAGCTCCCAACTGCTCCTGACCCCAGGAGTCCAGCCTGGACTTTCCCAGGGCTGCCCTGCAGCCTCAGTGGTGACATGAGAGTTACTGGGGGAAAGGGAGGAGGAACGTGGCATCCATTGTTTTTCCTCTATATTTGTATATATTTAGTAATTTTTCCTATTTATCATTAATGTTTCATTAAAGTTGTGTAGTTTAGTTTCCAACCCATAAATCTCTTTCATTTATTCTCTCTCCTTTCCTTATCAGGGAGGAGAGGGGGATTAATAGAGAGCATCTGTTATTCGGTTTAATTGCCGGGCCAGTGTCAAACCGTGACAGTTGTATCAGGCTCTTATCCCTTATTTTTTCTTATTTACTTAATTTTCTATGAGACTTTCAAAGAAAAAAAAAATCAGTCATTAAGAACTATCTTGGCAATCAAGTTAATGAAATGTAATACTGGTTCATTAGGAATTATTGTTTTGTTTGACAGATTTCATCACCTACTGTCGTGAGGACTAGGTTGCCTACGGAAACAGGGTATGTTTCTGTTAATCTTTCACAGGGCACAAAGGAATCTCCTATTTTCTTGTTAGTAGCACAGGGAACTTTCAAGCACTGCTCAAATCTACCTTGAAAATACATTTTAATATATGAAGTTGAGTTACTGAACAAGATCACAAGGTTTGACATACATTTGAACATGTCCTTTAGGCAGTGATATATTTAGGCAGAGTGCTGAGTCTACCAGAGGAATCTGATTGTATTTTCTCATTTATATCATCAATCAAAAAGAATATGTTGCAAACTACTTACAAAAGTTTTACTGCATCAGCAGGCAGCAGTTATTGGGTCACACTGCAAACCTGAAACAGGAAAATGGCATAATATAAATTAGAGAGTTAACTTTGCGGACAAGAGAAAAGCCAAGAACAGTTCACTGATTTAAATAAGGGAAGGTCTTTTCCATATATATATATAGAATAAAGAATTTGCAGTATATCTTACCCTGTTTGCTTTTCACTTTCAGCAGATATTTCTTAGGTGTAGTTGCCCATGAAAGCCAAAGATACTTCTTTTCTTCTTCCCTTTTAACACTTTATAAATGCCACTTTGCAAACTTTAATTGTCCTGCTCTTCTCATCTATACCCTTCCAATTAATCTCTTTATTAGCCTCATGCCATTTTCCCCTCAAATTTGGAAGCAGTACTATCTGGAGAAGCCAGTGAGATACCTTGGCAATGACTGTGGCAGATCTTGGTTTACTCATAAAATCTGCAGAATAGATGGAACAATCAATTTGTAAAAATACTCTGGAATCTTTTCAACATATCAAAAACAATGCCCAACACATCATCGCCTATTTCTTCTCTGTCACATTCTTAGGCTACTCGTGTGATTAGCCACCAACAGGCAAGAATAGCTTAATCAGCTCTAAGATGAGTCTTAATCAGTTTGTCAGTAGAATTGTCTTTGCCTGTAAGTGGAGTAAGTGACTTCAGAACAGTTTTTCTAGCTTAAGAGATTGATCTCCAAAGGAATCTGCTACTGAGTGGTGTGTTGTATGTCTGTCCACAGTGTGTGAAAGGGAGAACAAAGAAAGGAAAATGCTGCAATTCTTATCCATTCTCTCTATATGCAGTTTCTGTTCTCTGCACCAAGTTCAGTCCAAGTGATCTCATTATACTAATACTGAGTCTGGCTCTCTGTAGCTTCCCTTTATGAGAGTCTGAAGCAGTTCCAGGCACACTTTAAAGTTGTACTAAGGTTATGTAGAAAGAAAAGAGCCATCACATAATAATCTAGTTCCCTGTGGCCTCTTGTATTATGCTGTTATTTACATGAGTGATCTGCAGTAATTTAAACAGGCAGATTGTTTTACACAACACACATATGGCTGTCACAGGGCTATGATCATTTAGACATATGGTGGCTCATAAGAGTAAGAGAGTTAAGTGACATCTTTTCTAGACCAATGGCTAGCTTATACATCCCAGTGTATTGATTAAGAAGACATTTCTGCAGCTGATTCTGTCAGAAAAGTTACCATCTTGTCATATACACTAAAATCGGTCCAGCTGTATGGCTGCAGACCCCCTGGAATTAGTTTAAGTTAGGAATTTGCACCAGGATGATTTTAAATATGTTCCAATGGCTGACTGATCTAGGATAGCCAAAGCCCACCCACTTGTATCTTGTGCCAGGGTCTTAAAATGCAGCCCAGCTGTTTCCAGAGGTCTGCATGGTCTCTGTTACTTCGAAGAGAAATATAAAGCAAATAACTGATTCTTGGAGATGAATAAAAAAAAAAAGCATCTCCACTGCAGGCACAAGTAACCACCAAGTGGATATTTTCAATATTGCACATGAAAGGTTTTGTAAACTATAAATTGGCTTTCCAGAGAGAATCTGTTCTGCTTTTCTCCATTCATACAAACAAATCTGTTTTCATAGCATTTTTCTGATTTTTTAAATACTCTGTTTCTTTTGTCTCAAAGGCCATGCACTACGGTGCCCTGTATTTAAAAATGAAATTAAATGTAGCCATTACTATGATAGATCATATCTCATTTATAAGTGGGTAGGTCCATTTCTTGATTTCTATTCTAAAAATCCACATCTGAAGTAAAAAAAAAAAAAAAAAAAAAAAAAGGATTTAGCACAGTTATGGATAACTTTCAGTATTGGCTTTGTAAAACTTAATTACATTCAGTTGTTTCCTGGAAGCAGTTCCTTGCAATTTCTCTATAAATGATGAATGGCTGGGCATGGAGAAAACTGCAAAACAATTCACTAGTGAAATCCAATTTTGTATCACTCTTTGCAAGTAATTATCTTTTCTTTAGGTAATACATTGTTACTTTGCACATATCCAATGTTGCATGACATTTGTTTAGGGAAGAGTAGACAATTTAGTTGCTGTACTGCTTGAAACATGTAGCTCATGGTTACACACCAGTATACACTCGCCAAGCCTCTCTCTATCATCTACCAACAGTCCTGGCTCACTGGGAACATCCCAGATGATTGGAAGTTGGCGAATGTCACGCCAATCCACAAAAAAGGCCGGAAGGAGAACCCGGGAAACTACAGGCCCGTCATCCTGACCTCAGTGCCTGGCAGGGTTATGGAGCAGATCATCCTCAGTGCAATCACACAGCACCTGCAGGATGGGCAAGGGATCAGACCCAGCCAGCACGGGTTTAGGAAGGACAGGTCCTGTCTGACCAACCTGATCTCCTTTTATGATCAGGTGACGCGTCTGGTGGATGAGGGGAAGGCTGTGGATGTGGTCTACCCGGACTTCAGCAAGGCCTTTGACACCGTCTCCCACAGCATTCTCCTGAAAAAGCTGTCAGCCCACAGCTTGGACAGGAGCACCCTGTGCTGGGTTAGGAACTGGCTGGAGGGCCGGGCCCAGAGAGTGGTGCTGAACGGGGCTGCATCCAGTTGGCGGCCGGTCACTAGTGGTGTCCCCCAGGGATCAGTGTTGGGCACAGTTCTGTTTAATATCTTTATTGATGATTTAGATGAGGGGATTGAGTCCATCATCAGCAAATTTGCAGATGACACTAAGCTGAGGGAAGTGTGGATCAGCTGGGAGGCAGGAGGGCTCTGCAGAGGGACCTGGACGGACTGGAGAGTTGGGCTGATTCCAACGGGATGAGGTTCAACACGGCCAAGTGCCGGGTCCTGCACTTTGGCCACAACAACCCCATGGGGAGCTCCAGGCTGGGCACAGAGTGGCTGGAGACCAGCCAGGCAGAAAGGGACCTGGGGGTTTGGATTGACAGGAAGCTGAACATGAGCCAGCAGTGTGCCCAGGTGGCCAAGAAGGCCAATGGCATCCTGGCCTGTATCAGGAACAGCGTGGCCAGCAGGTCCAGGGAAGGGATTCTGCCCCTGTACTCAGCGCTGGTGAGGCCACACCTTGAGTACTGTGTCCAGTTCTGGGCCCCTCAGTTCAGGAAGGAGATTGAGGTCCTGGAGCAAGTCCAAAGGAGGGCAACCAGGCTGGTGAAGGGACTCGAGCACAGATCCTATGAGGAGAGGCTGAGGGAGCTGGGGCTGTTCAGCCTGGAGAAGAGGAGGCTCAGGGGAGACCTCATCACTCTCTACAACTCCCTGAAAGGAGGGTGTAGCCAGGGGGGGGTTGGTCTCTTTTCCCAGGCAACTACCAGCAAGACAAGAGGGCACAGTGTTAAGTTGTGCCAGGTTTAGATTTAGGTTGGATATTAGAAAGAATTTCTTTACAGAGAGGGTGATCAGGCATTGGAATGGGCTGCCCAGGGAAGTAGTGGATTCTCCGTCCCTGGAGATATTTAAAAAGAGACTGGATGTGGCACTCAGTGCCATGGTCTGGTAACCGCAGTGGTAGTGGATCAAGGGTTGGAATTGATGATGTCTGAGGTCCCTTCCAACCCAGCCGATTCTATGATTCTATGATTAAATATCCATTAGTGCAAGTGACTCCCCTAGATTACTCCTGAGCAAGTATTCTGTGTGTGCCATCCTGTCTAGTGCCACTACTGCTGTGTGGTGTTCCTCCTGTTACATAGAAGAAAACTTCAGGAACCTGAGTGGTTCTGGTAGCCAGACCTATTTCCAAGGGGGTCATTGCTACACTGGCATCAATAGCCAATATAATAATCAAGGAGTACCATGGCACTGCCTTCTGCTTCAAGCAGAGTTGTTGCTGAGAAGAAACCTAAGAACGCCACCTTTGAGGTGAGTTTTCATAGCTTCTTCTGTAGGCACAATCTTTGTACCCTACATGTAATGCACTTCCTCACACAAAAAGAAGAAATAGAAGAATTTGCTTCTCATCAAACCCAAGTTGCTATGTATCATTTACTCAGTTAATGCAACATTCCTATAATATTTTAAAATCTGATGTTGAGTCAGCTCTTCCTACCAGGCCACCTTGGGTTTTGTGACTGTCTTTTGATGAGAAAATAAATTGACTGAGAAATAATTTATAAGACAATAATGTATCTTTTGAAAACCTTAATTTGTTATGGGACAGAGTAAATAATCACTGCAGTCAGTGGGAGTCATCCCATAGTTTTCATTTGATTTTGGCAACTATCTTTCAACTTTAAGGATGTGTGATTGCAAAACCCCCCACTACCCAGCTGTCCCTATCTGCACTTGGGCAATGGAAAACCAAAATTTTGCCTTTTTTCTTAAAAGCAGAACTTCATAGAAGCCGGAAAAATGCCTCTGTGTAATGAGGCTTTTGCTCCAGAACTTTGTATGATTAAATTTGCATTCTTGTTCTTATATTTTTTCTGAAACAATGTGTTGTCATCCTATTCCTGCCTTCTGTTTCATGTAATTTTTCTTGAATACGATCTCATAATTCTCCCCATGTATATTTTTTCAGTTCTCCTTACTCTCCATTTATTTACTCTTTCTATCCTCCTTAGCACTTAGTTATCTACCACCAACAGCATCAATCTTCTTCCACATCCTTAACAAGTGGCTTCTTAAGACAAGAGAAGGCCTAATTCTGACCCAGCATCAGTGGATTATTTTTGAGGTACACAAAAGGAGGAACACACAGAGATGCCATGGGTAGATAACAGTCAATATTCCTTGTTTTTTGTGACTCCCTGTTTCCTGCATATAACTAAACTGTGCTTTCAACACATGCTGTACAGATGCCCACAGATATGTTCTTACTGAACAAACTCCTAACACCTCTCCCAAAATTAAAAAAAAAAAAGAAGTTATTTCATTATTCTGGATGTGCTTCTCAATCTGGGAAGTGGGGAGATCCACCAAGGGATGGGGAAAGGAATCACAGTGAAACCACAACAGACACTGAAGAGCAGTCCTGCAGAGCTGCAACCTGGGAAGATAATTACAGATGGGAAAACATTTAAGCTGCATTTACTTCAGGAGATCGTGCAGAGCTGGCCAAGAGTCTTTAATATGTCTCTTTCTTCTGGCAAATCAACAACTTATAAAAGACCAAAATAAAGTCCCAACACACCAAGGGATATTCAAGGAGAAATTGAAAATGACATATACTCATGCACACAGCATGTCTGGTGTGCTTCCAGCATGGATAAACTGGGCATGGTGTTGGGATGAAGTACAGGGTAGTTGAGATTAAGCTGCAAAAAGGTAAAGATTTTGGCATCTGTTCTCTGTGGTCATTCCAAAGAAAAGTGCTGGATAGAACTCATCTCCAAGGGCTGTGTTTCTTATCTGCTGTCAGGCTGCATCTAGCTGGACTGTTCACCCTTTGCTTGCCTGTCTGTTACACTTGCTGGTTACATGACACACATCCCACCATTGCCATTCGAGCCATTGCCATCTGATATTCATGTAGACTATCAGCACAAGCAGGCAGAAGCACAGAGTGATTTATTGACTCTTGGGCAGAGGAACAAACATTGAACAAAGGGACAGAGGTGCATTTTAACACCTTTTAGAGGCTTGGCACAACTGGGCAAACACTTCAGCAAGCAAGGAATCAGTTGGCATGGTAATTCAATTACTTTCCAAGATACATTGGCTCTGCATTTTGCAAGCCAGTCCCCCAGGGTGCTGGGGAAGAATAATTCACTAACAGCCTCTTCCACTGTTCTTTCATCTGTGCCTCAAAATCAGAAGAGGGATCAGTACCTGCCCTCTCTGAGCCTGAGATCCCCAAAATAGAAAGACTGCCTGTTCCTGGGCAATGTTAAGGCAGTGCAATGGGGAGCATGCTGCCAAAACCATATTAATATTTGGGCAATCTTCACATTAAGTTTAGGAGAGTTTCTTTTTTTCTGGCTCCCTGACACACTCTCTAATTAGAGACTGTCTCTCCAGCTCTCTTGACAGGTAAGCCAGTCTTCAGGTTTATTTTGGGTACCTAACAGCAACATTTCCAACATGTCACTGCTGGATCCTGACAAGAGGACACAGAAACACAGAATGCAATGTAGCATATAGACTCAGCAAAATAGCTTGTAAAGGGAGAGGCAAAGCCACCTTGTCTAAAGCCAGGAAAAAAGGAGTGAAGAGTTATCCAGCAGTGCACAGCAAGAGCCTTATATTCTACTTCATGCTCTCATGATTTGCAAATAAATATAGTGCCTCAGATGAGATACTTCAAGACCTGTGGTGTCCTGAATTGGCTTAGTTAAGCAGTAATCTACTGCGAGATTAATCAGGTTTTGGTATTTGAGAAGACATCTGAGGATCTGAAGTCACAACAAACTTTTAAGGGTGATTTTTAACAGGACAGATATAGGGGCTACCAGAGTTACAGAAAGGTTCAATGTATTAACCACTGATTGAGGAGGCTGGAAACATGAAAAGGTTTATAGGAATCAGTGAGGAGGAGAAGAACATAGAGAATCCTGGGCATTCTGAGCATCCAGTCCATCATTGCAGGGCACAGAGCAGAGCTTCTCGAGCTTACACCAACCAACTAAGAAAGTCAACCTAGCACAGCAGCTCAGAGTTCTGCTGCTGACCCTGCTGCAGTGCTGTGCTCAGACAGGCCCGTCTGCTTGCTGTGTAGCACCTCAGCCCTGTGGGATTCATGGGGAATTGATGTAAATCTGTCTGCTCTGACTTGGGTTGCACAGAACCACAGGCAAATATGTGCCTTGGGAATATAAACCTTCATTTGCCAGGCTCAATATAGTGAGAGGACACTGAAGACGACAGAAAGAACAGCCAGCAGATGGTGCAGCAGAGGAAGGGAAGGAGAAGAGAAAAGTAGAAAGGTCCTTTAGTATTTATTATTACTTGGGCTTCCAAGCTATGTGGGTCCTATTTGGTACTGGTGCTCAATTGTGCAAGGATGAGAAGAGGGAACATAAGACCAGGACTCTAGATTTAGAGTAAGTTCTTGCTTCAATTGCAGGATTCCTCTGGATCTACATTTTTGTCCACAACAGCAAATGCTGAGTGGATAGTCTAATGCAGGGACACAGCACACTCCAACAAGATTCTGACCAGGAATTTGGGCAAACAGGCACACCACACTGTGCTCTCATGTAAACATCAACACTTGCTACACAGGTTAAGCATAATCTGCCCCATACTTTGATTATTTACCTATTAAATAAGAAAACAGTATTTCTTTCATTTGATGAAGTCTGTGAGTAGTAAATTCATTAATTACTGCATGGTAGACATGCATATGTAGATTAGGAAGGCCTTTACAACACAGCACTTTGCAATTATATGTGTCACATAAGCAGCCCTGGTTTTCTTCAGTCGAGAGCAAGGTTACTTCTAGGGCCACAGCGCTGACTGGAAGAGAGGGACAATAAATTATATTTTGTTTTAAGTTAGCGCTATTACTCTGCAAGAGTTAGGCCTACATGCTTCCTTCCACTTCATTTTGAAAAGCCAGAAGTAATAGATGAGGCTCACATTGCTGGAATATCAATGGCAAGGCAATTTCCAGGTGTAAGCAGCTGTGTTCACCTTTAGACAACAAAGTCAGACCTAACAGAAGTGGGTGTAATTCTGTCATCTGATTTGGCCCTTGAGGGGGGGCAGGGACTGGCAGGGCTGCCAATGACAATGACAATGACAATGACAATGATGTCCCCTCTCTTCTTTTGCTTCTCACAGGGCTTCCTGGCTGTAATCTGGACCTGGCTCATCACTTGCCATATCTGGGGCTGTTGGTGGACCCTGTCACCAGTTCCCAGCTCTACCTGCCGTGTTCAGATGAGGTGGGACTGTGCCCTTGTGCTGGGTTCCCCTCATTGAGTCACCTCAGTCAGCTCCTGTGGTTCCTGGAAAATGTCTCCAATGAGTGGAAACTCCACAGCTTCTCGGACAATTTCATCTGCTGCTCAGGCACTTCCAGTTTCTATTTACTCAGTATTCCTCTTGCTGCAACCTGTGACTATTGGTTCTTGTCATTTTACTGTGTACCTCTGAGGGTGACGGGTCTCCTTCTCCTTCTCCTGCTCTTCCTTTAGTCAACAGTAGGGAGCCATTTGACAGCACTTGGCCTTCTCATCTTCAGGCTGAGCACACCCATCTCCCATGGCTCTTTTCATACATCATGTTCTCCATCCCACCCAAACATCTTGTTGCATGACTGCCACCAGAGACGCATGAATAGATTGCCTAGAGAAAGTGTGAATGGCCCCTCCCTGGAAGTGTTCAAGGCCAGGTTAGATGGGGTCTTGAGCAACTTGGTCCAGTGGAAGGTGTCCCTGCCCATCAAGGGACTTTTGATCTAGATAATCTTTAAAGTCCTTTCCAACCCAAACCATTCTATTATTCCATTACACTTTCCTCACCTAATCTATCTAAACCACCTCTAAATCTCTCTAATCAACCCAAACCACAACTCCAATCTTGGGTTGCAACAATTCAGTTGTCCAGACAGCCTCCGGCCGATATCTCCCCAATATCCCCCATGTTATCTCTCACATTTCCCACTAACTTACTCATGCCTTTGCTTATCACATTTCCCTGGGCAGCAGGACCCTCACCAGCACCCCCAGCCCGTGATTCTGCCCTTGCCCTTGCCCTTGCCCTTGCCCTTGCCCTTGCCCTTGCCCTTGCCCTTGCCC
>JAAWXA010000005.1:32824684-32849127 GCA_038090715.1 Florisuga fusca
CGGGGGGGGGGCCGGCAGCTCCTGCCTGTGGAAGGGAACCGGGACGGCGCTGTCTGGGTGAGTGTTGCAGGCGGTCCGGAGGGAGGGGTTCGGTCCGAATCCGGTCCTCTTCGTGCTGTGGCAGCCTGAAGCTCAGGGGCGTGCTGGAGTTTTCCGCGTCCCGGCAGCGGCTGCTTCGGTGCCGCGGCCTTTCGGGGAGACACCGGCGAGTGCTGGGTACGCCGGGCCGGGCCTTGCCCTGTGTTCCCTGGTTGGGAGCCCCGGCCTAGTTCGCTTTCCCCCAGTGCGGCAGCGCTCCGGCTGCTCCTGAGGGGGGAGGCTGCCACCGACCCATTCCCCAGGCTTGTCCCCTATCCCTGTCCTGAGGAAGCTTCCCACCTCCCTCCCACCTGAGGAGGGACCCTCTCCGCGGTCACAGTCCACGCTGGGGACTACGGTGGACTTTCCCTTTTGCGGAAAAAAAACCCCTTGTGAAATCCTACATTTGACTTCTTGAGTCAACCTCGGCCCAAAGAACGGGGCGTGTGATGTGAGGTTGTGTGTTGCTGCTTTTAGTATCAAAGCATCTCAGGGGTTGGAAGGGACTTATCCCAACCCCCCTGCCGAAGCAGGATCAGCTGGGGCAGGGCACACAGCAATGCATCCAGGCAGGTTTTGAAAGTTTCCAGAGACTCTTGACTCCTCTGGGCATCCTGTTCCAGTGCTCCATCACCCTCACAGTAAAGAAGCTTCTCCTCATGTTGAGGTGGGTCTGCCAATATTCTAGTTTATACCCCTTATTCTTTGTACTAGGAGGCTTTGGAGGACAATGAGATCTCCCTGGCCAAATGCTCTTGTCTGGGATCCTTATCTTGCTTGTGGATAAGGAGGGCATGGTTGTCAGTGTACACTGATAGTCCCTTGTATTACCTTGTTTTATAATGCAACCATGATAGTACTGTGAAAAGGGTAGAACTGTGGAGCTGCTTCTATGCAGCTAGGAATGAGTCAGTTCTCCCCTCTGAAGGATCTTCAGGAAATTCTTGCTCTGGTTTTTAGGAGGAGAGGGGAAGTAGCATCCATGCTTGTGCAGTACAATAAGCTCCATTTGTGTTTTCAGGTTAGAAGCTGTTTGAGACAGATTTTTTTGCAGCTCTACAGTAAGAATTGGGTGATGCAATATCCCTCTAATTTTAAAGAATATTTAACTTTTTAAGACAATAGTTAAAGTAGTTCCTGATTTAGCAAGTAGTCCAGATCTTGTTTGGGTTGCACAGAATATCAGCCTCTGTGTAATGTGTTGTATTTTGTCTGTGAGGCTAAAGCTCTGCTGTTGCTGTAGGAGCTGGTTGAGTGAAAGGGAGTGTCAGATGCACAGGGTTGATTGTTGTGTTCTGGTTTCTCTGAAAAGTTCCAGATGAATTGTGCTTGAGCTCTAACTGCATGTGAGGATGATGGCTTTGTTAGGGAAAGCAGGCTTCAGTGGGAAGCATTGTCTATAGAGGCCTTTTGAAGGCATTCAGTTTTTACCATTCATGATTATTGAAGAGAATTCTTGAACTGTCAGGTGGTTTGGGGTTGTTCTAGTTGAACTTGTTATCCAAATCTAAACTTGTTGGATGCTGTAAATTAAATGGAAGCCATCTCCAGTGAGTGAAAGGATTTCTGTATGTCTTACCTCAGTGGTCTGTACAACTCCATGGAAGGAAAAGGTATTGAGTCTTGTAGAGTTGGGGTGGTAGAATATGCTTATATGTGGGACAACCTGCAGCTTCAAAGTATTTGCTTTAGCTATGTAGAGTAGTCAGCTGTTCAAAGAAGACAAGCAGTCAAATGTTTTAACAACTATCATACTTGTCTTGTGACTTCCATGCAGAAGTTCAAGAAGGGCTGAAGGGATGTGGCATAAAGCTGACTGAACAGAATAGAGACTCACAGCAGTTGGTACTGCTGAACATGCTTTTTTAGTGTAGTAGACAAACAGTGGAGTTATTCTCATGTTCCAGGCACTTGGATTTCAGAAGCATGCTTGTAAAGATGGTTATTTTCCTGCTTTGGGGGAGCTGCAGTATCTGTAGTTCTGAAACCTAAGTTTAACTTGTTGGTGGAATGTATGGTATGTCTCAAATATGGATTTTGGGCTGGTAAGGAAGATAGAAAGCTGAGGAGGGGAGAGGTCTTGTGTCTTTTCATGTGAACTTCAGTTGAAATTAGAACAAGGAAGTGGTAGCATTGAACTAGTAGTCACTGAGTGCCTGGCTCATGGCCTGCTGGGGCTGGTTTCTGTTCCTGTGGCTTCACTCTGTTTTTTTGGGAAGGCTGAGTGGCAGGTTGGGGCTTTAAAGCTGAGAAAGCACAGTTCTTTAGCTGGCTGCTTTTAACCTCCTTGTAGAGCACAATGTATAAGTGTGGTGTCTTGGACATAGCTTCTAGCATTCAAGCCACTATTAGTTGAACTCTTACAATAAACGGCAACTTTTTAAAGTAGATTTCACTTAACATTTTCACTGTAATTCTGCAGTAAAATGAAATGCATGACTTGAATGAAATACCTCTATACGCCAGCTTGCTAAGTTTAACCACCAAAATTATTTTAGAAGAGGCAGAAACAGTGGTGTTGAGATTAAATGTGCTTTTGTTTAGTCATGTCACTGATATCATAAGAGGGAGTGACTTCAAGTTTTACAATCACACATCTTGGTATACGGCATTAGCAGTGGAAAGGTGAAAGTCTTCTGTGGCTCCTTGATTATAGACTGCTTCTGAAACCTGTGAAAGCTAAATTATTTTTCTGTCACAGAGTCTTCAGCAGCACCATTCTGGTCAGAAAATGTCTGCCCTTGAAACACTCTTTAAATACATCGATGAACACCAGGACCTCTATATTCAGGTAAGATTTCTTTTGGAGGTTTGTCCTGCAGCACAGATAGCTGTGTGACATTAAAAGCTGATAGGTGGTCATCCACAGATTTGCTAACACCTATATAATAAACCCAGTAATAAAGTAATGCCAAGAAAACTTCATTTCATAAGTTTAGGCATTGCTCTGTTTTAAGACCTAAATCTCCATGGTAGATACACTAGGAAGTGCTCAATTACTCTATAGTGCAAGCAGTGATTTATTTAGAGGTGGAAGAAGTTTGACAAGAGTCCCTGGGTGCCAGACTAGGTTTATAATATCTCCCTTTTTGAGGTGGGAGAGGAAAGATATAAGCAAGGCTGGAATAAAGCCTTCTCACATGAAGGTGTTCATGTTGGGAGACAGGGGCTTTGGTAAAAAAAAAAATGGTATTGGAGGCTAAATTGGCATAAGCTGAGTTACAAGGTGTTGTATTTGTATAGTGCCTTCCTCACGAGGTGAGTCACTTGTAGTGAAACCTTTCCTTTCCTGTGTCTGTAGCGTCTGGCTGAGTGGGTGGCCATCCAGAGTGTGTCAGCATGGCCAGAGAAGAGGGGTGAAATCCAGTGCATGATGGAGACTGCTGCCAAGGATATTGAGCGACTGGGAGGCACAGCCCAGCTTAAAGATATTGGAAAGCAAAAGGTATGTGAGCATATCCATGCCAGCTTAGTAGGAAAATTCTGTTTAGAAGGCAAGGTGTTTTGCACCAGGCTAGTTTCTTAGCATCCCAGTAAGAAAGGTACATAGACTGCATAAAATATCCTTTAAAAAGCTGTTTATTTGAGCTACCACTATAAAGTTGCAGTATAGATAATCTTGAGTCCCTTCAGCTGCTGGGAGCCCCAAGCTGTGTAGCATCTAGTGGGTATTTAAGTAGTGTGCAGCATGCTGTGTAGGTCCCATTCATGGGAATGTTGGCTTTGGTTTATTCAAGCTGTTTGACTCCTCTGCCAAACAAGAGGGATATTCACATGAGAACTTCTTGCTGCACTTCTATAGACAAGGATATGCAGGTGCTCTAATCACCAGAACAAAGTGGGAACTGCCTGCAAGTTACAGTCAGCTGGCTCAGTTTATTCTGCAGCTCAAGGCTATGTACAGCACAATACAGGCAGGAAGGTGAAGCTATATGTGCAGCACAGGCTTGGGTGCACTCAGGCTAATCATGTGGATCACTAATTTCTTGATAGCTGATGGCCTTTCTGTCAGGATCACCCCACAAGGGTCTCCTGGACAGTCACCTAGAAAGGCAGTAGCTTCTTGGGGTGTGAGATAATGTCTTTGCTGACACACAATTAGTCTACTCTTGTAGCTGAAAGAAAGTTAACTTTAATATTTACTTTTACATTAAGTGTAGACAAAATGAATCATTGATTAGGTACATTGTTGCTAAAGGATAGTGTAAAGCAACTGGTGAACTTTTCTGATCTAACTTTGTACAAACTGCTGTGCAGCAGTAAACTGTGTACTGATTACTTCAGGTGTAAATTCTTGCAATGGTTTTAATCATTCAAAGAAGCAGCTGGCCAAGGATCATGTACCCTGTTAAAAAAACAGAGCTTGGAAGCCTATATGAGCAAAAAAGTCTAAGCTGATCCTGATCTGCTAAACAGCATCTAGTAGTATGTGTTGGCTCACTGGAAGGGAGATACGTGCAGACTGTGAGTAGTGTGTGACAGTTGCTTATGGAGTATTCCAGAGGGCTAAGCCAGGTTCAACTCTTGGACTTGTGAAATAATTTCATCAGCCCTACTGTGTCCTTTGCTTAACAGCATAAGCTGGTATAGAGAAGTTCAGCTGTAATGCTGAGTGTAGGCATGTGTTATACTCAGATACCACTGTCAAGAAATTTTTGTTGAGATCTTTACTGTGGACAAGATGAAAGTGCAGTGACAAGCCATGCAGAGTGCAATACTGAGTGGAGTTTATCACTAAATGCTTAGGTAAGCATTAGATATGGCAGTCTGGCATGCAGACAGCTTGCTGGGCTATAATGGAATCTAACATTGTTAGCCTAAAGCTAACAGTTCTGAGTGGCTTGGAAGATTTTCACTACTACTGGGACTTGTCAGGAAACTTTCCTGGCATGGTGCCATCATGCCTTCATTGGTACACTGCTTCTGGCAACCAGTTTAAATAGCTTGGTTTTGTTTAGCTGTCTGTGCCTTTAATATCATAACCCCTAATGTTACAGTAATTCATCTGTTCAAAAAGTCATGCTCTGATATTTACATTAAATTTCTTGCCTTGTATTTCTAGCTGCCCGATGGATCAGAGATCCCTTTACCACCAATTGTTCTGGGAACACTTGGCTCAGATCCACACAAGAAGACAGTGTGTGTATATGGTCACCTGGATGTTCAGCCAGCAGCATTAGAGGATGGCTGGGACAGTGAGCCCTTCACACTGGTAGAAAGAGATGGTAAGGCTGGGAGACTTCAGAAACTGATGAACATGTCTTTAACAAGTGTGGTATTTCTCAGCTGTTCTAAAGTTGTACCCTTGATTGAAAGGGGGAAGAAGAGTAGGAACAGACATGAGTGTTTAGTTAATATTTTGAGATAAAAGTTGGAAGAGGGAAAATAATAAACAAAGCTGCAAAATCTCATCTGTTCTCAGAACTCATTTTGTTTTTAGATAGTTTAGACTGTGTTTGCATGTTATTTTCCTTGTAGCTGCAGCAAGGTTAGCTGTTGCACTCCATGGTAATTTGTTGCCAGAAAGCTTTCTGGAGCTAGTTTCTTGTGCTGATCACAACTTGCCACTTCTAAGGTCACATCAGTGTGCAAGAATTTTGAACCACTACAGAGGACAAACAGCACATCTTCTTTATGTCTAGAGGCAGGAGTGGCAGAGCAGCCTCCCTGGGTTGCCTTGTGTTTGCATGCTGTGCTACAGGGCCTACCACAGAAGCTGTGTTTTACAGACCTAGTGCCCAGATAAGTGTTCCTCTTCCACAGATAGGGCTGAAGAAATCCTGCATTTGAAACAATACAGTGCCAGTAGCCAAGAGGAGACAAAAACTTCCTTTTCTGTTTAAAGCTGGTGCTACCAACAGCCTCTCACTTGTTTTGCTTGCTCAGCATTGAGTGTTAAAGGTTGTAGGAACAGAAGGACCATTAACCATTCTTGCTGCATAAGTGTTAATCATTGCCAAGAAAAGAAGTATATGTGGGAACCAGTACTTCTACCTGGGTGCTTGGTCATAGGCAGCAGAGTCCAAGTTACTAAATTGGATCATCTAATTTGATAGCAAGAGCTAGACTTGCCTTGTGCTGTGGCTTGTCTGTGCAGCCTGGCAGGGTAGGAGGCATATTTACCTATGGCTTTTTACCTTGCAAGCTGTCTGGCCTGTTCTGTCACTGTGGTTACACTTAGTGCTTAGGGGTTGTAGCCACAGCTCTGGAGTTGCAGCAATATCTGCCTCTGCTGTGTTCCCATCATGTGTTACTTCCCTGGGACTTCCCCATAGCCTATAAAACTTTTCTTTGACTAAAGCCCTTTCTGAGGACATTGACATTTATCTGGAGAATCCAGAGAAGTGATTGGTCACTAGCTACTCAGATTTTACTCTTCAATAATTCCTTGTTTGAATTGAAGCTAATACTGGGTTGGTCTCTGTTAAAAGGAGGGAGGTAGTTTCTACAGCTTTATTGTTCGTAGAAAATGGCATTTTTGTGAAGGATATGGGAACAGCTTAGCCCAAGGCAGAGTTCCCTTTTTTCCAGGCTTATGTTCAACTTCTGTAGAGGGAGCAGCTGGGGAGAGAGGTGGGGTAGCTCTACAAATGAGAGAACTGTGGCAGTCCTGTACCTATCCCATCTGTGGGATGTAAAACTGCTGCTTCAGAAAAATCTGAAATTAAAATTAAGCAGGGCTTAGAAGCTCATCTAGAGGGCTGTTTTCTCCTGCAGGCAAGAGGTGACTGAAGCTTGCTCAGCTTTTCTCCGTGGCAGCTAATTTGTATTGACTTTCAACAGGAAAGCTATATGGGCGAGGATCAACAGATGACAAAGGTCCAGTGCTTGCCTGGCTGAATGCCTTAGAGGCTTATCAACAAACTAACCAGGTAAGCACCCAAAATGTATCCTTATTTACATACAGCTGAGTCTAGCAATAAATGTTACCCAAGCCACAAGCCCCTGTGAAGCAAGTCTGCTTATTCAGCTGATTCCAAGAATGACAGAGTAGTCCTGTACATTTCTTGGTGCCCTGTAGGGTTGAGTTGACTTGCTGGCAAATTAAGTCTTCTAGATGCTTGGATTACACTTCAAACATTTTTGCTTTAACAATGCATTGGAAGGAAAATGCATATGAAATAATCTGGAGCAGGAAGAATCATCAAATATTATCACTTTTTGTGATTATGTTAAATGAGTCTGGCCTTTAGAAAAGCATAATGTCTCACTGCCACTGAGCTCCAAGAAGGGATTAACTCTGTAACACTAAACTGGGAGCTTTGTTTCTGTTCAAGAAAGTGCAGTCAGCAATAGTTCAAGATGTCTGCTTTATCTTGCAAGACAAGTTCTTATTATTTATAAGAATCAGCAGTTCTCAAGTGCTATCTAGGCACAGAATATGGTAGACTGAATAGATGGGGTAGCCCTGACTCCTACTGTGGTGTGCAATTTCTGTGGTTAATGTTAGTTTTCTTAGCTCTATGACTTAACCTTTGGCAACAGATTTCTGCTGCATTGCCACGTTTAAGAGGATTGAGAACAAGTTGTTCTAGTTTGGTTAAAACTTCTTGAGGATTTTGAATTTCATTAAATGAAGGGTAGTGTAAGGGCTCTCAAGAGAGGTGCAGTCCAAACTTGGTAATACTTTATGTATCATTAACAAATTCCACTGTCATGGAACTAACTTATTCGTGTCCATTTTTTTCCTTTGTACATGGCATGAAAACTTCTGATTGCTGAAGGAATCCATGCTTCCACATGATCTATTCCTGTTTTTAATTTTCAAAGGAGTTTCCAGTAAATGTTAAGTTCTGCCTAGAGGGTATGGAAGAATCAGGATCTGAAGGCCTTGATGAACTGATTTTTGCTCAGAGAGACACTTTCTTCAAAGATGTGGATTATGTGTGCATTTCTGACAACTACTGGCTAGGCAAGAAGAAACCTTGTATCACCTATGGCTTGAGAGGTATCTGCTACTACTTCATAGAGGTAAGTGCTGTAATACACTGCAAAATCAGTTCTAAGCTGAGCTACTGCTCGTCTGATGTAGAAAATTCAAACTCTTTTTGTACCAATATCTTCTCAGTAAGGGTAAAACTGAGCAGAAACTTAACTAGAACAGTTTACTCATTGTCTACACATCTTCCTTTTACTATCTTATATGATACTGGATGGGAGGGATAGCTTTCCAATGAAAGGATGCAAGATGAGGCAACACTGTCACTGGAGGATTATCTCGTGGCATCCATGTGTCTTCATCCATGTATTTCCTTGAGTGTAGGAAGAGATGTCACCACCCAGGTCCCCAGAGCTGAGATAGTACTAAGGGCTTATGTAACTCCACAAAGCAGTAAAAAGCATATCTGCTTTAATGTGCTACAACTGCTGTTGCACACACAGATGAATTCTCAAAATGTGCAGCAAAAAGCTAAGGTAAAAGTCTGCTCTGTTTATTTCATAGCATGTTCTTACAAAAATTAACCTGACTCTTAATTCACTTCAAACCAGGTGGAATGTAGTGACAAAGACCTTCACTCTGGAGTTTATGGTGGTTCAGTACATGAGGCCATGACAGATCTCATTGCTCTAATGGGTAAGAAAAAGCATGTTTCACTGAATGCATCCAAAATGGGAATAAAAGTCATTAAAGCATAAGTGAGTTTGCTGTGAGGAAGAATTCCTAAGGGCTGTTTATACTAGCAAAGATGTGACCAGTGAAGTGGGGCTTGCCAGGTATGCATAACACAGGCTAATGCCTTATACAGAAATATGATGATCTTGCCAAGAAGTGTTCTATCTAGTTTAGCTTCCCTTAAAATCCTGCTGCAAACTTTTCTATTAATTAAAATCCCCCCTTTTCTGCAAACTCTCTAGTTCTACTGGTGGGATATCGAACTCCTTGGGAATCTTGGCTTCAAACAGCCATCCAAACATGTAGCAGTAGGATTAAATACAGTTGCAAGGACTGCACATTTTGGATAGCTGCCAATTCCTTAAGTGCCTTCCATGATATAGTGCAACAGGCTCTGTTAGGTAAAGGTCAATTTCATTATGTTTAGTGTTTTCAGAAGGCAAAGACTTCTGTTTTCCAATGGAAAGTGTTCCCAACAATGACATCTTGTTTTTTTCTGGTTGAACCCTGATATTAGGTGCTTGTTTACAGGTTCTCTTATAGACAATAAAGGGAAGATCCTCATCCCTGGCATTAATGAAGCAGTGGCACCTGTTACTGATGAGGAGCTGGCACTATATGAGAAGATTGATTTTGACCTGAAAGAATATGCAAAAGATGTGGGAGCAACAAAACTATTGCATGATGCAAAGGTATAAATACTTGTGTAATTATTAAGTAATTTAGTAGGCAGAGAATAAATCTGTCTTTAAAATGAGACTGTCTTGAATTCCTAAGTGTATGTGTAAGTAGTGTTTCAAACTTGTACAGAACTTCATCAAGTGATGTTCCCAGTGCTAGATAAAAACTGGTAGCACTTTTCTAGATATCAGATACCAGATCTACACAAAGCATTTGATTTCCTTCATCTCTGGTAACTTCAGTGGGTTATCAGAAATGTAGTTTCTCATACAGTGAAGAAACAGCTTGAGATCTCACTGTGAGGAGTTTCAGGTTGACATATTGAACAGTCTTCTAGACCTGGCAAGCAACGACTGGTTAGTATCTGTGAACTGGGCAGCTGTCCAAATATTTGACCCGGCTCATTCAATAAACTCATGTCTGAATTTCTCAGATCTTCATCCTGGGAGCTCTCCAGATGAATGCTTTTAACAGCATTGAATCTTGAAAGGGGTAGGTATTACTAATTTTACAGCATTACACCCTGGATGTATACATCTAGCATAAGAAGCAGAAACAGGTGTTGTAGAAGACAAGTTTACATGTGCAGATCTGTCTTCTCCTGAAGAAGGACAGAAGACTTAGGCTCCAGCCAGATAGGTATAAGTGACAGTTTTATACCCTCAACCTTGCCTTTACATGCTCAGGTTTATATCAACTGAGAGCACACAGGCTTCCTTGTTTAGCCTTGTCCTATAAAGTAACAGATGAAATACAGCTTGTATATAAGAAGGAGCTGTCAGGGCTTCACTTCATATGGTACTGAAGCTAGGCTCTTCAGTCTTACCTAGACTGAAATCCCAGCTTAATTTATCAAGGGAGTTCTGAGCTGCATGCAAGGAAGGTCATAGATCTAAGGGGAAGGTCTGGAGAGTGACAGTTTAATTCTCAGAGAAGGCAGGAGCCAGGCTGCACCTGGAACAAACACTTAATGTTAAAGCACACCATTTCCAGGTCTCCTGAATCTCTGCAGTGAAGTTCAGGTTTGAGACACTACAGCTGTCTATACAAGGCACAAATGTTGAATACACAGTACTCAGTGCACTGAACAGCTGTGACCAACACACAAAGGAAGAAAATGTAGAATTGCATCTGAAAAAGGGCATAGTGCAGCTTTAATAAACTCAGTTCAGAGAGTTGAATACAACCATTTGAATAAATGGGAGCACACTGTATGCCTGTCTGCTCAGGGGTGTTATCTTCATAAGCACATGACTCAGTGATGAAGGCACCTGCCTGATGAGGCAGGGGGACTAGAGCTTCCAATATATTCCCTATACACTGGGCTTGAGCATCTTTTAAATAATATTTGTGTCCTTGTCAGAAGCAGTCTGGTCATCTCCCGTAGGCTCCTAGGAGAAAGCCAAACTATAGCTAGTGAATATCTTAAGGTGATGAAAACTCTGCTGCATGAAAATGTGTGCTTAATGAATGTGTGAAATGTGTGTAATGAATGAACAGCCTTTATCCATGGGAGAAAGCTCTATTTCTTGCCAAGTCTTTCTAAGGTTGAAGAAATTATTACTTTGGGTTACTCTATCAAACTACATGTAACCTTATCTTTCACTTTGCTTCTGTAGAGAGATATCCTTATGCATAGGTGGAGATATCCTTCCTTGTCTCTCCATGGAATTGAAGGAGCATTCTCAGCCTCTGGAGCCAAGACTGTGATTCCCAGGAAAGTGATTGGCAAGTTCTCAATCAGACTTGTGCCAAACATGACTCCTGAAGAAGTCACAAAGAACGTATGTTGAGGTGGATCAATGGTCTCAAAACTACAAGTGCCTCTAAACTTCACCTGTTCTCTGTACCTGGGGGGAAAAGTATTTCTGGTTTCTAAAGCAGTTCTGTTTGTTTACTTTGCTAACATCTTCCCTGTTGTACACCTTAACACAGATCACAGAATTGTTTTGTGGTCCTATACAGGACTATTGTGGCCTGACCATTCAGTTTCTCTCAACTAACTTGAAAAGGCTCAGGAGTAAATGCTAATTGTGTGACAGTTGTTTTGTCAGAAGTGCATATTCAAAAGCATAAGAGTTTGACATAATGGCTAACTGTTCTACACTATACTGTCAACTTATCTAAAGAAGATATTCTTACTTCAGAGCAGAGATTTGTAGGAATAATATGAAATATTAACAATAGGAAAAATATTGCTGCATGGTAGCAATAAAGGTGTCACTGTAAGTCCCTAAGATGCTTCTAGTATGCAGTCTTTATAAGTCTCCATACAAATGCTAACAGTAGGCAAAACTGTTCAATCTTTCTTACAGGTTGAAGACTACCTGAGCAAAAAGTTTGCAGAGCTGCAGAGCCCCAACAAATTCAGAGTATACTTGGGCCATGGTGGGAAACCTTGGGTGTCAGACTTCAACCATCCCCACTACATGGCTGGTAGGAAGGCCATGAAGACAGGTCAGTGTGTTTTCCACTTGGCTTTGGGAGGACTAAAGAATTCTTGTTCCAGCACCTCAAGAAGTACTGAGTTGGTCATGTGTGCAGAATATTTACTGCTCTGCACTTACACTTTGTTACTTAATGAGCCAAACTTATTACCTGTCATGTGCAATCTTAAACTCAGGTCTGATGTCAAGCTTATTCCTACTATATCGGAACAAGTCCAGTGGTATGGTGCTGCTGTTGCATAAGGAAGAGACTCTCAGTAGCTCAGGATTTTTGCTCAGCTGAAGTCCTCAGAACTTTGTCATCCTAGCAGCCTTCTTAATCAGTTATGCTAGGACAATTAGATTTGCTCTAGTTGCCCTATGCAATCTATCTTCTGTGTTGGAGCACAGCCAGGCTTTCAGGTGAAGTGTTATTTGTTTAACTGAACATGACAGTACTCCAGCACTATATATTGGGGGTGCAGATGACAAATCCTGCAACCTCTGTGGTCTGGTTGATGAAAACAGAGCAACAGTTGGTGAGCACATAATACAGAAATGGTTGGTACTTGATTCTTCGAGCAGCAGGAAGGATCTGTGGTGGAAAAGCTAATACTATTCCAAACTGACTAGAGTATCACTTTATTCTAGTTTTTGGAGTTGAACCAGACCTGACAAGGGAGGGAGGAAGTATTCCTGTTACCCTTACTTTTCAAGAAGCAACAGGCAAGAATGTCATGCTGCTTCCTGTTGGAGCTGCAGATGATGGTGCCCACTCTCAAAATGAGAAGTTAAATAGGTGAGAATATTTACCCCTGTGCCAGGCTGTTGTACTGTGGCTCTTGGCATCTATTCTGAAAAGAACCAGAAAGAATTGATCTCTTCCTTTTTCTTTGATTCTCTGGAAGGCAAAGTGCCATTTCTCTCTAGCAGAGAGTGACTGGTTGGGTAACTAGTTTGTAGCTGAATCTTGATCTCATTACTGCTCCTGATTTTATGCACTTGAAACTAGAAGCAGTTTTTATACTTGTCTCTCCAAGCTTGGCTACCCCCTGTCCCAAGGGTGGCAATTCTCTCTTGTCAGAAGGGATTCAGGGAGGCTGGGAGAGGTGCCTGCTGTCTACAGCAATAATGTCTGTAGTGTCTGTGTGCGTAGGACTGATCCTGAAAAAAGAACAACTGCTAGAAATGCAGCTCAAACTAAGACCATGCTAATGGAAGCCATCTTCCTTCCAGGTACAACTACATCCAGGGGGTGAAGATGCTTGGTGCATACCTCTATGAAGTCTCCCAGCTGAAGGACTAAGTCAGACATCTCACCTTCTGGCTTATAAATCAGAAGTCTGAATTTTCATAAATGTCATCAATTACCAAGTCTCATATGGCTTCCCTTTTTCACCAACACCCTACTGTTTTGGTGGGGGAGAGGGAAGCCTGCAGTCCCACTTGACAAAGAACATTGTATACCAAAAAAATGTCTTAAAATGACAGACTATTCCTTATCTGGCCAGCAGTCCTGAACTGTATCTTTGCCCTTTCTTTATCACTTCGAAGTTGTGGTTTGCTATATGCATTTACTTTTCCTATAAAGCAGGAAGAACAGCTTAATCTCAGCTGTTTAAGCAGCCACATCAGTTGTAGAACTGTCAGCCAATTTTAAGGTTCTTATTCCAGGATATGTTCTGGAAGTAGTCAGGGATATATTACAGGGCTACACTGGAATGTGTTTGAGCTATAGTGAGGCATCTGTCTCGGAGTGACTTGGAAGAGCAGTTTGTCTCTTATAGTTCATACCTGCCTGCAGGTTTCAATTTACAGTGAATTAGGTTAGAACAAAATTCACTCAAGTAATGACTACTGGTTGTCTTTTTGTAAAGCTGCCTTTGTATTCCCTGAAAAGGACAATAAATAATCATGCTCTAGAGTCTGGCTCTTGGTCTCCAAGTATTAAATAATGACTTGGGAGGGGAAGGCAACTTCTGGTAACTGGGAGAAACTCCCAAAACTCCTTTGGGAGGAACTCCTCTGTCTATAGAAGCAGGTGAGCAATGTGACAGCACAGTCTACTTTTGGGAATCCAAATTTTTATTCCTTAGGCTCTGGCTTCATAACAGCTTGTTGACTTGAAGCAGATGTTGCTAAATCCTTCTCTCCTGAGATAAAGCAAGCTTAGAAAATGTTCCTTTTTGGCTCTGTAAGCCAGGTTATCACACTAGCACAACTGATGATTCTGCAAGGGACTGGGTGGAATTTGTAGCTGTAAGTGGGGAGAGAAGAGTATCACTCATTGGAACTACTGACATCCATCTTCAAGCTGTCTTTTGGAAACATTCAGCTTCAGCACTTCTGGGATGTTAAGAAAAACTCTTCCAAGAGTGTGCTAATCTAAACTGGGTTTGTCCGACTTTCTGAATTCCCTGACCAGCACTGGCATGCTAAACTAGTTCAGTATTTTAAGTGGTGGTGCTTTGCTCTGAGAACTGAGAGCATGGTACAGTCCCGTAGCCTGACAAACAGGTGAGCAGCATGTGGTGCTTCATCCCTTGGGGGCAGAGGGCAGGAATTCCCTGTCTATCTGGTTTTCACTGTTGCTTGATGTGGACTTTTAATAGCAATTGACTGATGAGGCAGGGAGAAGCCTTCAGCTCTCACTGGGAAGCGTCTCAAGCTCCTCTGCCATGTTTGTTTTGTCATGGAAGTTGGTGGCTGGAGACTGAATCTGGTGCCACTAAACTTTTCCTCTTGCAGCTGGGGTACAGGCTGAGCCCTGTGTCAGCACCTGCTTGCACCAAGCAGCTCTGCAGGCTTTGGGCTGTTGGGTTCTTGCCTTTCAGTGACGCTGGAGCTACCCTGATACAACATGCAGCCTGTACATGGGACAAGACTGCTGTGCCTGAATATTTCAAGGTCATCTGTCTGCAGAGATCAATTAGTTCTACAAGGCGGCTACTCCTAGTAGTCACTGCATTTTAAGTAGCTTTCTCAGTTACTGTATCAACACTTCAGACTTCTCTAAATGGGCTAACTTACCCCAAAAGAAAGTTCTCTGGCTGTTGCTGAGTTTGTATTGCTTGTTTTCTACCTATTGATTTGAAAAGCATTAAAACCTCAAAAATCTAGTTCCTGGACTGCAGTAATACTGCTTTCTCACAATGTAAGGAAAAAAGCTTATTTGGGCAAGGGGAAAGCTGGTAGTTCATCCAGAAAGCATGTCTGTGGCTGTCCTATTTGATTTTTAACTATTTTCCTGAATCCCTTAGTTGTCTCAATCACTTAATTGAGTTTGCATCAGATCCTGCACTTCCTGAATAAGTAGAGCCTGGCAGGGTTGTGCAGGATGCCCAAAAGAGAATGAAGTGTGTAAAGGGGTTGTAGAAGTAGCTGGGAAAGCAGCTCCTTTTGGGCACATAGCAGAAATACTTTGGCATGGAGTGTCAGAAGTCTGTGAGAATGGCATTAAAATGGGACTTTGGCCTAAGCAAAATGCAGGGGCCTATTTAAGCACGCAGGAGTAAATTGCTAAAGCAATGGGTGTTTTGAGACTTACTGGGATTCCAGGGGTGTTTAGATGCATAATTTTAAAGTTGGAAATCATCAGTGTTTGTTATCCTGCTGCAGCAGAGCTTGATTTAGCTGTAACCTCTCTTGTCCCTGCCTGTGGTGACCACTAAAGCAGTAGGACTGAATAAACACAGGCAGAAAGGATTACTGGTCCCACCTTATTTCTGTAGTTTCTTATTTCTGTAGCCTGCCTGCTTCAAACGCAGCTCTTTGAGTACTCCTAGAAAACTTGTATCAGTTGCAGAGATTTGGTTAATTACATCTTGGAATTCTTGCACATAATATGAAGAATTTGCTGAATCCGAGCTGTTTGAGTAACAGCACTATCGGACAACACGGCAGTGTCTGGTGGGACACGGTATGAGCTAAACATCAGTATCAAAACGCCTTAGTGAAGCACGGAACCTCACAGCACCATCTGCCGGGCGTACAAAGGCTGCGAAAGTGTTTCCACACACATTTAGAGACTTGCTTCTTACCTGGTTTGCTGAAAGATTGGCCAGCTCCTCTTAATGTATAACATGAAAGCTTTTATAATTAATATCCCTCAATTGATGCTCACTAAAAGACTAAGTCAACTGACTTAACTGCTAGACCAGTGTCTGGTGAGGTGGAAAAAATGGCCAGCCATGATGAGGGTGGATATTTTGGATAGCTTTGGGTCACCTGAGTAAATCTGATGTATTTTTACTGTGCTAAGTAACCTCTCTGTGGTGGAAAGCACTGGGAAAATGTTCTGTCTGGTTTTGTGATTTCTTCTTCATGGTCTGCCTGCAGTCATATTTTTTGGGGTGGAGTTACACCTGGGAGAGCTTTACAAATGTCAACAGCTATGGTGGCCAGATTTCTGAGCAGAGATTTGCCACCTCTATTTACAAGGAAGTGTAAGCAAGGCTGTCAAAAGCCATGTGGTTACAAACATCTCTGATCTGGTGTCTGAACCTTGGCTTGTGTTCTCAGAGGCACCAGCATGTGCCTGCTTAGTTTAGATTCATTTACTACTTAGACTATTGTTTCAAGATGTTTTCTTTCACTTATCTACTTGTCTCTTAGGGGTAAACCAGGTAGGAGCCCCGCTTACTACCAGTTGACTCAAATGATATATGGCTGGAAATCAAGTGTATTTGCAAGTTTCTGTTTAGTTATAACAAAGTCTGCTAAAGTCCTCAATACTCAGCTAAAAGTAGCTGGATCACCTTAGTACCTTCTCTGTGTCCCCAGCACCAAGAGAATTCTGCTTTTCTTTGTCTAGATTCCCTTCAAGTCAAACTTGATGGAACTGCCCAACTCAGCTTTATTTGAAAGCTGGGGCTTTATTGAAGATGGTGGGAAAGTTTGTTCATCCTCACCTGGCTATTTTTTCCCTTGTTTAAGTAACTTCAGCAGCATCAGTTTGCTGGAAACTGATACTGGAGACCTGTGATGTTTACTTGCAGAAAGAAAGGAGACTTCATAAATAGGGTGCTAGAGGAGAAAAAAAAAATATTTTGCTTTTGTAGCATGTAGACATTCCATTTGTTTTCCTAATATGGAATTGGGCTGGGTTTGGCTGAAATACAATTTTTTTTCATAGTAGTGGGTGGGGGGCTGTGTTTTGGTTTTGTGCTGTAAAGAGTGTTGATAACAGAGGAATGTTTTACTTATTCCTAAGTAGTGCTCACACAGAGTCAAGGCCTTTCCTGCTACTCACCTCACCAATGAGTAGGCTGGGGATGCCCAAGAAGCTGTGAGGGGACACAACTGGGACACCTGACCCCAGCTGACCAGAGAGATAGATATCCAAGACTGTGTGATATGCTCAGATATAAGTCCAGGGGACAGAAGAGGAGCATGTTCACGGTGATGGTATTTGTCTTCCTAAGTAACCATTACAGGTGATGCAGCTGAGCTCTCCTGGCAATGGCTGAAAACGTGCCTGGGGCTGGAAGCAGTGAATTAATTCCTTGTTTTGCTTTGCTTGTGTGCCTAACTTTTGCTTTACCTACTAATTGTCTTTATCTCAATCCATGAGTTTTCTCACTTTTCTGATTCTCTCCTCCATCCCAGTGATGGGGGAATGAGTGAAGGGGCTCTGCTGGGCCTTGGTTGCTACCTGGCTTTAAACCATGACAAGAATAATAGCTAAACTTCTCGTAAGACACTGGTAGATCTCTTAATCTGTGACATGCTGCTGTTCACAGGTCTAGATGGCTTGTACTGCAAGTTTTTCTGCTGCAAGAATGGAGGGAAATCTAAAATATGCGTTTTACACTTCTCCATAGGGTGAAAGTACTGCAAAATTGAGGGTGCAGACTTCTGGCTTGTAATACTTCGTTGCTCACTAGATTTTTTGTTTCAGCAAAATCCATGGCAGTGAATCTTGGTATGGAATATGTACTTGAAAGAGCAGATGGAATTGTTACAAGCTATTTATCCCTAAATGAAGTCTGAGCTGCCTTTTAGAATATAACTTTTTAAATTTTACTGTACTGGAAAACAGTGGCATGCACATTGAATCATAAAACACAGCCCTGATTCTCAATTAGGTGGCAATCCCCTTTGGCTTATCAAGCACAATGTGTCCTAGTTTGAAACTGTCTTTAACTTGCAAAGTAGACTTTGGTTTAGCACAATGAGTTTGGATTGTACTAACTAAATCAAAACTTATTTTTCCATAACATCATATGATGGACTGTCTTAATTTCAAGAACTTCAGCATTGTGATCTTGACCATGAAGCAATGTGAAAAGTGGAGATAATACAGCGCTAATCTAAATGAAGTATGAGTTTGTTAATTCTGTCAAAGTGCTGTCTTAAAAGCATTACAATACTTCTGAACTCATTCTTTTAGGATACACTCATGTTATAACAAAGTCTGCTTTTACATTGCTTTTACACTGAGGAGCCAATCTGAATAAATCACCTTCCTGGTAATTGATAAGCAAGGGATTTAAATCACTCTTCAAAGAATGTACTTAGGCAGTACAGGAGAGCTTAGTAATTTTGTTTCTAGTGCCTTTCTAGCTTGATCATACCATGCTACATCATGATGTTGGATTATGACAAACCTTGAATGCTAAGACATGTTTTGCTAGTATTTTAAAATATTCATCTTTCTATTAATTTTGCATATCCTTAGTGCTTCTGAGATTTCTTGAGGATTGCTTAAATTATTTTCCACTCAAATCTGCCAGCTGATGCTGGCACATTGGTATGCAATATCCTCCCCCTGTCAGGGAGGGCTTTCATGTTCTTCTCATTCATGGAGACAGCCCATGGACCTCTTACATTTCTGCCCTTTAGACTGAAAACTGAGATAAATACAGTTGAATGGCTTCTTTTATCATTGTTACTGTGCTATGCCCTCCTTTGGAAAAATAGATGTCCTGTTGCACTGTCCTGTATGCGTGCATTTGAATTGTGAGACACATTGCATGCTCAGTGGATCTGTGGTGTCTTCACAGAAGTAAAGCCTCACTCTAATAAGATAACTTTAAGAGTAACTGTGTAATTATAATCTATAGCAACAAATTTGACCTGCAGCACAGAATACCTTGAGACCACTTCAGAAATCCTGATTTTTTAAAGTTAATAGGAGTTTTGAGGAAAGGATTTGAGAAACAGGAGAATAAAGTGCTGTCTTTATTATGGTCATCATGGATTGGTTTGGGTTGGAAGAGACCTTAAAGATCCTGTAGTTCAAATATCCCTGTGCAGGGATATTTGTCCCATGAGCAGGGACACCTTCTACTAGACCAGGTTGCTCAAAGCCCCATCCAACCTGGCCTTGAAGACTTCCAGGGAGGGAGGGGTAACATGTTGCAGTGTCTCGTCACCCTCAGACTAAGGAATTTTTTCCTAATATCTAACCTAAATCTATGCTCCTTCAGCTTAAAAACATTCTTCATCTTATCACTTCATGCTCTTGTGAAAAGTCCCCCTTCAGCTTTACTGTAGTGTCACATTTGACTGTTCAAATGGTGACACTGTAGGTCCCTTTCTGTTGCTGGAAAGCTGCTGTAAGGTCTCCCCAGAACCTTCTCCAGGCTGAAAAACCCCAACTCTCAGCCTTTGTTGGAGAGGTGCTCCAGCCCTCTGATCACCTTCGTGGCCCTTCTTTGGACTTGCCTCAGCAGCTCCATGTCCTTCCTTTGTTGGCGCTCCAGAACTGGACACAGTAGTCCAGGTGGGGTTAGAGGAGAGCCACCTCTTTTGACCTCCTGGCCAGGCTTCTTTTGATGCATCCCATGATACAGTTGGCTTTATGGACTTCAAGTGCAGATGGCTGCCTCATGTTTGGCTTCTTATTGACCAGAACGCCCAAGTCCTCCTTAGGGCTGTTCTCAATCCAATCTCTGCACAACTTACATTTTTGCTTGGGATTTCCCTGACTCAGGTGCAGGACCTTGCACTTGGCCTTCTTGAACTTGATGAGGTTGGCATGGGTCCTTCTCAAACCTCCCTCTGGATGGCATCCCTTTTGTCCAGTGTCTTGTCTGTACCACACAGCTTGGTGTCATCAGCAAACTTGCTGAGGATGCACTCAATTAAGTTCATGCATTAATTAGTTTAAAATAGAAATCAATTAGAGTAGCAAGCATATCTGAGGTGGTTGTTTTCTACAGAACACAGGAGCACTAGACTTACTGAGTATTAGCTTAATGGAAGACCATGCTGTATTACACTGGTGACCCTGTGCAAGTGTTTCTATACAATACAGAGTCATCAATGGAGTCATCAATGTAAAATAATAATATTTAACATGATACATTTTTTTTCTTAATGTATTGTAGTTCCAGTTCTGCCCATGTACAAAGGAGATTTGCTGAGACACAGCAGTCGCATTGAAGATGTGCTCAATAACAGCTGGGTAGTGTGGTCTGTTCCAAATGTCAAACCAATTCAGCTTCTCTGACCTCATTAGAGGAATCTGAGAGAGCCTGAGTAATAAATGCTCCTCTAGCTCCCTCCAATAATTTTATTTATACAGAAGAAAGTGTTAATGACACAACCCCTGCCACTAACAGGTAAGCATCCTTAAGCATGTAGCAGAAATATTCTGAAAGTAGACTTAACACTAAATTCCACTTACATTCATAGACATCAATACAGATAAGAGGTTAATAAACCCAGAAGTGTGTGGTAACATTCTCATAAGCTTAGCTATATGCACCTGCTTGGTTTTGAATTTGAGTGACTTGAGTCTGTGCCCATCAGAAATAAAAAGCATTTGGGGTAAGAAAATGACAAAAGCATTATGTGAATCTAAGAGCCTGTGTTAAGCATGAATCTAAATCAAAAGTAAAGGATACACTGACTTCAAACCAGGAAATGTTCAGCAGCTAGTTGACTTTATAACAGAGCAAGATAGTAAATTTTCATGTCATTGGCATGACTTTGCATAAGATTACAATGCAAAAATACAGATTATAATTAATGTATTCCACATATAATTTTATCTGTGATGATACAAATTAGTGTCGTTTTGAGTTCTTTAACCCTAAATTATTCTACAACTCAAAACTAACAAAGGGCAAAATGGTTATAAAAGCTGCTTTCTTGTAGTCTGTGATTAGGGAGAATTGGTTACTTCATGTAAGACAGGTGTATTGGCAAAGGATGCATGAATTTATAAGATTAGTCTGTCACTCAAATTTCAGAGATCTATCAATATTCACACAATTTTTAAGACTGGCAGGAGTGAAGAGTGACTTATATCTTACTGTTAGCAAAGGAACATGCCAAATACCAGAAATCCCACTCTCCAAACCCCTTCTTTCAACACTTAAAATGGCACTTGGCTAACAACTATTTATCTTTCAGTTTCAAGATCAAAAACTCCATATGTTTTCAGTGCTCTCTGAGAGCTTGATCCCACTAAATCTGTTAGGGGGTTAAAGGCTCAATTACTACTCACAGGAACTAATGAAATCTCTAGATAAGATGACACTACATTGAGATAGTTCAAAAAGAATCAGTCACACTGCTTCAGGCTGACACTTTTTTTTTTTTTTTTTTTTTTTTTTTTTAATGTGGCTCTTTGAAAGCTGACTGTTTATGAGGGGAAAAAAGCACCTTTTTTTTTGTTTTCCTGTGTATGTAGGATTCACTTAAAGCCTCAACTACGTGAGTTGTGTTATCTCTGATATTTCCACAGAGAAATTTCTTTCCAGCTACGGAAGGAGCAATTTCATGTAGATAAAAGGTGTTTACATGTGGCTGGGAAGGCCACATGCCAGTGAAGGACATGGCATCTCTGAGACCTTTGCATTCAGCTGAGATCACTCACAAGGTACTCAATAAATGGGTTGGACTTGGTCTCTTTAAGTCTATCACATTGCAGAGTTATATGAGTTCTTCAAGTAACTGCTGCTTTGGAAATGGAGGTATGTGCTGCCTCTGGCAATAATTTTCATAATAACTTTTCCTTTACCCCAGTAGTGATTGATCAGGAAGATGAAAGTGGAGAAAATAGGGCTGATATATTTGTATATCTCTAAATGTGACAAGAAATATGGGTCCAGTTCATTATGCCACTATCTTCATGCTCCATTTTCATGTGCTAAATTCTCTGCATGAGTTGTATGTGCTTCTTGGATAGGGTTTTTTTGCAGGAATCTACTCGCTCAGCCAGTTTTCCCATAGGTATCAACATGAAACTATTGTAATTTCTGTAGTCTTAATGAGGGAAGGCACCATGGGAAAGTAAGGGGACATCAGAATGCATTTTTAGTTCCTCTCTGTGTCTTTTATCTAAGATATTAACCTCTGGTGTAAGAAACACAAAAAACCTGCTAAAGAAAAAGTTCCTTTGTTTTCTGAGGAAGGCATAGCAATAGGCAAGTATTTCTGCTTTTATATGTAGACAGAGAAGTGAAAAAAATGCTACTTTTAAATTTTTAGTATTATGTTATGGGTGGTTTCTATGTAATTGCATGTCATAAAGTGATATTTATGGTTGAACTTGATGACCTAAAAGGTCTTTTCCAACCTAAATGATTCTTTGAAAGAATCATTTGGTGAGCAATGCATTGGACATGGATCCATGCCATCAGGTAGCTCTGCAAGTTAAGGGAGTGAGCTGCCCTAAGATTCAGCTCAGCATGGCAGGGAAAGCCCAGCTCTTTATTTCAAAGGTAGGTGATTATAACCTTGCACTGGGGGGGAGACTGTGCAGGAAATCCAGATTAAAAATATGAAAAACAAAGCCAGTGATAGTGTTGCTCATCAGTATTTCGAGGCTCTTGTGGCTCAAGCATGTACCCAGGCAATGTGTATCTGAGACGTAACTCCTTCTCCAGCCTTTCCGTTTCTTGACTTGTAAAAAAGAGTGGATAATTTATTGTGAATGGGGAGAAAATAATTTTCTTCCTGGTCAAGCTGTGTTCCCCTTAAAGACCGGCTTCCAGGAAAGAGAGAGAGAAGCACATGGTAGAACAGTTTCTCTAACAGCTCTTTGTGCATTTAATCTTTCATAGCTAATGGCTTAAACACATTTTTTTAATGTTATCATGGGATTTCCCCTACTTCTCTTTTTAGTTCACCCTAAAATTTAATTTCCTCTGGAGTGCAGTGAGTGAGGGAGTACAAACTTAATGCGTCTTCATGAATTATCTCAAATATTTCAACCAAAATTTCATAACTCATATAAAGATTCAGGCACTCAGAGTGTGGGATTAATGGCTTATATCCAAACCAGTGATTTTTCAGAACTGTCATTTGCTAAGAAGAGCTATAAACACATTAGTTTGAAATACTTAGGTTCCTAAAGTACAAGAAATGTTAAGCCATCGTTGTCTTTTAAGCCATGCTAAGACACTTGCTGCACTTTTCTTGAAAGGCACTTGAACATACTAGAAACTTCTCTGCCTGAAAACCTCCTGAAACCTGGTTTATCCAGTCCTTATGAACTTTAATTCAAGATATGTGTACTTGCTGGGGACACTTATAGGGGATGGAGAAATGAAGATACTCAGTATGACACCACCCAATATGATCACTACAAAGCTTATATAGGTGAAGCCCCCAGAACACATTATCCTGCAAAAGGTACCCATAGAGTCAGACCCTAAACTGTTTTTTATAGATTATACAGATACCTAGACCTGTGAGTCAAGTATTTACCGTGCACCTCTTGGCTCAGCATGGGGGTGTTCTGATGGCAAGTTCTATTCACACTTCTCTCTAAAACAGCATGCTGGACTGAGGTGTGGAGTGCTACTTCCATCCCTGTGTCCATCTCATATTTTTAGTTTTGTGGATGCTTACCAGTGATTGCACTGAGATGGAAGCACGCCTGAAGAGTGTCCCAGTTGGGCAATGCATGGACTCATAACACCAGATTATTATACAACAGGTCAATTAATATCTCTAATGATGCATGAATGTATTTACCCCATATGTAACTCTAAAAAGACATCAAATTGTGTTAGAGAACATAGCTTGGCAAGTACACCTTTTAAGTAATTGGACTAGACATGAAGCTGGAAAGAAATTTCTCTTTGGAAATGATACCTGATTAAAGAACAAGGAGTTGTGGGATGTTAAATTTAACAGACACAGAGTGATTGTATCACCATACATAATACCACCACATCAGTTGAAGAAGCTGGAGCAAAGATGAAGGGAATAGTTGACAAAACATCAGAACTTCTCCAAGCCATGCAGCGTAAGGATTGGTTTGGTGAGAATCCAGTTTCATGGTTATCATCTGTCCTAAAATCTTTGGGACTCATGGGGTGGGGAACATGGTTTGTGAAAATAGCTCTTTGTTAGCAGGGTTTTTCTTTTTGATAACTGGAATATCGTTGTGCAATGCATTTACTTGTGCCATTTCCTTTTTTCCTTCTTCTCCCTGTATCTGTTATGTTTGAATCACAACTGGGAAAGCTTGTGTAAGAAAGAGAGTCAGTTTAATATAACAGTAGAATCATTTCAGACAAGGCTAAAATAGCTCAGTGTGACAAGGAGAGGGAAAATTATTTGAAAGGATGATAAAGCCTGGGGTGGGAAAATATCAAACAAAGACTTCAGTGTTCAGTTTCAAGTGTATTTTACTTGATACCATTTTAAAGAGAAGTTGCTGCTTTATAGAAAATGTAGTA
>JAAWXA010000005.1:32849165-32909165 GCA_038090715.1 Florisuga fusca
AAAACAAGGCATTAGGATATCAAAACAATAAGGTACCATAAAAAGAAAATACACAAACCTGACTATTATATGAAAGCTAATTGTTTGAGTACTCTCAGATCAGTTATTAATAGGCCTTATACTAGACCTAGAACAATGGTTAAGTAATACTTTAAGACAATGTGATTGTTATCTTCTCTTATGTTTAAAAGTATTCTAAAGTCTTAAAGTTCCAAAACTTAAAAGTTGAAGCTTCCTGTAACATTTGAAGCTAGCTAAAGAAGATAGAAATAAGAATTCATACACAGGGATTTGATTTATCTTACCTTTCCTTTTTTTGCAGCCAGGTGTCCCTTTCTCTCAATTTCTTGAGGAGTAAGCACACAAGCAGACATCCTGCTGGAGGGGAGAAGGTTGAGCACACCTTCTAGGGAAAGTGTGCAGGAGTCTCTCTGATCAAAGATGGGTCTAGGCTTTTATAGAATAAAGTGATTGGCTGCTGTCATTTAACTACTTAGCCATACTTCTAAAATCCCCTATGGGAGAACAAAAGGGAAAGAGGAAAAAAAAAGAAGAATTCATTTTTCTCAACAACTAAAATCTTTTGTTTATCTATCCATTTTTGTTTAGCTTCTGTTTGCCCTAACTGTGGCTAAGCTGAGCTCCATGTTCTTCAGCACAGGAGAGCAGCTGGCATCACAGATGTCAGCCTGGCCTTCTATTTGTACTTTCAAGATTGTTACCAATTCAGAGTTTATTATACCCTTTGCTTTCTCATCAAAACCCTCCAACTCCAGACTAGGAGCAGGGAAACTGAGACAGAAATTGAATTGCAAAGGGAAACCGAGGCAGGCACACTATGGTAGAGTGCCCTGATTCAGGCTTGGTGGCCTAATTACACCAAAGTTAGGTCACTTATCGTTAATATTACTGAAGGAAGTTAAATAATAGCCCCATTATCTTTATCTTCCTTGATGGTGATTGCTTAGAGGAAATGTTCCTTCCAATGGAGACCACTGTTTGTTTAGTAAATTAGCTCTGATGGNGCACTTGAACATACTAGAAACTTCTCTGCCTGAAAACCTCCTGAAACCTGGTTTATCCAGTCCTAATGAACTTTAATTCAAGATATGTGTACTTGCTGGGGACACTTATAGGGGATGGAGAAATGAAGATACTCAGTATGACACCACCCAATATGATCGCTACAAAGCTTATATAGCTGAAGCCCCCAGAACACATTATCCTGCAAAAGGTACCCATAGAGTCAGACCCTAAACTGTTTTTTATAGATTATACAGATACCTAGACCTGTGAGTCAAGTATTTACCGTGCACCTCTTGGCTCAGCATGGGGGTGTTCTGATGGCAAGTTCTATTCACACTTCTCTCTAAAACAGCATGCTGGACTGAGGTGTGGAGTGCTACTTCCATCCCTGTGTCCATCTCATATTTTTAGTTTTGCAGATGCTTCCCAGCGATTGTGCTGAGATGGAAGCACGCCTAAAGAGTGTCCCATTTGGGCAATGCATGGACTCACAACACCAGATTATTATACAACAGATCTAATGGTGCACGAATGTATTTACCCCATATGTAACTCTAAAAAGACATCAAATTGTGTTAGAGAACATAGCTTGGCAAGTACACCTTTTAAGTAATTGGACTAGACATGACACTTCAGAATCCCTTAGCTTTGGATATGATACCTGATTAAAGAACAAGGAGTCTGTGGGATGTTAAATTTAACTGACACAGAGTGTTGTATCACCATACATAATACCACCACATCAGTTGAAGAAGCTGGAGCAAAGATGAAGGGAATAGTTGACAAAACATCAGAACTTCTCCAAGCCATGCAGCGTAAGGATTGGTTTGGTGAGAATCCAGTTTCATGGTTATCATCTGTCCTAAAATCTTTGGGACTCATGGGGTGGGGAACATGGTTTGTGAAAATAACTCTTTGTTAGCAGGGTTTTTCTTTTTGATAACTGGAATATCCTTTGTGCAATGCATTTACTTGTGCCATTTCCTTTTTTCCTTCTTCTCCCTGTATCTGTTATGTTTGAATCACTACCCTGGCAGAAGTTTTTTCTGAAGAGATCAAGATGTCTGTTTGAGCCATGGGGTGGTGTAGCAACCAAAAAGAATATTTGTGTCAAAGCAGCTGCCCTGACAAAATGGACATTGCACTCAGGTGGAGGCCTTATTTGATAGCCATCTGGACTCTGTTCTCTCAAGGAGAGACCCTCATTTGGGTAATCACCCTGATAAACACGGCCCTGTTCTTGCAGGAGCAGCCCCCCCCCTTTAGTGGCCATCCCGATGAACTGAGCACTGTCCTTGCGAGGGGAGCTGTGTCTGATGCCACCCTGACAGGCAGGACACTGTCCTTATTCCATAAGGGACAGGGGCAGGCAAGCTGTGCCCTGTGGAGGCAGAGTGACATCTTGTGTGTGCCCCGGGTAAAGCCACTGGAGAGGGGGAATGTGCAGAAATAAGGGTTAGTGCTGTGTCAGCCCATCTGGAGGGACCCAAGTGGATGCCTGGATGTGCAAGATATGTCAAACCCCTCAAAAAAGGTGGGGTCAGGTGGCATAAAAGAGGCACACTCAAAATGCAGGATTCAATTCAAGGACCACAACTTCCTACCAAGATCATTGCTGGATCCAAGTGTGATGATGTATTTCCTATCTCTCTCTCTGTTTCTAACCTTAGGTCGGAACATCAGGGTAACATAGTTTATAACTTTGTTAATTTTTACTACCAATCGCATTAAGTTTTGTTAGTTGTAACCTGCTGTTTTGGCAACTTCCTTAAGTTTTGTGAAATTGTAATCTATTGCTTTGAAAGTACAAACAAAAGCTTCCTTGTTTCTCTAAGTCTTCCAAAATGCTATCATAAAGCAGCAAAGCTTACCAGCAGTGCTAAAGTGTTTTCTGATGCTGAGATTTCTGCTAGGATCTGGGACCACCAGGGAAAAACAGAGGAAGAAAAGGAGATTGGAAAATTTCTCATGGCTTGATGTGGTAGTGGTTTGGGTAACTTGCTTGGATATTACAGAGAAGCAGGCTTAAGCATCTAAATCAAAAGTTAAAGGTTAACCTAGAAATAGTCCTTCATAAGTGCAGAACATATCAGTGAACTGAAATAAAATGTCCCTACTCTGCAGGAGGGAGAGATCTTTCCAGTTCAAGCTCACCAGCAATAAAGGCAGCTGGAAAATAAGAAAAAAAAGGTAAGGACTTCATTTTTTAATATCCTCTGTGTTATAGCAAAACAGAACTGGTGAACAGGGTGTCACATTTTTCTCTAAGGGGTCAGCTTGCATAAGGGCAGGGTTAGTAATTGTCATTCTCCTAAATGCCCTTAAAGCAGCTCATATTGCAACATCTTTTAAGAGCTGACTGCTGCAAACAGCACTGGGCCTTGCAGTGCCACCTGCCAGCAAGTACCAGACCTTTCCTACACTTTCCACCAAATATTTGCATTGCTTTTGCACAGTTTATTGGACTCAATGCCATTTCTGCAATGTTGTAGGGTTTTGGGTTTTTTTCCGCCCATGGTTGGAAAGGACCTTTAAGATGATCAAGTCCAACTATCAATCCTACACTACCTTAACCATAATCATCTGCCGAAGCTCCACATCTACATGTTTTTTGAATACCACAGGCCCTATGAAGAGAGGCTGAGAGAGCTGGGGCTGTTCAGCCTGAAGAAGAGGAGGCTCAGGGGAGACCTCATCACTCTCTACAACTCCCTGAAAGGAGGGTGTAGCCAGGGGGGGGTTGGTCTCTTTTCCCAGACGACTTTCAACAAGACAAGAGGGCATGGTCTTAAGTTGTGCCAGAGGAGGTTTAGGTTAGATATTAGGAAGAATTTCTTTACGGAGAGGGTGATCAGGCATTGGAATGGGCTGCCCTGGGAGGTGGTGGATTCTGTGTCCCTGGAGATATTTAAAAAGAGACTGGATGTGGCACTCAGTGCCATGGTCTAGCAACTGCAGCGGTGGGTCAAGGGTTGGACTTGATCTCTCAGGTCCCTTCCAACCCAGCTAATTCTATGATTCTATGATACCCCCAGGCATAGTGATGCTACCACCTCCCTGGGTAACCTGTTCAAATGCTTCAACACTCTTTCAGTGAATAAATTTTCCTAATATCCAATCTGAACTTACCCTGGTGCAACTTGAACTCATTTCTTTTTGTCCTATCACTAGTCTTTAGGGAGAAGAAGCCAACACGTACCTCACTACCTTCTTTCAGGTAGCTGAAGAGAGCACTATGTCTCCCCTCCACCTCCTCTTCTCCAGGCTGAACAGCCCCAACTCCTTCAGCCTCTCCTCACAAGGCCTGTTCTCCAGACCCCTAATCAGCCCAGCTGCCCTTCTCTGCACCCTCCCTAGCACCTCCATGTCCTTCCTATACTGTAGTGCCCAAAACTGCATACAGTACTCAAGGTGAGACCTCACCAAGGCTGAATACAAGGGCAAAAATCACTTCCCTAGCTCTGCTGGTCACGCTGTTCCTGATACAGGCTAGGATGCTGTTTGCCTTCTTGGCCACCTGGGCACACTGTTGGCTCACGTTCAGCCAGCTGTCAATCAGCACCCTGCACATTTTTCAAATGCAGTCAGGCTCTATGAGTGGGTGATTATCCTCCCACAGGTGTCTGGACCTCCGCAGCTCCTGGTCACTGCACTGACAGTAGTCAGGGTTGTGCTAGAAAACTGCCACGTGAAGAGTCATCCTCCCTTTCCTCCAAGGTTCTCACCTGATCAGCTGGAGAGGTGACTGAGGCTTTGTCCCATACAGGGCAAGATAGCAGATGAGACGTATATGCACAAAACTGAGATTTATTGTAAATAGTAAAAGATCTTAAAAATTGGACTAAAGAGGCATAAATGAGATTATCTGGGTGTTAGGATATTAGGGTATCAAAACAAGGCATTAGGATATCAAAACAATAAGGTACCATAAAAAGAAAATACACAAACCTGACTATTATATGAAAGCTAATTGTTTGAGTACTCTCAGATCAGTTATTAATAGGCCTTATACTAGACCTAGAACAATGGTTAAGTAATACTTTAAGACAATGTGATTGTTATCTTCTCTTATGTTTAAAAGTATTCTAAAGTCTTAAAGTTCCAAAACTTAGAAGTTGAAGCTTCCTGTAACATTTGAAGCTAGCTAAAGAAGATAGGAATAAGAATTCATACACAGGGATTTGATTTATCTTACCTTTCCTTTTTTTGCAGCCAGGTGTCCCTTTCTCTCAATTTCTTGAGGACTTTCCCTTCTAGGGAAAGTGTGCAGGAGTCTCTCTGATCAAAGATGGGTCTAGGCTTTTATAGAATAAAGTGATTGGCTGCTGTTATTTAACTACTTAGCCATACTTCTAAAATCCCCTATGGGAGAACAAAAGGGAAAGAGGAAAAAAAAAGAAGAATTCATTTTTCTCAACAACTAAAATCTTTTGTTTATCTATCCATTTTTGTTTAGCTTCTGTTTGCCCTAACTGTGGCTAAGCTGAGCTCCATGTTCTTCAGCACAGGAGAGCAGCTGGCATCACAGATGTCAGCCTGGCCTTCTATTTGTACTTTCAAGATTGTTACCAATTCAGAGTTTATTATACCCTTTGCTTTCTCATCGAAACCCTCCAACTCCAGACTAGGAGCAGGGAAACTGAGACAGAAATTGAATTGCAAAGGGAAACCGAGGCAGGCACACTATGGTAGAGTGCCCTGATTCAGGCTTGGTGGCCTAATTACACCAAAGTTAGGTCACTTATCGTTAATATTACTGAAGGAAGTTAAATAATAGCCCCATTATCTTTATCTTCCTTGATGGTGATTGCTTAGAGGAAATGTTCCTTCCAATGGAGACCACTGTTTGGTAAATTAGCTCTGATGGCCATACATCTTTATCTCCTTTCATGTCAATATTCTTTATAATTATTTGTAAACTAGGCAGCTTCTGACTTTGTTTTTCTCTGCTTTAGTTGCAAAATACTCAGTTTTCACTGACACCCTTCCCATGCACACACCTCAAATGCTGCATTGTAGGGAGGAAAGCATGTGAGATGTGCTTCAGGAACAGCGAGGAGGGCAGTAAAGCAGGTTCAGGAGCTGTTTCTCATATGTTTTTAAGTTTAGTTGATATTTTATCAGACAGCCATTCTAGTTAAAGAATAAAGTAGGATTTCTTATTAAATCAGCCCATAAGGATGCTAAGTTTTCTTTTAACAGTGCTTAACAAGATGGGAGAAAGTGAGACATGAAATGTTCTTATTACTACAGAACGAAGGAAGAGAAACTGCATGGCTGTCATGCACTATTTCCAAAAATAGTCATACTACATTTTCTATAAAGCAGCAACTTCTCTTTAAAATGGTATCAAGTAAAATACACTTGAAACTGAACACTGAAGTCTTTGTTTGATATTTTCCCACCCCAGGCTTTATCATCCTTTCAAATAATTTTCCCTCTCCTTGTCACACTGAGCTATTTTAGCCTTGTCTGAAATGATTCTACTGTTATATTAAACTGACTCTCTTTCTTACACAAGCTTTCCCAGTTGTGATTCAAATGCTTTCTGACAGCATTGTCTGTGTATTAGTAGTGAATTAGTGTCAAGTTCCATCTGCTACTGCCCTCATTCCCTCAAGTTGCTGCCTAATTTCTTGTTTGACTTATTAGTATGTGGTGCAGACTGCTACTTTGAAGGACTGTGTGAGTATCTCCTCATGTTAATTTCCCAAACTTTGCCACTGTTCATGATTATTCCTGTTGATGAAAGCAACCATTTTTGTGTTATTCTATAAGCTTTAATGAAGTCTGTCTCCATTTCAAAAATATCACAGAATTTTTTCAAATATTCCTGGGATGTTTTCTTTGTTTGCGTGATTATTTTTTTTTTTCCTCTACAGCATTTTGGTTTTCTCCTTTCATTTTCTTAAACAGCTAAATGATGAAGACACATTACTTGAAGACATGTGTCTTGTCTTCATCTTTGAGGTCATTTGCATGTGATGCAGCTAGCAAGAGGAAGATACCATCAGCACAGTGCACATACCTTGTGTCAGCAGCACCTTTGTGATTCTCACCTTCATATTATACTAAAAGATATATATGGAGTTTTTTGTTTGGCTTTTTTTAAGCCTTCTTATTTTCTCCAAAAAACCAGATCCACTTGGCTACTGAACATTACCATCTTACCTTCTGTATTATCTAGTGCTCATGAGTAGAATTTCTTCCCTCATATCATCTAGGAACGATCTGGCTAAATTCGTTAGAGGTTTCTCCTGTGAGAAGTTCTGAAATCAACAGATGACCAGGTTAAAAGTTGTTCTGATTTGTCTTTGCACTAGAAGAATTTACTTCCAAGATGTTTTAAGATGTTCTGCTTCTCCTGCTGGGCATGAGAAGCTGTTCTCACCCATGTATTTCTAAAGGTAAACAAATGCTGACTAATAAGAGAAGTAGCATTTTTTTAAAATAAAAAAGATATGAGCATGGGTTTAAATTACAAATCAACTACTTATAAAATCCAGAGGTGTCCAAATATAAATTTTAGGATGAATACAGGGTGCTTCTTCACATCATTATGTCAGTTGTGAATGACTCCTGTGTCATCCCTTATATTTTCAATGTTATTTCTTTGAAGGAAGAAAAAGTGTTGGCTCTGCAGGCTGTAATTGCAGTATAACTCACAGTTCTCACATTCAAGACAAGGGCTGAGCCTCCAAGATCGGAAGACTGCAGTTTGCACATCATCACCTTGCAGAATGGGTCCTCTACAGTCCCTCAGCTCCCTTTGCCTGCTTAAACCATTTAGGAACAAGCATGGTAAGGAGCACTACAGGGCAGAGGACTGCATGGCCTGCTCAGGGTGAAGCAGTTTGTGCTTAAAATCCATCACTCCATAAAGGTGAATTATTTAATTTTACTGCAGTATTTAAGGACATTCAATTGCTGTAAAATGACTTGCTTTGTCTTGCAGTGGCTTTAGAAAATGACTTAAACACCGAAAGAACAGCTACTCAAAAATATAACCCTTTTGGCAGAAGAGTAGAAAGCTTATTGAGATGCTGGATTTCCTCATGCAAGAGGTATGGAGGCTGTGTTTCTAGGATTATAACTGCTTTGGAAAACTGTCCAGTCCATGCTGTCTGTGGGCTCTATAACATGCAGATTCACAACAGAAGGTGGGCTTACACTAGTTGTGGGTTTTTTTCTGTTGCTCTTTGGAACATCAAATAAAATACAGTCAACAGAGATGGCATCACTTTTTAAGCAGAAGCACAATATCATCTCAGTGTACTCTGTCAAGGTAAAATCATCTGTATGAAACCAGTGAATTATGCAGACCATTGAGAGAAATAGCAGAAAATTTCAGTCTCATGTTGGAGCACTTTAGATATTCTCAGATCCTGACCAATTAACTATGGAAATCATATACACTTTGGGTACACTTGTACAGGCATGTATGTAGCTGTCACAAGATCTACTCCTGACATTGTTCTGTAAAAAAAAAAAATACTTGTTCACACTTTTTCAGGTTTTTCTTACTAAGGGTAGAATAATGCCTTTGATTTTGGTCAAGTTATAAACGCTACAATATGTTCACTACCACATTTTACATAAAGCCACAGAAAAGAGACACCAAAAAAGAAGAGATTTTTCAGTGTAAATTGGACTAGTTATATTTTATTCTAGAGTAATTTTTACACTGTGATAAACATTTAGCTTTAATTTGTGTTTACTTCAGGGTACGTCTTCACAGCAAAACTGAAGTACTGTTTGTTCCTTATATCATATTGATGTAATCATACATGAGTATGCTTTGATTAAACCCACTCAGGTAGTAAGAAAACAACTTTGTGGGGATGTCCAACAGCAGCATCTGTACCTTTGAGAGTTTGGTTTGAGGTATCCAGGCTTGGATGCCTAGTGGCACTGGGGATGTCCTACGGTACCTGAGAAATGTGTCCCAAGGATGGCAGACATGGCTCAAGCCCTGTGTGAACACCACCAGGGGAGTGGCAGCTGCCTGAATGCAGCACCCCAAGGGCACCTCTAACAGCATCAGGTGCCTTGACACAATAGGTCAAAGTCTCCCTTCTCTCTGGTATGCTGTCCCAGGCCTGCCCTCCTGTAGACTGTATACCTGTGTTGCAGGAAATCAAATTCTCAAGGGTGAGATCGTATTTTCTTACTAATTATCAGTGTGAAAGAAGAAACTGGAACATTCTAATTTGGATTTAAAATCAGTGGGCTTAAACGTGGAAGTTTCTTTTGTATATTAGATTAATACAGTTTTTAATCCATAAGTAATGTCTGAAAAGAGAAAATGCAGCAGACAGCTTAAAATAATGGAGAATGAGTAAAACAGTAAGATGCTGACAATAGTAGCTGAAGGCACAGACAGACAAGCAACCTCCTGAGACTAAGGACTAATCAGGTCACCATCTGCTTAGCATGTGAAAGTGGAACATTAGGCTTACCCAGGTAGTTATGTTTTCCTTTTCGGTGACATTACTCCCAAGAAGCTTGACATTAACTCCTGCTAGTTATTCTTCCCAGAATACAGCATTTAGTTTGTCTGACAAAATGCTATACAGTGCCTTGCTAGTTAAGGATGTCCATAGTAAATGTTTTTTTCTGGGATACTGCTACATTGGATTACACAAAAATAGGATGGGAAATTCAAACTGACCTGCTAACAATGCAGGCATGATGGTATATAATTTCACACGCTCTTTGCAGATTTATTTCAACTGATGCATGAACTTAAACTGAACTCAGGACACTTAGGCATCATTTGAATCCTTTTACTGGTTTCTGAGGTGAAAAGTGAAAGCCACTGACTGCTGAAAGAGTTTTTCCTGAGGATGGGCAGCTCCTGCAAAGTTTCTCAGCTGATTCTGCTACCAACATGGAATGACTTGCTTGAGATGAAGGACAAAGGAGGTGCTGCCTACTTACTTCCTCTACTCTCTCAGAGTTTTAAAAATATTTTAAAATTGCAAATATTATCTCAAAGCATGCTTCTGTTTTTATATAATTCCTCACCCGTTCCTAGCGTTCATTTACTCCTCAAGGCAGGAATGACGGACGTGTTTGTGATTTTAATTTTAGTTTTTATTTGTTTAGTTTTATTTACTTAAATTTAGTTTTGCTTGCAAAAACATAACTAGGCACTGCATTTGGATTGTATCTGTTAAGAAATTTTACCCTTGGGAAAGGAAAAAATCCCAATAAAACCTTGACTAGACTTCAAAGTACACACTGTACAAGGTGCATCCTGTCAGCAAAGAAAAATGGAAATGTTACTTGCCTGATGAGCATTTCAGAACTTCAGTGTGGAACTAGCAAATGCTTCCCATAAAGCTGACAGTTTACACAGGTTCTTATTTCAATGGATGTAGCTCCAACAGGCCTTGGATGCATGTGGCAGGTGGGTAAAATGCTGACTTAGTGAAGATGAAAATTAAGGATTAAAACTGTATTTCATGTAGTGTGACTTTCTTTGCGAGTCCCTCTCTGATCTGATCTGATACCACATTAAATCTTAAAGTTAATGTATTGATGCATAATGTACCAGACCTGATGTTTATATTTGAGATATCTGTCTTCACAAACTTGCTTTGTGGGTTTGCATGAGATGAATTATACAGTGGCAGAGCTGTAAATACTGGCAAGCAGGACATCTTCACAAGTTACAGATGATAGATTGTAATAAATTAAATCTCATTTTACTGCAATGAATTACCTTTGTATTATAAAAAAACAGAGTGCAACAAAAACAAATCCTTAGAGGTCTGGCATTGTCAGCATTCAGACAGACTTATATAGTTGTACTTAAAAGAAACCAGACATGGTGTACATAGGTGTGAATAATACTGATGTTGCTACCTGTCTTAGAATCATTCCAGTGATCTCTTACTGGGAAATAACATCAAGTACCAGCCAATTGCATACTCCTCATCCTTAAGATGCATTTACATTTAAAAAAAAATATATCTGTAAGAATATTTTAAAAATCATTCTAGACCCATCTTTATATTTGTATAGGTGAATGGGATTTTTTAATTTTTATTTTTTAATTGCAATTGTAGCCTGGTAGTAGAAACTGGAAATTTTTCAGTGTGACACACTCCTGACATGCAGCTTTCTAGTATGAAGGTACAATGAGTGGCAGAGCCCTCATATATGAATTTCACGTGTATTTGTATCATTTTTTTACACGTTGAAATTCAAGAGGTAGTACTGCTTTACTTGTCTTCTATACATTACTGCCTTCCTGACAAAAGGAAGCAGCAACTTGGCAGCAACTCTGACATTCCAGTGACTGCTTTAAATTATAGAGTTTCATGTAATTACAGTGGAAGGACCAATAAGATCTGGCAAGTACATCCTATCTCAAGCCATTTGTTTTTTGGGTTCTGAATACCGAAAGTTAGTTAAATACTCCACTTCTGTTGAAAGCCAGTGGAATGAAAGAAGTCTTTGGTTATCCAAATATAACAGCAGTAAGGATACACACTAATCCTGTAGAAATTCAGACTCATTCAGAGTCATTTGGACAAGAGGCTGCCGGGACCCCCCAAGGTGGAACAAGTCCAGTGGTTTCATTTCTTCAGGAGTTGAACAGAATGTGTAACTGACAACATCCTGATGATGTATCTCATGGGATAAATGAAGGATTTGCAGGCACTTCTACTTTTTTTTTTGTTAGAATTTGTGGCTTCCTTAGGATAAAAGGGGGAGCTTCAAGCTTTATGCCATTGCTTTCCTCAATTTTTAAGCTTCTACATTCAAACTTAAACTGCTATAAATAGAATCTTCATGGAAAATGTATTTTCTTCCCTTAGAGCTGCTCCTCAGTTTCCTTTTCCTAGATCTTATGAAATTATAAGGATTTCAAACAGGACCCTTCCAAGCACTCATTAAAGCCTGCGTGTATCCTTTCTCTTTATAATACCGAATCAACATGATTTTTATATTTCTACTCGTTTGCCTGAGGTTCTCTACAACAGAAATAGTAACAAAAGTTATGTAGCAGCGGGTAAGCATTTTATTTATTTAAAAATGGGTAACTATTTGTACTTCAGACAAGTTAGCTGCCACAGCTGGGCTGCAAACCCACAGGACAAGAAGAGGGAGCAACGTTTAGGGAATGGATGAGGGTGGGTGCCAGAGGCAGCGTGACCTGTCCGGCAGGTCCCAGCAGAGATGCAGCCAGAGCTCTGCGGGTTTGCAGAGCCAGCTCCAGCCATGACTTGATGCCGGCGGCTGCCGGGCCCTGCGGATCCAGCCACAGAGGTGCCTTCCTGCCCAGCCCTGAGTCACACCAGCGCCGTGACAGCCGAGGAGGGGCCGCACCACGGCAGCAGCCGGAACAGGATGCGGCAGCCCAACAGCCAAGCTGGAACGTGCAGTTTTGTTCACTAAAGCACAAATCTTGACCAGGTTTCCAGCAGTCATTGACCGGGCACCTGAACCTAAACTGTTCCATTTTTCAAGGCCTGTGAATTTCTTTTTGTGCAACGCAGTAGTATGAGATGAAGACCAGAATGTCTTTCAGTCTGATCAGCTAAGAACGTGTACATTTATCTCAGTAATTTCTAAGTGTTCTCTCGAGGGAATCAGAAGGGAACAACCTATATATTTAATCAACAATATATATCAAATAGATTTTTCCCCAATATTTTGTTCAGTGAGAATAAATGTAGTCCTGCTTTCTAACTAAAAGAAAAGCCACCACTTAACAAGTCTTGAAAAAAATCCTAGTGCTTACATCCTAGTGATGCTGGTTTATATTTCCTTATGGGTGTAATCGCATAGAAGAAAACATGGACTGATTTTCTTCAACAACTTTCTACTCTCGGGCAAAACAGTCACAGAATTGTCAATTGGAAGGGCTCTCCAGAGAACACCTAGTCCTAATGCTCCTGAAGAAATTGCTACGGCCAATATGGTTTACTGCTTGATGCTCCATGCAGTGCTCCAGGCTGGGCACAGAGTGGCTGGAGAGCAGCCAGGCAGAAAGGGACCTGGGAGTTTGGATTGACAGGAAGCTGAACATGAGCCAGCAGTGTGCCCAGGTGGCCAAGAAGGCCAATGGCATCCTGGCCTGTATGAGGAACAGCGTGGCCAGCAGGTCCAGGGAAGGGATTCTGCCCCTGTACTCAGCGCTGGTGAGGCCACACCTCGAGTACTGTGTCCAGTTCTGGGCCCCTCAGTTCAGGAAGGAGATTGAGGTGCTGGAGCAGGTCCAAAGGAGGGCAACCAGGCTGGTGAAGGGACTCGAGCACAGATCCTGTGAGGAGAGGCTGAGGGAGCTGGGGCTGTTCAGNTACTGGGAAATAACATCAAGTACCAGCCAATTGCATACTCCTCATCCTTAAGATGCATTTACATTTAAAAAAAAAATATCTGTAAGAATATTTTAAAAATCATTCTAGACCCATCTTTATATTTGTATAGGTGAATGGGATTTTTTAATTTTTATTTTTTAATTGCAATTGTAGCCTGGGTAATAGAAACTGGAAATTTTTCAGCATGACACACTCCTGACATGCAGCTTGCTAGTATGAAGGTACAATTAGTGGCAGAGCCCTCATATATGAATTTCACGTGTATTTGTATCATTTTTTTACACGTTGAAATTCAAGAGGTAGTACTGCTTTACTTGTCTTCTATACATTACTGCCTTCCTGACAAAAGGAAGCAGCAACTTGGCAGCAACTCTGACATTCCAGTGACTGCTTTAAATTATACAGTTTCATGTAATTACAGTGGAAGGACCAATAAGATGTGGCAAGTACATCCTATCTCAAGCCATTTGTTTTTTGGGTTCTGAATACCAGAAGTTAGTTATATACTCCACTTCTGTTGAAAGCCAGTGGAATGAAAGAAGTCTTAGTGTGTATCCTTACTGCTGTTATATTTGGATAACCAAATCCTGTAGAAATTCAGACTCATTCAGAGTCATTTGGACAAGAGGCTGCCATGACCCCCCAAGGTGGAACAAGTCCAGTTGTTTCATTTCTTCAGGAGTTGAACAGAAAGCGTGTAACTGACAACATCAGGTCCTGATGTTCTATCTCATGGGATATCTGAAAGATTTGCAGGCACTTCTACTTTCTTTTGTTAGAATTTGTGACTTCCTTAGGATAAAAGGGGGAGCTTCAAGCTTTATGCCATTTCTTTCCTCATTTTTTTAGCTTCTACATTCAAACTTAAACTGCTATAAATAGAATCTTCATGGAGAATGTATTTTCTTCCCTTAGAGCTGCTCCTCAGTTTCCTTTTCCTAGATTTTATGAAATTATAAGGATTTGAAACAGGACCCTTCCAAGCATTCATTAAAGCCTGCGTGTATCCTTTCTCTTTATACTGCAGTTATAATACCGAGGGAAGTTGGGAATCGACATGATTTTTATATTTCTACTCGTTTGCCTGAGGTTCTCTACAACAGAAATAGTAACAAAAGTTATCTAGCAGCGGGTAAGCATTTTATTTACTTAAAAATAGGTAACTATTTGTACTTCAGATGAGTTAGCTGCCACAGCTGGGCTGCAAACCCACAGGACAAGAAGAGGGAGCAATGTTTAGGGAATGGATGAGGGTGGGTGCCAGAGGCAGCGTGACCTGTCGGGCAGGTCCCAGCAGAGATGCAGCCAGAGCTCTGCGGGTTTGCAGAGCCAGCTCCAGCCATGACTTGATGCCGGCGGCTGCTGAGCGCTGTGGATCCAGCCACAGAGCTGCCTCCCTGCCCAGCCCTGAGTCACACCAGCGCCGTGACAGCCGAGGAGGGGCCATACCATGGCAGCAGCTGGAATAGGATGCGGCAGCCCAACAGCCAAGCTGGAACACGCAGTTTTTTTCACTAAAGCACAAATCTTGACCAGGTTTCCAGCAGTCATTGACCGGGCACCTGAACCTAAACTGTTCCATTTTTCAAGGCCTGTGAATTTCTTTTTGTTTCTCCGTCCCTGGAGATATTTAAGAAGAGACTGGATGTGGCACTCAGTGCTATGGTCTGGTAACCGCAGCGGTAGTGGATCAAGGGTTGGACTTGATGATCTCTGAGGTCCCTTCCAACCCAGCCCATTCTATGATTCTATGATTCCTGGAAACCCGTCAGTGTCCCCTGCAGGGCCAGTCACAAACACCACCTAGGTGACCATCGTCAGTTTCCACACTCGCTGGCTTGTTTGTCTAAAATCTGATGTACAAGAAACCCTGAAATCCAGAGCTGGTAAGTATGGCTATTGTGACTGCCTATATCCAACCAAATGACCAACTTCTGGTAATAATAATCATGGAATTATGTGTGTTTCCTGTACATGAATAAACAGGGAATATTAAAACTGCCTACCTCTCCTACTTATGTTACACAGCTAAGTGACGAGCTGGAGCTACTCTTTAAATGAGAACACTTCTAGTGAGTCAGTATTTTGGTGGGGTAGAAACAGTTCCGAATGTAATATTCAGTTAGAAAATATATCTATTCTATATTTACAAAAAATTTATAATCTATTAAATAATTAATTTTTTAACTAATCATTGACTTGGGTTGCATTTTAATGTATTTTAGTAAGTATACTTATTCCAGAAATAAGAACCAAAAATTTCAGCACGACTTTAAAGTTATGTACATATCTAAGCCAGAACATTAAATGTAGATGTCTGTAAACACTTAATAGACCTTTTAGTGATGAAAAATATTTTTGTCACAGATAAAATTTTCCTTTTATGAATAGCATCTTTGCCTTAATTGCTGCTTCCACAATACCAATGGCTCCCTCTTCAGGCTATTCCTCAGAATTGTTGCTTCTCTTCATTTTCTGTCAGAAATCCTTCAGTTTACAGAACTCCAGGTCTCACCATCATGCCTTCTCCCCCACTATGTTCCCCTTTGGTAAGAAATTATTAAATACCTGGTGGACCAGGCATCCTGACCTGGATACTGAAAAAATTTAAATACAGGTGTTATTCGAGGCCCTGATCTACAAAAATTCTAAGGCTTTTAAAAGGAATTTGTAAACTGCAGGGAAAGTGAGCTTGTGGGATATGAAATAGTTCTTTTACCTATCATCCCATGCTGAAAAACAGGAACAATTAGAATATTATCAATTGGACTGTTCTTAATCAGACGGTTCTTAAAAAACTGACAATGCTTTCCATAGTCTCTTGATAACCTATTAAAAGTTCTTAAACGTCCTTATAAAGGCAAATACATGTATAGAGACAAAGATATATTTACTAAAAATTAAGGGGTCTTCCTCTGTGTAGATTTGTTGTTACACAGAAGACAATTACAACACGTACTGTAACCCTGAAGGGCTGGAGAGACAGATACTGTTCTGCTATCTCTGTTCTGTGCAACACTTTTATTTACTGGTACTTGTGTGCTTTAAGCTTTGTTCATTCATTTCAGTCTTTACCATCTGGCTTCTCTATTTTCCTTTGATAAACGGCTCAGGTTGTAGCGACTCCTCATCCTCAAACCATTCTTAAATCTTTACAACCCACCTCAGAATGGACAATTCTGTGTCATAAGGCAAATGATTAATTGGCTAAATAAAAGTTTGTTAGGCCTAACTGGTCTGACTGTGCCTCGCATACCCTGTATGACTGGAAAACGTCAGTGAACTCCAAACATAATCACAGTGTGTTCATTCCTCCTGACACCCCTCCACGGTGGCCTTGAGTAATGCTTAATTCCGTTTAATTTACTAAAAAGACTTTGTGAGAAGAACTTAAATGGTAAACCTGCCTTTTCAAAACCATAAACAACTGTGAAAAGTTCCACCCAAGCAGCTCTTTAGATCTCAATTCTTTTATCTTGGTATTACAGCACTCGTGACTTAGTTTAAGGGGCAAGTACATTAAATGTTTCAGTATTATGGTCTCTTCATGGGTTTACAAAGGACGTTTTACAAGTTTTCTCCCCTTCTGACTTATTCAGCTGTTTCCCTCATAAATTAACTCTTCATAGAAATACTGGAAATACAGCCTGGACAGTTTTCAACACTTTCAAATACTAACTTTAGCAAATGATTCTGCGTGTTGTGCATTTCATCTACTTTGTTGTTTCAAAACGCCTATCCCACGGATCAGCGCCAATTCTCACCACACTGCCCCTGCCCCGTTAAGGCTGTAGAACCCCACTTGTATATATAGCCCTGACCGGCGCAAGCTTATAATCGCGCAACGCAGCGCCACGAACTGCCGTGTCGGAGGCCGCACGTACACAAAGCTTTTTCAGGAAGATGTATTTTGAACATTTCGAACATCGCATCTGCAACACCGTCTGCCCTTGTCCGCCAGGGACCGGAGCAGCCTCCTCACTAGCACCCAACTCTTCTCTCCATCCCCCTCATCAGCCTGGAGGATCAGCGCCGGCCTCGGGGCTCCCTTCTCCCCTCAGCACCACGCAGCCCGTCCCCCGAGCCTTCCCGGCGAGGGAACCGGGCGGACGGGGCAGCAGGAACCGGGCCCAGCAGCGTCCCCGGGGGGACAGCGGGGAAGATGGCGGCGGAGGCCGGCTCGCGCGGCGGCCGTTAGGCGGGTCCCGCGGCGGCACGCNGGGGGCACAGCTCGCGCCGTGGCCGTTATCGCTGAGGCGGGCGCGTGCTGTGCCCCCCTCTCCCCCAAGACCACGGAGCTCATCGGGGCCGCTGCGCATGCGCGGGTCGTGAGGGCGGGAGGGGCTGTGGTGGCCGCCGCTGCTCCCCGCTCCTCCTTCAGCGGCTCTGGGGAAAGAAGGAACAGCGGCTGGGACGGCGGCGGCGTCAGCTGGCACCGCAGAGGAGCGGTAGCGGGCAGGGCGCTTTAACCTCTATGAGGCGTCGAGTGCGGCTGTGCGTGGTCACCGTCAGTGCGGCGGCTGCGCAGGCGCAGCGGCCAGTTGGAGCGGGGGCCGGGACTGCGCCTCCGCCCCGCCCCCAGCTGCGGTACCGCCGGGTTACGGTTCTGGGCCGAGGTGGGGGCCGTGGGGTGGTCTGACCCCCAGCAGCCTTTCGGTGTGGTTCGGATCTACCGTGAAAGCTTTTTATTCGTCAACCCCTGCTTTCTCTTCCCCGACGGTTGTTTTAGTATATTGAGGATCAAATTGAGAAGTTTTGCAGTTGGCAGTGAGTGAAAACGTATGTGACTGCCACAGCTTTTTCAGCAGTTCTTTAGAGTGCTAAAAGACCAGTCGTAGCCGTTTTCCCCAAACTCTGCTTAAACTGCAGAACAGAGCAGTCTCTGAGTCACGATGACCTTCTGCTCTCTGATGATCCTGTGATTTGCAACATGGTTTTGTTGTCTCTACCAAATTAGTGGACTTTCAGGGCATCTGTCAGATTGTACTCAGAAAAGCAAGTTCCTATAAATAGTGTAGTAGTTTCTTACTACATTTCTAAAGAGGTGTGTATCTGCAGTGGCAGATACTATTAATCCAAACATAACTTTCAGGTGGCCTTTGAGGGATGGGTCATGATCTTGTTCGATTTGACTTGTTATAGAAGGTTAGCTGCTCCTTCAGGTAATGTGTGGACTGTGAACCACAATGTTCCACCTTAACTGCCGTCTTAGATAAGGAGAAAGAAATGGAGAAAGCATTTCATTCGTGATCTGTTTGCTGTAACTTTTGGCCATCTCAGAAGTCATGTAGTTGTAATTTAAATCTTGTGCTCTCCTCTTTGTGTGTTTATCCTGTTGCAGACTTGCAAGACCATGGGTTTGCCATGTATTCATGTTCATCTTAATGTGTGATGGTAACACCTAGGGAGTAGTAAATAATAGGAATTCAAAAGTGCAAGTAACAGTGGCAGGAGTGATCTGCTGATGATACAGAACAATAATAGATTAACATTTGATTTAAATATTGGGTGTAATTAGCTGCGATTGCTGCCTGAACTCCAAAGGTGTGAGCTGTGAAGACTAGAGTTTCTTCCTCTGTCAGAATACAAACAATCAAGATGCTTGCATGAGTCTGGGACTTTGGATGTTGGTATTTTCCCCAGGTCACACCGCTTCATGAAAGATGAAGACAATTACAGGCTTCAGTTTTGTCTCTCCTACGATGTAGACTATTCACAGCAAGTTACATTCATCATAGAAGTAACATTACAGTCATTCCACCCTTATTTCATAAATTATTTCAGCATGGATGTATAATCAGATTGTAGCTTTTATATATAAAACATGGAGCCTGGCAGTAATTGTGTAATCCACACATTTTAAGAAAAGTCAAATGCACTCCTGTGACAGCAGGATGATTGACTGTGACTTTTTCAGTATGTTTAAACATGTCAGTTTTATTAGCATTGTGGGAAATGTAATTCAGATGACTTGAGTTAAAAACATTGAGCCAGTCTTTAACTATCACTCTTCTGTAGGAACTGTTGTTACCGTAACAGCCTCAAAAACGCCTAATATATTTGCACAAAAGTTTTATTTGTTAGAAACTTTTTTTTAAACTTGAGCTGTGTTGTTTCCTTCAATAGAAAAAGGTTACCTGGAGAAAGGATCTGTGTGAAGCAGATGTCAAGTCACAATGCTTCATAAAAAACAACCTTATATAATGAAGAGCAGCATTTTTGTATCAGTGTGCACAACACTAAGAAAACCAGATTTGCTTCCTCTGATATTTTTTTAAAATCCTTTTAATGTATACAGACTTGTGATTTTGTGCATCATTTAAAATTTGTAGACTGATTTATGAAATGGGACTGAACTAGGATTATTGAGTGGCTCCTACGCTTGAATTTCCTCAGATGGTGTAGAATTTAAATTTTCTCTTTTTTGGGGGAAACAAAGATTGTCCTGGATGGATGATCCATCACTCAAATAAAACCATTTGATTAAACATATGTTTGGTCTTGTAATTCATTCTAATTAATTCCATGGTAGAATCATAGAGTCACATAGAATTGGGGTTGGAAAGGACACTTGAAAACCGTCCAGCACCATTGCAGTGAGCAGGGACATCTGCACTCGATCAGGTTACTCAGTGCCCAGTCCAACCTGACCTTGAATGTTTCCAGAGCTGGGGCTTTGGCCACCTCTGGGCAGCCTGTTCAAGTGTTTCACCAACCTCAGTGTGAGAAATTTCTTCCTTATATCTAGTCTGAATCTACCCTCTTCAGTTTAAAGCCATTGCCACTTGTTTTATCACAACATGACTTATTAGCAGGTTTTTAAGAAGAGACTGGATGTGGCACTCAGTGCCATGGTCTGGTAACTGGTGGCAGTGGGTCAAGGGTTGGACTTGATGATCTCGGAGGTCCTTTCCAGCCTGGCTGATTCTGTGATTCTATGATTCTAATTTGAGGCCGTTTCCTACTGTCCCGTTGCTTGTTACTAAGGAGAACAGACCAGCTCCCCCCTCACTACAGCCTGCTGTCAGGTAGCTGCAGAGAGCGATAAAGGGTCCCCTCAGACTCCTTTCTCCAGGCTGAACAACTCCTGTTCCCTCCTGCACTCCTGACAGGACTCATTCTCAAGCCCCTTCCCCAGGTTGGTTGCCCTTCTCTGGACTGTCTCCAGCACCTCAATGTCTTTTTGTAGCGAGGGCACCAGAACTGAACACAGCACTTGAGTACCAACTGCACCAGTGCTGAGTGCAGGGGGACAGTCACTTCCCTGGTGCTGCTGGCCACACTATTTCCTGTACAAGCCAGGATGCTGTTGGCCTTCTTGGTCACCTGGGCACACTGCTGGCTCATACTCAGTCATCTGTCAGCCAGCACCTCCAGGTCCTTTTTCTCTGGTCAGCTTTCCAGACACTCTTTCCCAAGCCTGTGGCACTGCACTGGGTTGTTATGAACCCATTGCAGGACCCAGCACTTGGCCTTGTTATGCTTCAGCCCATCCATCCGGCCTGTCCAGGTCCTGCTGTAGATACTTCCTGACATCAGGAAGATCAACACTCCTTCCTAACTTAGTGTCATCTGCAATAGTCAACAGCAGGCCAGCAGAGTCCTCTTGGCTATGCCTCTACCCCAGAAGGTTGTTATTCTGTGTTGGCCTTGCTAGTTCAGGGCAGCACAGTCTCCTTCCTTGTGTTGCCAAAGGTGTGTTATGATCACTTGAGTGGAATGAGCAGAAAGAATGACTAACAGTGCTTCTTGGTGGACACAAATGTGTTTAAGAAGTCAGCAGCTGGCCTCGCTTGGTGATGCTCAGGGCTAATAAGGATCATAGGATTACCCTTAGAAGGAATTGGGAGTATGGCTGCACAGAAGGTGGCATTTCAAACTACCTAAATGTTGCTCAGGGAGTCAAAGCTCACATGAGATCTCTCTGGTAGTGTCAGACTGGTTTAATCTTTCATCTGTATACAAAAGCGTGTGAAAGTTTAAATGAAATATGGTCATATCTGCTTTTCTTCTAAACTGGTACTTTATTATTTTTGTCATTTCGTCCTGTGCCAAGACATAAGTGCAAAGTGGTTTATTAACGTGTGTATAGAACCAGTGAAAAAGCAAAAAATATACAGACGTTGTTCTTGTAATCTTTAATTTCTCATCTGAGTAAATTCCAAAGGCATCTTTTGTTTCTCAGAGAGAGACATGGTATGTTGAAAACAGGGGAGCCATACCTGCTTTCCTGCTCTGCAGCTGTGGAGTCTGCTGATCCTGTTCTGTAGTTACAGGAGAGTCTGTAGCCCCTTCTAGGTGTTTATGTTAAGTATACATGGAAGTTTTTTTATTTTACTTAATTTCCGTTGTTCACTATGAGAAGATGAACAAAAATTGTATCCCAAACTTAAAAACCAGCAGCAATCTTTAGAGCAGCAAGAAGTCTCTTTGCCTTCTTCCCTTCATTTGAAAATTCTCGTGCTAGTCAATTTACAGGCTTATATACAAAGAATGGCACTTGTAATTTAGAAACAGGCAGTAATGGTGTTCCAAACGCAAAATGCTTGGTTGAACCACTCATGACTGCTTTAAAGTCCTAGAGTTGTTGATTGCTGACTTCTTGCTTTATTTTGTTTTCTCATTCTGCAGCAGACTGACCTTTTTTCTGGGTAGTCTGGCCTACTACTTAAGTACTGTCTATAACATAAGGGAATGTATTTATTTGGTTGTATTTAACTGTATTTAACTGGACTGTGTGGCTGAAAATGTTCTTAGTTTTCTTTGGTCTTTAGTCATACAGATACAAATTTTAATTGCCTCTGCCTTTCAGAGTCTAAAAATATAACTTGCTATCTGTGTGTGTGGCACCTGTAATGGCCAAGGAGGAGGGATGCAGTGTAGTTAGGGTATGTTGTATTTCAGCATCTAGATTTGGATGTATACTTCTTTACAGGTTACTGCTTTGCTCCAAACAATCATATAAATGCTTTCCTGTCTGGTATTTCTTTGTAGTTAAAAAAAATAATTCTTGTTGTCCTTAGGTCCCTCTTTGGTATTTCAAAAATACTTCAGAATATAGGTACATAGATTTAAAAAATTCATATAAATGTTAAAATTTACTGCAATCACAAGGTGTAACAGAACTAATCCAAAAAAGTAACACTAAGTGATCAGTTTATGTAGAGATCATTGTTTCGTGTGATATTTTTGTTATGGAATCTGATACAATGATGTGGCATACAAATATTTCTGTAGGAGACATTCCAGCAATCAGTTTGAATGTCCCCAGAAGAGTTGTAATTTACGAAAAACCAGACACAGAGTGTTCTGGTGCCACACGGATGGCCTTAAGAGCTCTGATGTGGCTTTATATTTCTGCACATGTGAGTTTGCTCTTAAAGCAGGTTTTCAAGCTTGGACTTGCTCTGTCAGAGCCTTTGTTTCCATTTGGTGGGTTAGTGTTTGGGTTTGTTTGCTTTTGGTAAGTTAGTAGAACATGTTTGCTGGAAACATTTGCTGTTAAAGACAGTTCACCCAGAGTTGTTTTTAAAACATGCCTGAGCAGGAGGAGGCTTGCCTACTAGTAGTATATAGCACATCAGCATCACCTGCTTCTGTGCTAGAGGGAAAAGCAAGGACATGGGTGACCTCTTGGCCTCAGTTTATGTGACAAGCATCAGGCTTACTGCTCATGTGCTGTCTGAGGAGCTCGGTGCCTCTGTGAAGCACCGTGCTGGCTGTAAGGTGTGTGTGTGCTGCAGCCAAGTCACACCCCTGAGCTATATCCAAAGCTCACTGCAAGTGCCACCTTTGCTCTTTGTGTTATGCACCCACGCAGGAAATCCCGTGTGGCTGAAAAGCATCCAGCTTCCTGCGCTGTGGAGTGCAGACAGTAAGCTCAGGGCTTCTGAAGGGCATGCCTGGTGTTCATGTGATGATCAGCATATGTACCCATTTCTCTTCCCAACAACCGTGGCATGGTTGCATTTTGCAGTCCCATGTGGTCTGATAAGTAGGAAAAATACCTACTTGTGTGCTTGTCCTCCATGGAATGTTTAAGTGAAAGCACTTGTTAGATTGTTCTAATTACTTGGGAAGAGGATAGCAAACTCCAGAAATTCAATAAAGACAAAATGTTGATCTCTCCTAGTTCCTTGCTGTGTAACACACATTCTGCAGTGGTGTGTTGACATTGGATTTGGGACACTTGATATGCAGCAAGAACATCAGTGATTGTTGTGTTTTGTTTTCTATTTAATTTGTTCCTTCTGTCTTATACACTTCTGATTTCAATGCTATTGAACTAAAGGCTGCTTTTCATGCTCTCCATGTGAGGCAAACGTGGATTTGCCTTATTCTTTAAAAGGAAGGGAGTTTTTGCCTTACGACATACAAATTGTTAATAAGATAAACATTTCTGAAAATTCAACATTGAAAAATGAAAAATCCAAACGTGTCAATAAGTCACAGCTCGTATGTTTGTTTTGGCAGCTGCACAATAAAGTGCAATAAATACTAAAAATTACAAGTTTAGCACATGTCACCTTTACTGGGCACAGCCTGATTGTTAAAAGACAGAGCTAATTTTCTTTTGGACTGGATCCAGTGCTAGCATAATATCTAAGTTCAAAGATACAGTACATTAAAATGTTTTCTGGATGTTGTCTTCAAAATCTGCCAACTTCTTTTCTATTGTTTTCACTTTTATTGGTACAACAATGGAATGATTTGAATTGCATTTGTTTTTTCTTCTCCCTGTTGTTCGCATTTTCATTTTAAATTATTTACAAGTCTGAGGCTTGGAGATGAGAGCCTAATGAATGCTTTTAAAAATAAGACCACCTTCTTTAAGCACGTTATGCTTCGTGTTTTGAATTTATAAACCAAGCCTTAATGAATAGTTTCCTAGTTACTCTCATCTTAGAATTCATGAGCTGTCCTATTTACAAGTTTTACCTATACAATGGAAAGATAATTTCTGTTTACCTTAAATGAAAAGAACTGTTCTTGTTAACAAGCTTAAACTGCTAATTAGGGGTAATATGGCAGTAAATTCTATGTCAAACCGTTTAGCAATGCGAAGATACAGTATTTTTGTGCCTTTTCCTGGTGTGTTTCACATAAAAAGACAGTGTGTTGTGTTTCGTGATATCTCATGTATGTAACAGGTTAATAAAGAGTATTTTAGGGAAAAACAGTGTCCTGTCCAGGAGTCAGGTTCCCTTCTGTCCTGCATTTAGGGCAATATGTTGGTTTCCCCATACTCTAATGTTGCTATAAGCCTTGATTTTGCGAGGCTTCAGATAGTTGGTGTATGAAAGTATCCTGAGAACTTCACGTATATGTGTATGCAATGTTTTGTTAACAGTTATGTTATTCTACTGAACAAATGCTAGGACTACCAGGAGGTGCTTTGTTTTAGTGTACATTAATGTAATTTAATCAGGAAGGAAAGAAAACCTGGGATTAGAATTTGATGTTATTTACCTGAATATAAATTGGAATATCTCCATTTAGTTTAACAGAATTTTTTCAATTTGTGTCAAAATGATCAAAACCAAAACCTGACACAAACTCTCCATCTCATAATTTGTGCATATGAAACCAAATAAAATTGGATTTTTTTTCTTTTGTCTAAATCTTATCCCTAAAATCAGAGCTTGGATTTTGAGCAGAGGTTTTGTAATGTGGCCTTGTTACTTGTTGGTACCAGGAACTTTGCAGATTTATTGTATGAAGAAAAAGTTATATATTTAAGTTGCTTCAGATTAGACTTGAGTTGTCAAAGCTAGTGACTTGTGAATTTGAGAGTCATTCTAAGTCTAGGTAGCTTGAAAATTCTTGGCAAGCATATTTTTTTTTTACTCTTTTGTGTGTGCCTCTGACAGTTTCTGCAGAGGGTCTTCTATGGGCTTTGTTCCCTGTCTGATTTTCTTTGTGTTACCCTAGGAGTTTGCAATAGAGATGGCTGAGGAAGAAAAGAGAGGAAGAGACTGAAGAGAAAGGTGGGGTAGGTCTGATGTTGGAGGTGTCCCTTCTGCCACTCCAAAGCAGACATCTGATGAGGCATAAAGGAGATCTTCTCAAAACCCAAGGATCTTTCTTGGGCACAGGGTTATTAAGTGCAGTAGACAGCTTTTCAGAGAGGACAAGTAAAAACCTAACAATGTGTTTTGCCATGTCTGTTCAGGCTACTCAGTTTCTGTTTCCAGGGATAGCTTATTGTGGTCTTCCAGTACCTGAAGGGGCTACAGGAAAGCCGTGGGGGAACTTTGCATGAAGGCATGTAGTTAGAGGGGGAGGGGTAGTGGCTTCAAGCTGGAAGAGCGGAGATTTAGGTTAGACATTGGGAAGAAATTCTTTATTGTGAAGGTGGTGAGACACTGGAATAGTTTGCCCTGGGAAGCTGTGGCTGCCCCCTCCCTGGAAGTGTTCCAGGTCAGGGTAGGATGGGGCTTTGAGCAGCCTGGTCTCATGGGAGGTGTCCCTGCCCATGGCAGGAGGGTTGGAACTAGATGATCTTTAAGGTGCCCATCCAAACCAAACCATTCTATATTCCCTAAGATAAAATTACAGTAGGAATTTTGCTTTCTAAAAGAAGATGTTCATAGTGCTGGAACTGTCTAAAGCATCAGAATTGCCAAGCGTAAATAATTACATAATTTCACACTTTCCAGTGAAGTCAGACCCCAATTAAGAAGTTGACAGCCTGAGGGAGTCCACTCTTTGACAGTGATGTCTGTGTTCCCTAAATTTGTAGAGACTGCATCTAGGAAAATAGACTGAGCTTTAAACCTTTTACTTTGAATGAGAATTCTTATTGACAAAGGAAGAATATTCTTTTTCTTAAAAAAAGTTTTCATACTTTAAATGCACAGATATTTCAGCTTTTCTGCTTTCAGCTAGCATAGATTTTGCTGATACCAGGTCTTCCTGCTGTCTTGGTCCTCACTGTCTTTCAGCATGTTTGATATTCATATTTCTTTTTTATTCCTTCTTCCTTGCTGTGCTTTTTTTCTTCCTTTTCTTAAACAAATAGATAATATGGTAATATGAACTCTTAATAGGAAAAAGGCATTGTTTAACTCAGTTGGGGTACTACTAATCCAGTCACCAAATGTAACCATAACACAGCATGCATTTTAATTATTAAATATAATGGAAACTTTGCATTTTAAATCTAGAGCTGTAAACCACTTGTTTGAAAATGCAGAGTTCAGCACTATGAGTCTAGCACATAGTGAATTACAGGGCAGTATTCTTTGATCAGTTATTACGAGTTGAAGATTAGTAGCATTCAGTGCTTGTGTTAACTTTGAGGATACATATATGAGTCACTGCAGGTCAAACTGAAGTTCAATCCTGTACATTTTTAATTACTCAGTTAGCTGGCTGGATAAAGCAGTGTAAAAATGTATAGATAATACAGACATGCCAGTCACTCCAAGTAAGGGTGATTTAAAGGAACGTTTTGAAGACTAGTACCCTCCCTAGTTCCAGTAATTCGTGAAATTCACTTTATGGTTAAATGCAATGTTTTTGAGGATTTTCTTTTAGATGTGTATTTGTTAGAACTGTTCTACAAGGTGCTCCCTGTGCACTTCTGGTGTTTTTCCACAAAGTAACAGCTATGTGTTTGGTTGTTTGGTCAATACCTGTTTTTGTAATTAATGTATTTTTACTATAAATAAATATAACAAATTCTAATAGAAATAACGTTAGTGTCTATGCACTTTTCAACATTAAAAAAACCCCCAGCTCTTAAAATTAATGTGGGTTTTTTACTGAATCATCATGAAAATTTACTAATACTTTAATGAAATGTGCAGGCTTGAAACTCTGCTGTTTTGGGAAGTAGGGGACATTTTGTTATTGAGCAGCTCCAGTAGGTTTAGAGGGGGAAGCTTTGTTTAGGTGCCTGTGTCAGAACACTGGGACAGCGCACATGGTTTAGGGGCAAGAACAAGGTCTCTTCAGATGTGTGAGAGTTAAACAGTCAATGTCTTCTTTTGTGCAGGTTGCTGGTCCCAACAGCTTTCCTTTTCTGGTGTCAGGACTTACGTTTGCAGTCTTTCTCTAGCTGAGGAGGTTGTCCCATGTGGGTTTAACACAAGCTGCTTTTTTTTTTAATTCTCTCTGTGTGTAAAGTATATGAGATACAGGCACCTAACTCAGGCCTCCAGGTCTCACTGATCCAGACATTGTAAAGCTTGGCACTGGGTAGTGCCTGACATCACTGGTGGATACAGGCTTAAGTAATTTTGAACTCTTGAATTTTGGGAATATTTTTGAATTTTGTTCCATAGGACCATCCAAACCCTTAGAGCATCCTTGTTGCCTGGTTCAGCCTTCCCTTTCCCCTTTCCTTTGTCTTTTTTTGTGCTGGTGATCTGGCATAAATTCCATAACCTGGCGACTGATTTACAATTGCAGCCTTTGCTGTTGAGGGTGGTAATTTTAAGGATATATTTGTCACAGAGCACCAACTTTCCCATTCAATATCATTAAAATTCTTACTTTGTTGTTCTTGTTGCTCATGTATCTTTTCTGAGTGGCAGGAGGATGTGTAGGTAATATCTTTTCATGACTTTTTGTGTGTGTGTGTTTTAAAATATTTCAGAAGTAATCCCTGCTGTCCATGTTTATCAGATCAGTTTAGCAAAGCATCTTTACGTGAAGGCTTATTTTTCGATAGTGACCACTTCCAAACCTGAACCACTGTAGAGAACTAAGGATTTTGTAAACATTACTCATTTTAATTGTTTGGGAGTGGGTTGCAAACTATTGGACTGGTAGTTAAAACTATTAAACTATTGGACTGTAGTTAAAGAATTGCTAAGAGAACACTTTTCCTGATCGTTAAAGTTAGTTATTAACTAAATAAGGACTATTTTTGAACCTGTAGCTTTGGTTTCCTCTAAATGAAGGAGTGCTACACCTGGTGTAGCTGTGAGCATCTCTGGACTTAAGGTGTTTGTCAGCTTCCTGTGTCCCCCGAGTCATTGACTGCAGGTGGCCACCCAGCACAGCTTGCTTGTTGCTTCTGCCAGCTTGAAAAACTTGCCAGCTTCATTGTGAGAACCAAAGCAGGCAGGGTTTTGTTCCCTTGATAAATTTTCCTATTTCTTTCAGACCATAAAAGAAATGGTGACTCTGAAAATGAAGGTACATTTTGCTTTAGTGCATTTTGTTGTGCTGTAGGGGAAAGCTGAAGATGTTTGTAGTAGGGAATAGGCTATGCTGTAGCCTATACCTTAAGGTCATAGGTAGCTTGTATCTTATTGCCTTATTTCATGCTTCATTTTGGAATCTACCCTCTTACGTATGAGCTGATTCCATGCTGTAATAAATAAGCCCCAGCTTTTATACTCTGTAATCCTTTGGCTTCCATGAACTTGTTATGTTTTTTGGTTGCTTTTATCTTTCTGTTGCAGTTTTTGTTGTCTATCTAGTTTCCAGTTCCTGAATCCTCAAATCTTAAGTCTTCTAATTGGGAGAAGCATTTTTATTTTTTTAATTTTTTTTTTTTTTTTTAATTTTTTTTAAAAAAATTTTTAATTTTTTTTTTTTTACCTTGCTATTTTGCCTGGTGTTCATTTTTGAAACATGCTGGTTTGTTTTGTCTTGCCTGTTCTCTGACACAGATGATTTTAATGCTTCTTATTGTTCTCACATTCAGTCAGTCCCATTCCCAGCTGTACGGATGACTCCAGGAGGTAGCAGTAGGATAGGGAGGTTTTCCTGACAGTCTGAACCTGGCCCAGGTCAGCAGCAGCTGTAGGTCAGTACCTGGCACACATCTGCCCTTGGGCTGCAGTGCAGCCAGCTGATGATCTTCTGCTGGTTCCTTGGGGTGGCAGATGGGTGTGAATTACAGTAGATGGCCCTTATTTACTGATTTAAGTGGCTAAGCAATGAAGTTTTTAGTCTGATTGCTTTTCTCTGTCTCTCACATCTTTTCTTGCCCTCCTCCTGGAAGAGATTTTTTTTTTTTTTTTAAATTTGTAAAAGTGCACCAAATCAAAGTATGCAGTGAATTTTTACTGCCAAGTTATAAATTCCAAAAACTAGGGGGTTTATAATGGAAATGCTTAGGGGGGGAGAGAGGAGGGGTTGCTATAATACACATCTAACCTTTTTTCCCTCTCTTTAGTGAATAGACCGTTTAAACTAAATTAAGTAAAGGATATAAATTTTGTTGTTTCAGTTTTTAATATTTCATGGCTGATTTTATAGATAAAAATTACATTTAACAATAAATATGAAGAAGAATTTATACAGCCTGTTCTAGTTTGATATGGAACAGCAAATCCCATTTCTCTGTAGCTGTAAAGAAAATTCATTATAATGTCTTTGGTTGTAAGAGATGGCTTCATTGTGATTAGTTACACTGATAATAAAACAACCTTTTTACAAATGGCACAAGATACATGAGATATCATGTGTCTGCCTTTTAATAGCATCGAATTTGTGCATTTGCTACCTTTACTCTGTAATCCTTTTTTCATTTATAATTGGGCACTTTCAAAAACTACAAGTTATTAAAAATAGTCTAATATAACTTAATTTTTCTTTAGAAGCATTCTGGAGAAGGAGTTACTAATGTAGCAAAGTGTTCTTAATTGTTGAGTTTCCCAAATAAAACCATCTAATTTTAATTGCAAAAGTATGGTTTTATGTCGTTTTGCTCAATTCTGAATAACAAGTTCTGTGGATAAAATACTGAAATACAGCTATCTGACATTACTTTCTGAAATATTTTTAATCACCTAAAGAGATATGTTGACTTTCAAATGCCCTATTCCCAGTGACTTCATTTGAATTTAGACGTTTGTAGATATTTGAGTAATATAAAAATTTAGCATTAGGATGCCTACTAAGCAGTTGAGAGTCCAAGTGTACACATTTTTTGGGAGAGGAAGATTTTGTGAAGAATTCATAGCCATTAAAAGGATAGTTACTCTTTTCTCCCCATTGTACATGCATTTAAGAATACTTAGGTCTCCTTAGCACAATGATACAGAATGAGTTGATGGAAAAAGTATAATGGTTGTAATAAGAATCCTTGCATATTTATATTGCTGTCATTTGTGCATTTTACAGGGATTTAACAAGTAAAAATCTTCTGTATTGTTTAGTTTACATAAATAATATTAGGTATTAGATTCTGGAAATATCATCCATATGAAACAAAACAGTATTTTAGATTGTGAAGTAGAATTATGTGGCCACTCTTAGAAGTGAATTTCTCTCCTACTTCATGTAAAAAGCAAAATAATTTGGTGCTTTAGAATGAGGAGTGCTGCAGAGCTGACAAAACAGAAGTTGTATTTGAATATCAAATATTTATGGAATTTACTGGAAAGTGAAAATCTGAATCACAGTGCTTGGAAAAAAAAAATAGGATGTAATGCTCACTCTTCTGGAAAATACAAGATGGAACAGCACACTTAATATTGGGCTTCACTGTATAAGACAGAAACCAACATTTTTGCTTCTGTTATCCATAAGCTTTAATTTTAGACTCTTGTCTCTTTTCCATTGATGATTACAGGTAGGAAAAAGAAGCCTGGTAGCACTTTTTAACAAGTGTTTTCCTAGGACAAACACCAGGAAAATGGCTACTGATGACTGAAACACAGGACTAAATCTTCTTTTTATGACCTGAGAGAAAAGCAGGCTGTGCCAGCGCCCTGTGCTGTAGGGAGCAGCCCGTCTGGCTTGCAGGCTGCTCCCTGCATCTGCATTGCTCCATCAGAGGAGAGGCTGGCTCTGAGATGCTTGCTGCTTGCTCAGATGAGAGTGTGGGGCCCTGCCTGCAGTGTGTAAAGCAAGCTGTGTGTCCTGCCCCCTGCTCTGCCCTCAGAAGTCCCCAGACAGGTCATGCAAAAGGGTGAGCTTATGGTCCCTCACACCCTGGCGACGTTAGAGCTGAGCAATAGCCTACTAAGTAGAATGTCAATTTTTTTTCTCCCACGAAACTGTCGGAGCAGGTGTTATTTCTTACTCCAGCCTGGTCTCCAGGTGCTTGCCATGGTTGCCACCAAGTATGTTTTCTGTGTTCATTAAAACCTATTGATCTCAGGAAAGTTTGTGGGATTGATTTTAACTCAGTGCTTTTCAGGGAATTAGTGGTATATTTAGCAGTAACACTCTCCTAACATATTCCTGAGAGAGAACAACATATTGAGGAAATACAGAGGCTACATGCAGAAGTTGCAGCCCTCGCCCAGCTCCTGAGGTCCCCTTGCCCAGGGGGGTTTGTGTGGTCCTGCTGTGCCCTCCTGTGATACCAGCAGTTGCTTCTGGGAGGGGTCCACCAGTAAGCTGCACTCCCTGGCCTGCCCTGGAGGGACCTGGGGAGCAGGAGGCAACAGCTGGGGCCACCAAATGGGCTGACACATGTTCTTCCCAGCCTGAGGAGGAGAAGGGCTGCAGTGCCACCCTGATCACACCAGCCACCAGCCAGATTAGCAGCTGCTCTGTGTGGCCACCTGGCTTCTGGACGAGGAGGAGAGTCTGCCCACCTTGGGCTCCATCACTGGTACTTCCTGGGCAGCTGTTCCATAGCATGGATGCTGGCTGGAGATTCGAGTCTGTGGTAAACCCAGAACTGAAAGAAATGAACTGTAGTCTTGTCTAGCTGTTATAGGATGTGCTTCAAAACAATGAAAAGATTTTACCTCCTAGAAAACCATGTAACAGAAAATAACTAAGCACAGTGCAGCTCTTAGATGTAACAGAATGCAGCTGCATAAATTTTGTAGGTATTAGGGAAGCAGTCAGGTCACCAGCACAACTGTTCCTGCTATTGGGCTGCATGCAGCATTCCTTCAGGAGAAATTAAAATTTTTATTGCCATGTGGGTCCTTGTTTGGGGGTGCACTTGAACATGTGCTTCACATCAAGCCTGGGGAGAATCCTGTCGACATTCTGCATATGCTTATGCACATTTCAAGTTTTGGAGGATAGCTGGATTTCAGGGACTGATTTAGGTAGGCACTTAATTTGTTGCATTGAAACAAGTAGACATGGGGAGAGTTGGTACTCTTGATAAGCAGTGGCATTTGAAATCTTTATGGTATTTGTTCCCAAAGCATCAATACTATGGGCGTTTTGTAGGTGATGGTGATGTCAACAAAGGTCTGTCCTTTCTCTTCGTCAAGTCCTAATCAAGTCATAATGGTTTGGGTTGGAAGAGACCTCAAATATCACCTAGTTCCAAACATCCTGCCATGGACAGGAACATGTCCCTGACCAGGTTGCTCAAAGTCCTGTCCAGTCTGGCCTTAAATAGTTCCAGGGAGGGGGCAGCCAAAACTTCTCTGCACAACCTGTTCCACTGTCTCATCACCCTGATAATTCTTCCTTATGTCTAACTTAAATATATTCTCTTTCAGATTAAAACTGTTCCCCCTCATCCTCTTACTACATGCCCTTGTAAAAATCTTCCCCAGTTTTCCTGTAGGCCCCTCCAGGTACTGGAAGACCACAATAAGCTATCCCTGGAGCCTTCTCCAGGCTGAGCAACTTCAACTCTCTCTGCCTGTTCTTGTAGGAGAGGTACTCCAGCCCTTTGATCATCTTTGTGGCCCTTCTCTGGGCTCATTCCAAGAGCTCCATGTACTTCTTATGTTGGCGGCTCCAGAACTGGACACAGTACTCCAGGTGGGGTCTCATGAGAATGGAGCAGAGGAAGAGAATCCCTTCCCTTGACCTACTGGCCGTGCTTCTTTTGATGCAGCCCAGGGTAGGGTTGGCTTTTTGGACTGCAAGTGCACATCGCTGGCTCATGTTCAGCTTCTCATCAACCAACACCCCCAAGTCCTTCTCATCAGGGATGTTCTCAGTCCATTCTCTGCCCAGCCTGTAATTATGCTTGCGATCGCTCTGATCCAGGTGTAGGGTCTTGGACTTGTTGAACTTCATACTTTTTGTGTGGGCTCACCTCTCAAGCCTGTCAAGATCCCTCTGGATGGCATCCCTTCCCTCCAGTGTGGTAGGTGCACCAGACAGTTTGGTGGTGTCAGCAAACTTGCATGAGGGTGCACATCACCAACAAAGGTGTTAAAGAGCACCGGTCTCAGTACCCTGAAGGATGCTGCTGGTCAGTTGTCTCCATTTGGATATCAAGCTGTTGACCACAACTTTTAGAGTGCAACTGTCCAGCCAATTCCTTATCCACTGAATGGTTCATCTGTCAAGTCCATGTCTCCCCAATTTAGAGACAAGGATGTTGTGCAGGTAGATGATGTCAGTTCCTTCCCTCCTTCAGTTCTAGTTGGCTGGGGCCCTGTCCTGGGGAGAAGCAGTTTCACTGTACAGGCCATGGTACACAGTGGGTGCTACTGTCACATCCTCCAGTTCCCTTCTCATGGTGTACAGGGCTCTTTGCCTGTAGAACTGACTCTCCCCTCATTTACCTTCGCATTTTGCTGGGGAGAGGTGGAAGCCTGCTCAGCTTTCAGCCTCTCTTCTGTCACCTGCTGGAGTGAAGGCACCTTTTGTAGCTACATGGCTTAGATCTGGTGAAGAGCTTGAGGATGGGGAAGGGGAAAGGCTTCATGTTGCGCCATTATAGTAACTCTTGACTGGTACCACAGGCACCACAGAAGTCAAAATTAATTTTTGTATCATCTCAAATTGCCAGTGCTTGGAGCTGTGGTGCTACCATCAAGCCTGTATGCCTCCCAGTTGCTGTCATTACTGGTTTCCATCTTGACAAGGACAGTGATGGAAATTAGAAAAAATTCAGCAATAACCCCTTGAGCTGCTCAGAGTGCAGAACTATGTAGGTTTAAAAGCAACTTCAGCTGAGGCTTGGTTTTGTTCACCTAAAAGCAAAAACCAGCTCTTATGGAAGAAACCAAGCTTTGCATGGTTAAGTGTTAGTGATGATCCTCTACGGTTGTTGAGGAAAAAAATGCCCCTGAACGTTGTGGAGGAGCTGCCAGCACTATTGTGATTGCTTGCACATTATTACAAGAAACCATTAAGCAGAAAAGGTATGATTTGATGTGCAGCTTTCCCCCTGTGTGTTAAGGGTTTATCCCCCCTGTACCTGAGAACTGTGTGCAGCCATCACCTCTTTGTACTAACTTCTAATGATGGATATGAATTTCTTTCAGTTAGAGATCCCATGATACAAAGGAGTGAAGGCTGCTTCTTACACTTTGCTGCAGTGTGCTGGAGGACTAACACATGGTGAAAGGGATTAGGGACAGCATCTATCCTTCCAAGTGCACCCAGGTGCAAGGCAGGCCCCTGCTTCTGCTGTTCTTCTCTCCCATCGTCCTCTCCCTTATTTAAGATATTGAGCTGGAAAATCAAAACTGAAAAGAAAGTTGGTTTTGTATGTCTTGCAGGATTAAGCTGAGATACTTCTTCCAGTGTGCTCGTTTCTATTTTATTGTATAGAAAAACAGGTTTTGTCTTTATTAGTCAAAACTGTTGAGTATATCTATATGTCTATATCTGTAATACAGTAACTTGATATATACAGATATGAAAGGATGTAAATTCCAATGAGTATATATTCAAATTGATAATAATACCAGCTGTCATTTCTGTCAATATGCTTATCAAAAGAACATCTAACACATTGATCTGCTTTTCTCAGATAAAGCAAAATTCTTGTGTGAAGTGGCCACCAGGTGTCATCAGAATGCTTTTATTTTATTAATTTCTCCTTTTCTTTAGAAGGCTATGAACACTTTGTATTCTTCTCTGGGAACTTTGTTAAACCTACCGCACAAAGAATCCCAACTCTATGTTACCTCTTCAGCCAAGAACTCAGGCAGCTTTTGTCTGAGCTACTTGAAGAGGCAGCAGACAAGAGGAAAACAGGATGCACAATGACACTGGGAAGCATGTGCATTTCTACACAGATTGCTACATGCATTCTGTGCCTCAGTAATTTAAAAGATGGCAATAGATACAGTAAGCTAAACCATATGGGTCTGTTTTACCTAGTAAAACATCATTAAAGAGCTACAGGCAAGACAATTAAAATGAGAAGTCAGAAAATCCTAGTATTTAAAACAAGTTGGATTTCCTTTTCTACTTTCTGCCATCTTCCCTCCTTACTGTCTTTTCTATAGTTGTTGTGTCATGACTTGACACTGAATGCATTTGTGTTTATGTTGGTGGGTTTTTTTCTCTGCTGGTTTTGTTTGTTGTAATTTTTCTTTTAATTTAGTATTTAATTTAGCTGTGATTTTTTGACATATTTACATTAAATGTGGATAAAATACATTCAGACACTTATCAGGCTACCTTTAATATTATGTTGGTTATGTTCCTTTTTTAATATTCAATGAGCTATGGCTCAGTGAATATCTGGGTATTAAACATCTGCAGAATGCTCAATATCTTCTTTTCACATTTTTTCTGTTGTATATGAAAAATGAAGAAAACCTGTCAGTGAAAAAAATGCCTTTTTTGTCTCTTCTTCTTTGCAGTTCTTTCTAGTTCCTACTTTTCTTCTGCATCTTGGTAGAAGTGACTAAAAAACCAATGAATTTTAAGTTCCCAGCCAGCAGAGAACTTGCCATTTGTGTTGGCCTTTTCACCTGTGCTGGTGCTGCTGCCTCCCTGAGCCTGAGCAAGCTGTGTTAGTAGGGAAATGTGTCCCAGGCTGTGACAGTGGAGGCCTCTCACTGCTTTTCATATCATATGGTAGTTTAAAACAAGACACAAACAACACCATCTTGTTTTTGTCTTTTAGCTTTAATTTTGAGCGAAAGTTGATGAAAATGTAGTAAATCTTGACAAGTACTAAACACCAGAGTAGGTGTCTAGTAAATTCATGCTCCTTATATTTTAAAGGAGAACAATGTCAGGGCATTTAGGACCAGGTTTATAGGCTTACATTTCCAAGAGACAGTTTGCAAGTAACAACAATTTCAACTTAGTTTTATCTTTTGCTGCCAAAAGATGCAGTATGGGAGAATGTTAAGACTTCCAATATTTTGTTCAGATGTCAGTGATAGTGCCTGTGTCCCTCCTCTGATGAATTCCAGTGTGGTACACTATGTGGAAGAGGGTATTACAGCCCTTGATAGAAAATAGATTCAAATTGCACTTAGTTTTTTGCTTCTCTCTAGTTTTATTTGGCGAAGTTGTTGAGAATTGCATCTCCCATGAAACCATGTCATTCTGAGAATTCCCACAAACTGCGGGACTCATTACTGTATGTGAAAAATGAACATTTCTTTCCTGGAAGTGTCCTTCATGGACTTGATAAACTCTCTTAAGTGTTTTGAGAATACTTAAACAGTGCTTTTCATCCATAAATATCACAGTGCTATACAAATGTGATCTTTTTTTTTTTTTTTTATCCTCAGAATTTTCTGTTGGATATTTTTATTGCTGTTTATTTATATGCCTCGTTATGGAAATAGTAAATATTCTTTGGGTTTACAATTCTAAATATATAGACCTTTTTAAGTTTTCAAAAATTTAAAATCTGGGGTTATTCAACAATTTTTAGGAGATGTTAGTGCATTTCCACTTATTCTCTATTTTGGACATGCATGCCTATTCATGCTGTCAGCACTTGATGTGACTATGTATATCCATAGCTTTCTTTTTGACTTCCTCTTGAAAGCTGTTCTAATTGATGGTCACTGCTGCATTTAGCAGCATTTGGCTCTTACTGAAGTGAGTGGATGATGAACTAGGAAGCCTTCCCTTTTCCTCATCAATTTTTTGGTCTGAATTAAAGAATATATTTTTTATGTCAGGAATTCATAAGAACTTGCTTTATGCTGGCATTTTCCACCCACCTGGAAGGATTTTCAGTGGTCTGGAAGCAGAAGCAAGGATGCAAGTTGTAATGCAGGGTGTGTTTCCCTGTGATGCCATTACAGTTTTGTGAGAAAATGAAGTTAATGAGTGCAGATAACTTGTCACTTTGGGTGACATGCTAGTGATAACTGTCAGTGGGCTTTTTATTTTGTCACTTTAACTGTTGTAGTTACATCAGTGCAGAAGTTTCTAAGTCTTTAGTCTTTGAAAATTTGTAGCTTGTTTAGCTGCAGAGGTTCTGGTACCCTAGCAGAGTGGGTGTGTTTACTCTTCACTGTCTGGTCAGGCCCAAATTGTTGTGTGTAACAGAGTTAAATGCATTTGGTGGCCAGTCACCAGTGATGTTCCCCTGGGCTCAGCACTGGGGCCAGTTCTCTTTAGTAGCTTTACCAGTGATCTGGACAAGGGGATAGAGCACACTCTCAGTAAGTTTGCAGTTGACATCAAACTGGGGGTGGGGGAAGAGTGTTGATCTTCTGAAGGATAGGAAGGCTCTGCAGAGGGATCTGGACAGGGTGGATCAACAAGGGCATCTGTTGGGTCCTGCACTTAAGTCACAACAACCCCATGCAGTGCTACAGGCTTGGGGAAATATCAGGAAAGCTGCCAAGAGAAAAAGGACCTGAGGGTATTGGTTGACAGGCAGCTGGATATGAGCTAGCAGTATGCTCAGGTGGCCAGGGAAGCCAACTGCATAGAATCATAGAATCATAGAATCATAGAATCCTAGGGGTTGGAAGGGACCTCGAAAGATCATCTAGTCCAACCCCCCCTGCCAGAGCAGGGCCACCTAGAGTACATCACATAGGAACGTGTCCAGGCGGGTTTTGAATGTCTCCAGTGAAGGAGACTCCATAACCCCCCTGGGCAGCCTGTTCCAGGGCTCTGTCACCCTTACAGTAAAAAAATTTTTTCTAATATTCAATTTGAACCTCCTATGCTCCAATTTGTACCCATTACCCCTTGTCCTATCGCTGGTCACCACTGAGAAAAGCCTAACTCCATCTCCCTGACACTCACCCCTTACATATTTGAAAACATTGATGAGGTCACCCCTCAGTCTCCTTTTCTCCAAACTAAAGAGACCCAGCTCCCTCAGCCTTTCCTCATAAGGGAGATGTTCCACTCCCTTAATCATCTTAGTGGCTCTCTGTTCAGAGAGACTTAACTGCATCCTGGTTTGTAACCACAAACAGCGTGGCCAGCAGGACTAGGGAAGTGATTTTCCCCTGTACTCAGCACTGGTGAGGCAGCACCTCAAGTACTGTGTTCAGTTTTAGTCGCCTCACTACCAAGAAGGAGACTTCTTGAGGTGCTGGAGCATGTTCAGAGAAGGGCAGCAAAGCTGGTGAAGCATCTAGAGAACAAGTTTTGTGAGGAATTGCTCCAAGGAAGGTTTAGATTGGATATTAGGAAATAATTACTTACCAAAAAGGCTGTCAAGCATTGGATCAGGCTGTCCAGGGAAGTGATTGAGTCACCATTCCTGCAGGTATTTAAAAGACGTGTAGATGTGATGCTTCGGGATGTAGTTTAGTGGTGGACTTAGCAGTGTGTTGGTTGAGTAATTGGCCTTGATGATCCTAAAGGTCTTTTCCCAGGTAAATGATTCTATGATTTTATTCTATGAAGAACCAGCTCATGACACAAAGATTAAATGTTCTCAAGCTGCAAGGGAAAATACTTGTTTGTAATGGTTAGCATCAACTGGTGATCTTTATTGCATATGAACCCATAACCATATTAACTTCAGTATTCCATCAGTGAGGAGATTAGTCTTGGATTAGTCTCTCTGAAGGAAGAGAGGTAACTTTGTAATGCCATAAGACAGACCTGGGATTTGATTTAGGAAGGATGTTAACACCCTTGATAATGATAAGATGTTTATTTGACACAAAGGTCATCTATTGAGATGAGTTGTTCACATTCAGTTTTGTATGGGCTATTTAAGGAGCTCATTAAAATGATCTTGCTTTACTGTATGCATTATTTCATGGAAAGAACTGATTGTCTAAAAAGGAAAAATTTAGTGGAAAAAAAAAAAAAAGAAATGGTTTTCCATATGTCACATCTTTTACAACCACTGCAGGTTGGGTACTGAATACTTGGTGATGTTAATACTATGACTGGGAAGTGTTTTGGGAATTGTAAAACCAGGTTTAGCATAAAAAAATTTAAAATGAAAATGGAGTTTAATACTTGTAAATATTGTCCAAATTGTCCAAAGGAGGGCAACTAGGCTGGTGAAGGGACTCGAGCACAGATCCTATGAGGAGAGGCTGAGGGAGCTGGGGCTGTTCAGCCTGGAGAAGAGGAGGCTCAGGGGAGACCTCATCACTCTCTACAACTCCCTGAAAGGAGGGTGTAGCCAGGGGGGGGTTGGTCTCTTTTGCCAGGCACCTCTCAGCAAGGCAAGAGGGCATGGTCTTAAGTTGTGCCAGGGGAAGTTTAAGTTGGATATTAGAAAGAATTTCTTTCCTGAGAGGGTGATCAGGCATTGGAATGGGCTGCCCTGGGAAGTAGTGGATTCTCCATCCGTGGAGATATTTAAAAAGAGACTGGATGTGGCACTCAGTGCCATGGTCTGGTAACTGCAGCGGTGGGTCAAGGGTTGGACTTGATGATCTCTGAGGTCCCTTCCAACCCAGACAATTCTATGATTCTATTGTGTATTGTGCACTTGCAATTAAAAAAATGTGTGTTTCCTCATATACTGTGTAAAGATTTGGGTATATCACCTATGCAGATCTAACATGTAACATAAAATTTTGCTTTTGAGGAACTTAAATTCATGTTTCACTTCTTCTGGCTATTGGAAAATTACTGAAGAAAAGAACTATGTTAAAGACTTTGCTCTTATTTACAGCAGAATCACCGAGCTTAGCTTTTTTGGCACACAAATGATGAGGCCACGAGAGGTTTCTTTCCAAAACTTAGGGACAGCAGCGTGCTGCAAAGAACCTTAAAACGTGTTAGGTAATGTATGACTGTCTTCAAGCAGAAGAATTTGTTAACCTGAAGCTAATGTGGCAAATTAATTTTTGGTCATATCCTTTAAGAATCTGTTCAGCTATACTTGATTTATATGAACATTAACAAAAGATTTATGTTACAAAAAGTCAACCCACTTCTGAATTAGAACAGCTTCATTTTGATCATCAAATATGATGTTAAGAGAGTGCTGTTTGACAGAAGCAGGTTTTATACTATGGAAATACTTAATATTTGACTGCTGTATTCTTAGTTTGGGGTTGATCCTGTGCTGTGGTGGTGTGCTGTGATGTACCTGGTGATACCATCGGTGCAGTCTCAGAGCCTATATAAATCCTTCCTGGTTTATTTAAGCAGTACATTAAGTGGTTACATATTGTTGCACTTTAGACATCTGTTACTTGTAAAACCGTAACTGGAATCTTTAAAAGGTGAAGGTAGAAGGAAAAGCATGAGAGCTTGCACCTTGCATTGTTTTGAGCCTTGTTGGTCCATGAATCAGGTAGTTCAAGAGCTGTTCCTCTTCAGCTCTACTGCTGTATGAGTTTTCCAGCATTGCAGTGTTATCAAAAGGCTTATTCAGTCAGACTAATAAGTAGGAGTTCAGTTATTATTATATTAGTAGGACTTCATCATGTGCTTAAGTTGCCATGGCTCCAGAGGGGCAGTTGTTCCATGTAGGATGTGGTTTTGGTTACCAGTTCACTTAATCAAATTCCAGATGCTGCTTCTTTCCTCCTCATGACAAACCCTGTGCCTGACTAAGGTTTGATCCAGGATTAATTTTGCCAAAAAAGAACCTATTTTACCTTACGTATCATGTCACCGGGACTGAACCAACTTGGAGTGCTTCTGGTGCCTTTTCTGATGCATCTGTTCCTATATTAATACCAACTGTCTCTAGCTCTTACTTAGTGCAGTGGCTTTGATGAAAGCAGAGGTAGATTGGCTTATGCAGGCTGAGCATTAGGACCATCCAGATTTGTCACCAGTTTTTTGCTTTGCCATTGTTCTTTCGTCTTGTGGCATTCAGGAGAGAAGCTTTCAGTAGAGCAAGAAGGACTCTAGAAGGCTCCTTTTCCTAGAAGGCAAGAAGGCTCCTTTTGCCTACAGGAGGCTTATGGTGTGCTGAATGAATCCTTCAGGTAGCAGAGGTCATATGTGCAGTAAGTCTATGCAGGAAGCTGAGAAGAAGTCTTCCCACAGCTCCCTTTGGATGTGGGACACTACTCTCCCACGAAGGAAGCTGAAGCATATACTACTCAAATTGTTAAAGACACAGGTGTATTATCTGAGCAAAGATCACAGTGGGGAGAAACAGAGGTATGGTTCAGTGTGGTGGTCTAGATCTTACCTGAGATGTGGAGAACTGACCTGGAGCTTGGCAAATCACTGACTATGGTGCCAACAAAAAGTAGTGACAGTAGCCATTAAGTGCATACCTCAGGCATGTACTCATGTCCTAAAGGCAAACTTAGGAGAGAACTAAAAGAACTTGAAGGCAATTTAATTCCTTAGATGAATTAATATAGGGGTAATTTTAGAGAAATAACATAAACAACCTCATAGCTGATTTCTTTCATAGAAGAATCTTTCTGGATTACAGTTTCATGCAAGTGCATACTCCTCTGTAGTGAAATTTTGACACAGTTTACATGGAAGTGGGACATAGGCAAACGTAACTCTGGGAAGGGTGTGCAGAGGAGATTATTTTCATGAAAACTCACTTGTGAGGTAGAGATAAACTGATAAAGCCATGTCATTAATTGTCACTACACCTAACTTCTGCTGTGCAGCCAAGGAGCTATTTCATTGGTAATCCTTGTTATTAGTTGTGGGGATAGACATGAGGATGTTGACTTCATTAGGAGTACTAGCTGTAAATGAAGCAGAGTGCATCCCTTGTTTGCGTGCTCCAAGTCAAGCACATAAAATTAAGACTGAGACAAGCGTCTTCATTTAGCATTGACTTGGAGAACTGGAGGAATTGGGTAAGAAGGGGCAAAAGGCTCCTTTGCAGGCTTATATTATATATGTGGGTATCTTAATTTCATACTGAAATTATTGGCAGCACCTTTGACATTTGTGTTTTACATTTTTCACTTGCCTAGCAAGTAGTTTACAAAGATAAAATGAAAAAAATGTTTTGTTTTTTTTTTTTGTCCTAAGCACTTGAAAAAATCCTTAGCTAATGTAATACAGTTGAGTTGAAGGTTCAGCACCAGAACTGGGACTGTGACCCAGGATTTTTGGTAGAGCACAGAGCAGGATGAATTTCTATTGAAGAGTTAGTGAAGAAAACCTGAGAAGTAAGGCCTACAGATGCCCTATGCATATAATAATCCAATTTTTTGAGGTGTGCTAGTGGAGATGAGCTGAATCTGTGCTGGTGTGGCAGGAAAGGCCTGTTCTGAGGCTGCTGAGACCTGCCTGTGACAGGTGGGAAGCACCCACCTCTGATGATTGCTGTATCTCCTGCTGAGAGTGGCTTGCAATTTCTGTTAGAGGTTGATCTAGGCATGACAATGCTTTTAGGTTTAAATCTAATTATAGGATGGCTTTAAGTAGACATGAAGTATGTCAGAAGAGAGTATGGTGTGGAGCCACCAGTCCCCTGCTCATATTAATGTGTGTTGGATGTGTTTTTCTTGATGGAGAAACCCCTAATTACCCCGATACAACCTTGGACAGTGGAAATTTCCAGTGTGGGTATTAGTGTACTGCTGGACAGATTCTCTGATAAATGTGATGGTCTAAGAAGAAAGTATCCTATAAAAAAAGATGAAGAATGTGTTTGGTAATGCAAGTTGCCTTGTATAGCAAGGCAAAGAAGAAAGTGCTGTTCTTACCCAGGCTGTGGAAAGGGAGAGCGCTCAGTTCCAGTGGTGGGTTGGGAACCTGCTGTGCAGCAGGGCAGAGGAGCCAGAGCTGCTGCGTGCAGTTAAGGATGGACTTATGGCACTCATCACTGAAGTAATTTTTTGACATTTCCAAAGTTATATAAATAAAACTGTGCTGCAGGCAAAAACCATAATTTTCATCTGATCTCTTTTTGTGTATCGCCCCAGACAGTCCTTGTATGTGATTTTAGGGTAAGCTCACACTTTGAAGACTTCATCCTCCTCTCCTATTATTGCTGCAGCTTTTTTGAACATACTGACAATATGCTGGCTTACACCAGCTGAGACTGCAGATCTGGTTGGTTTACTTCTGACTAATTGCAGTAGTTTCTATCATGATTTAGTGAACTAAGAAAAACAATAGTGTATAAGAATCAGTAAACCACAGTTAGAAAAGCAGTATCTCCAAAGGGCCACTGTGAGCTGGAGGGGTTATTCTCTTCTTATTTAGATATAGCTAGCTTGGTATGAGTTTGGTCAGTACTTCAGCTCAATGAGAGACCTGCAGCTGAAAAACTGTTCGTTGTGTGAAACTACTGTGCACTCAATTCCTTGTAAGATTTCCATAGATGATTATTAAGCAGAAAAGCATTTTTTTACTTCCATAGGTAATAAGTCCAACTGATTTGACTGTATTGTCTGTACCAACATTGCAATTGCTTAATCTTGCCAGGAAGTACTTACAGTTGTGGTCATAGCCTCATTCAGTGGGTAACAACAAAAAATCTGGATACTTGGATCTGCAGCAAATTGATGTTTAAATCACAGTGTAAAGCACATAGATAAACATTTAGTATTTAATCTTCTGCTAAAATGAAATGCATTTTCAATACTCAATCACTTCAAATAAAAATGAAAAGGTAATAAATGTCAAGATCTGATTTCCCATCCCATCCCTCTTATAAACTGTGATTGTAGCATCAGTTTTCTAGTGGTGACATCGTTTTGGTAGCAAGAGGGTCACACTAAGCAGTAAAGCAAAAGCTTTTGGTAACTGCATTTGGACTGTTAAGAGTTTCTGTTGGGGTTCAAAGATGCTGTTCTTCTCTGTGCTACTATTTCATTAACTTTTCTTTTTTTTTCTTTTTGTCTCCATCTCCCTGCCCTGCCACCAGTTGAGAAAAGAAGTTTTAGAGGATATTTTAAAAATGATGGGGAACTATACTTGTGGCATATTGTTTTAGAACATGGCTCTGTTTTTTGTTTTCTCGCTTTCTCTTTAGACAGGTAATCTAAGCAGAGGAGGGAAAGAAAGCTTCATACCTAAAATGTTTGAAATTTATGTTGGCTTTGTTTTGCTTGTTGTTGCAGTTCGTGTTCATTTCCTCCTTGGAGCTTTTAAGTTTGTTACCAGAATTTTCTAGTTCATGAGAAGCTGAACATCTCATAGCTTGTTCCCTGAAGTCTATTAGTGTTTCATATCCTAAAAATGCTTCCAGAAACAAAGGTTAGGCTTATCTGCCCAGGTTTAACCTTGTAGTAAATGACTTGATTACACAAAACCTATTGAAGCTAGTGCTCTGTCACATGGTGTTCCTCACAGTGAAAGCTCTGTAGACAAGTGCCTAGAAAGTTGGTGGGATTTTTAGATGTCCTAAGTTTAGACACCATACTGAAAACGTAGCCTTGTTTCTTTCATTGTATCTGTCTTCCTGTCATGATTTTAATTTTCTATATTGTTTTTTTGTTTGGTTGGCTTTTTGATGTTGTTGTTTTTTTTGTTTTTTTTACTGGAGTCTTAACTTTTGGTTGTGCATAAAATACTAATAATAACTCTTTTGTTTTATAGGTACTAAGCCAAATGATCTACAAGGGATAATATCCATGTAATATCAATGTCAAGAATGGATGAGGAGGAAGATAAGAGAGATGAAGCTGATGAGAGCTTGCTAGCTGACTTGACAGAAGAATCCAGGAGAAATACATCAATAGAAAATGCTGGATGTGACTCTTCATCTCAGCAGAAAACAAGGCTTATATCAGATGAAATGTTCAGGGACCTTGAAAAAAAAAGAAAGGAGAACGGCACAAACAAAAGGGCATTGTCAGGATCACCAAATCTGGATGTTGTTGTAGCAGACAAACCTGATAATGTCCCCAGAAAAAGAAAGCGAAGTTCTTCAGAAGACAGAAAAGGCAGTGAAAGGAAATTACACCAAATTGTATCTGAAGAAGAAGGTAGCATAGTAGCTGGAGCTGCAGAGAAGGAAAGAGTTGCCGGTTGTCTCAGTGATGACATATTTAATTCAAATTTCCTGTGCCTACATTGTGATTTCAAATGTGCTGACGGTGCCATATTGAAAATTCACAAGGAAAAAGAACATTCACAAGAGGTGTCAGCTACTGTTCCTGCTAAGGTGTCATCTTCAGAAGAAATCAATGTTGGCTGCGTGGCTGGAAACATAGACAAAGGTCTTAAAGGCAAAATGAGTGACCAGTGTTTACCTTCTTGCTCTGATATGGAAAAACATAAACAAGAAGGCCCCTCTGAACAATCCAAAGAGCAAACATGCCCTCACTGTAGCTGCACAGCTGAATGTAGTTCAACATTGCATACACATGTTAAGCAAGATCATGAGAAATCCAAGATATTTTGTTGTGATTTTTGTGGTTTTCAGAGTGGTGCGGAAAATCAACAAAATGCTCATTTCCTTGGCAAGACACACCTTCAATGCCAAAATCTTGCTGCATGTGGAAGTTTTGTACAGATACTGAAAAAAAATCCCTTTAAAAATAAACAATCAACTGCAACAAGAGAGAAGAATGTCAGAGCAAAACCTGGGACCAGTAAATTAAGCTCAAGGAGTGCTAATGTAAAAGAATTAAGTGTTTGTAGTGCACTGGAAGGCTCAAAAGTAAGTTTGTCTGAACAAAATGATGGCACTGGAGGTGCTGAAATGATACCATCTTCAAATATTTCCACTGAAAAAACAGATACTATGGCAGAAGAAAATTTGCTTTCGTCCAGTGTAGAAGGAAATCATGAAGTCCATACCAAAAAAACAGAAATCCCAGGACCTTCAGAAAATATCTGGCAGAAAACAGAACTCCCTTCAACTACCAAAAAGCTAGTGAGCAGGTTAAACATGACAAGGAGATTTAATAGAGTGAAACATAAAAGAAATGTTTCATTGTTAAGGCCTTCATTTGGACAGAGTAGATCTTTTAGATTAAAACGGCAAGTTAAAAGGAGGTATGGTTTGTTGGGTAATAGCAAAAGAGGCAAGTTTGAAACTCAGAGAGTACACATGAAGCATATCTCTAGTACACAGCTTAAACCTGGTGATTCAAGCCCTATGTCACATACAGAATTAGAAACAGATGCTAAAAGTAATGGTAATACTACGTCAGAAATTCAAGATCTTACTGAAGATAATCGAAGTACTCTTTCTTCCAGCACTACAGTTAATAAAAATTCTGATAGTAAACTTACTGCTGGTCATGTTGATCATACTTGTATTGATTGTGGTCATGTTTTTGACAACAGAAAGAGTCTGGAAATTCATACTGCAAGACTTCACAGAAAAAGAATCCAGTTTCATTGTCAGATGTGTAGTTATTCCTCTGGAGTCAGGGAAGACATAAAGCAACACTGTCAGGACAGTAAACACCAGATGGGTGGTTGTAGCTTTAATTGTCATCTCTGTTCATTTACCAGCTTGAATGTAATCAGCCTTCAAAGCCATATGAGTGAAGTGCATAATCTGTCCCATAGTTGCCCAACTTGCATTCTTTTTTTTCAAATGGAAGAAGAACTGATAAATCATCAAAAAAGTGAGAGACACGATGATTCCTTATTCCAGCAAGTTACTCCATTGAGTAACAGCGATCAGACCTTGCCAGTGGTAACTTACACTGATTCAGCATCAAACAACAGCCAAAGTCTTACAAAGGAAATGGAAGTACCAATGAAAGCAAAACCTACAGACTCTTCCTTCGTGAGTCATAGAAATGAACTAAAGCATCCTGTTCTGAATAAAGCTCAATTTCAATGTAAGAAGTGTTTTTATAAGACAAGATCTTCCACTGTATTTACAAGGCATATAAAACTCCGACATGCACAGGAGCATCACTTCCTTTGCAAAGCATGTAATCTCTACTCACTAAGTAAGGAAGGAATGGAGAAGCATATAAAAAGAAGCAAGCACCTTGAGAATGCCAGGAAAAACAACATTGGATTACGTTTTGAAGAATGTATTGAAAAAGTTTGTGTTGGTGTTGGTGGTATTAAAACAGTGGTGGATTCCTCCGTTTCTGGGAGTGGGAATACAGAGCTAGATAAAGAAATTATACACATTTCTTCCTCTTCTGTGGAAAACATGTCGACAAATAAGGATTTCATTCCACTTGATCAAAGGACTGGTGAAAACGAATTGGTTTTAGCTAATGCACCCAAAAGAGGGAAAGCCAAAGGCACAGTTTCTAGGACATGTAGCCATTGTGGTCTTTTGGCCTCCAGTGTTACAAATCTGACTGTTCACATCAGACGAAAGCACAGTCATCAGTACAGCTATTTGTGCAAGGTTTGCAATTATTACACTGTAACCAAGGGAGATATGGAACGCCATTGTGCAACCAAAAAACACAAAAGTCGTGTTGAAATAGAAGGACATGGAAAACAGAACTCGGAGATCATTGTTAGCCCTGAAGGAGGTAATTCTGAATGCATGAGCAAGAAGGTCAACAGCCCCGTGACTTCCTTGTATGAACATGTTGAAGATGGTAGCCAGTCATCAGATTTGGAACATTCTGTCTTAGACAATCAGGAAGCTGAGCATGGAGATGCTGAGCTAGAAGTTGTAAATGCCAGTAGGCTGCCAGATCTGGAGCATGCTAGCAATCCATTAAATACAAACCAGCGTGTATTTCTGGAACCAGCTAGCATTACTCAAGATGGTGACCCATGCTTCCAGAGAAGAGAAACGGGTGCAAATGATAACAAGTGTGGACACTGCAGCTTCATTGCTCATTCTGCTTCTTCCTTAGAGCTGCATGTGAAACGAAAGCATACAAAACAATTTGAGTACTACTGCATGGCTTGTGACTACTATGCTGTTACTCGGAGAGAGATGATTAGGCACGCAGCAACAGAGAAACACAAAAGTAGAAGAGAATCTTATGTTTATTCTTCTTCTGGGGAAGAAGGAAACGTAGCAAATGTCAGTAAAGAAGGCACTGCTTTGTCTCAAGAGGAGCATCATCACGGTGCAGGAGAACCAGAGACTGGTTTAGGTGAAAGGAAATGTACCAATGACACAGCAGAAGGTGACCATCTGAGCAAAAGCTTTACTGAGTGTTCTGTCTTAGATGAAAGTGCATCTCCAGGAATAACTGGAGGTGGCGGTTCCCAAAATGCAGTAGAAGGTAAACCTGAAGAGGAGCCTAAAAATGGAGGACAAACCCTTTGTTTTGAAGGACTTCAGCAAACTCCTCAGAAGGATAAAGCTGTAAAACTTGACAAGGAGTTATCAGCTGAAGAAGCAGTTACTTGTGAGTTGCAGGAAAGCAGACAAAGTCAGGAGCTCCTCGACTCAGGCGATGATTGCAATGCAGAAAATCAAAACAGATCAAGCGGCACAAACCTGAATTTAGGAAAAGGTGAGCAAAGCTTGATAGCAAATGGAGAAAACCCAGAAGTAGAGTGTAGAAAAACTGACATTCACAAAAAAAATTCACTGGAAAAAAATAACCCACTTCTGCTAACTCTTCCAGAAACAAGTAGTGCAGTAGAGCAATCAAATTTTGCTGGAAACATTGTAGAAACGACTCAAAATATACAGAGTTTAGAGGATGACAGAAGTTTCAAAGAGAATCCTACTGGGGAGGAGGAAGAAGCCCTTATGGAAGCACAACATGAAGTAGAAGTAACTATAAATAACAATGTTTGGGAGGCAGATGGCTCAACAGCTGAGGGCATGCAAGAAAGTAGCAATGAGACTTTAGGAACAGTTATCGGTGCTGATGATACAGGAAAGGCAACGCAAAATTTTGGCAAGTTTGATTCTTCTATAGTGAGGTTAAAAAGCCATCAAGATGGAGAGGCTGCAGACCATTCTGAAGGACAGATGTCAGACGGAGGGAAAGCTAATGAGCTCACAGCAAAAGCAGAACCCTCACCAAGTGGTGGGAAAAAGAGGAAGTCAGAAGTAATTTCCCTTGGGGAATCGACACGAATCCGTTGTGATGACTGTGGCTTTCTAGCAGATGGTTTGAGCGGACTAAATGTTCACATAGCCATGAAACATCCTTCAAAAGAAAAACATTTTCATTGTTTATTGTGTGGGAAATCATTTTACACAGAGAGCAACCTTCACCAGCACTTGGCCAGTGCTGGGCACATGCGAAACGAGCAGGCAAGCGTGGAGGAGCTGCCCGAAGGAGGTGCAACTTTTAAGTGTGTGAAGTGCACGGAGCCCTTTGATTCGGAGCAGAGCTTGTTTCTCCACATCAAAGAGCAACACGAAGAGCTGTTGCGGGAAGTGAATAAGTACATCGTGGAAGACACTGAGCAAATAAACAGGGAGAGAGAAGAGAACCAAGGCAATGTCTGCAAGTATTGTGGGAAGATGTGTAGAAGCAGCAATTCCATGGCCTTCCTAGCTCACATCCGTACCCACACAGGTATGGAAACACTCTCTTTGCAAACAGTGCAAACAGTTGTCTTTCAAACAGTGAATTATACTATTGGTCTTTTTCTGCTTGATAATCTCTTTAACGTTTCTTATGAACTGGTGATGGTACAGCCTGATGAGTCCCTGGTGAAATTCAGAATTACCTAGAGGGCTATGAAAGTACAGTGACCAAAGGGCAGAAAATGTGAGAACACTTTAAGCGCAGTCATCTTTCTGCTTTTTGTTTGATATAGAGAGAATTCCTTCCCTTTAATCTAAATTGGAATTATTAATTGTTTTTTAAATTTATATAATGAAGCAGTGGTGGTGTGAGAGAACAACTAGCTTTTCTATCTGACTTCCTTTACCTCGCAGTTGTTTAGTATATTAATTGTTTATTTAATTTCAATTCAGTTACACCTTCAGGATTACATAATGTTTTGGGCTTGACATTTGATATGATATCATTGCTAAATAAATACTAGTAAGAAGCATCAAGATGGTTTTGTAGAAATAAGTTATGAGAACTGGAATTGGCCAGCCTTTTTGGAAGGTAATGTGTTAGACTGGTGTGATGAACAGGGATGTAGCATTTGATTTAGTTTCTGTGCCGATCACACTTTCAATTCATTTTTATGTTTAATTTTAAGTGGAAAATTTAAAAACATTTTTGTAGAAAAAAATGCATAAGCTGCAGTTCTAAATTTATGTAAAAATTCACTGCGATGTTTCTATAAACCTGCCATACATTCTTTATTTTAAATAGACAGCTTTTCTAAATCACTGAACTCTGCTTAGACAAGTGGTGTCTCCATGGTTGAATTTATGAGTGGATTTGAATAATAAATTCACATTTCAATGAACATATTTTCATTAAAACTGTAAGGTTTATTTTACTGTACTTTTAAATAATGGCTTATTATGGAATCTTTAGTTTAAATTCATGCGGTATTTGAAACTTAGTGCATGGTTACAAGAAAGAGAACAAAAAGGTAAGAAAAATGAAACATAAAGGAATGATAATTCCTGGTATAATCCTAAAACAGTTTTGTAAGGTTTTTTATGAAAAGGCAAGGGCGTGACTGGACAACAAAGTTTAAAATTAATCTTGGGGAACATGGGCACCGTATTTTAAACCTTTCAAAGTGTTTTACTATAACTGCAGTATTCATGTATACCAGTAACTCACATACTTAATACTTTCAGCATTATTCTATCCTGTCAATAATGTAGTTATCTGTATTGCTAAAGCTAATACCCAACTTTGAATGCAGTGTTAAGTCTTTAGAGGGATGCTCGTGTTCACATGGTCAGAACAGTTGTATAAGCCCTTAATATGCCCTCTTACGGCAGATAAAACTGAATAAAACTAAGGGGGAGGATGCTAATGGAGCTCTCTTTAGAATTCTTTATGCAACTGTCTGGTCAAGACATGTTGCTTATAATTGATGTGTCCATTACTTGAATTCTCTTGTAATTATAGTCAATAAGTCTTGTAAATGTGTTAAAGCTCACTAAAAGCATACAAATTCAAGAACAGAGTAAGGCTAATAATTTAAAATAATCAATGTAGGCATTTCAGCACTTAATTTCCCTTGTGTGTTGATAGCTGATCATTCTTAATCCATTAAGATTTATTTAGTCGTTTACAATGCAAAATAGGTTTGCACTGGTCACTTGTGCCATTTGAAAATGTCCACCAGGTTAAGTGCAGAATGTAGTCCATTAGTCTTCCTTGACTATATGTATTAATTGCATTTAAAATCAAGTTAATGTGGATGTGAAAGTGAGGTAACTATCAATATATGACAAAGCAACCCTACTTACAGAAGTTACATCATTGATTGTAACATTTAGTAAAAGTTAGTGTACTTTTTAACATCTTGTGTGTAGGTCTTATCATGTATATTTTTATTGTGCTTTTGGATGGCCCTAAATATGTAAAGCAGTTAAAGAACACATTTCATTTTGCAAGTCATCTTTTGGTGGTGCTTACTGAGGGTCATATAGAAGGGTTACAAACAGAGTTTTATCTGCCCTCTTTTCATGGCACCTTTACATTAAATGTTTTTCTTTTGCTTTGCTTAATCACATAAATAGTAAGTGGAGACTTTTATTAATAGTCAATGGGAAGAAGGCTTTCTTTTCCAATCTGTGTTTTCATATTTGTGATTTTTTTTTGTATATTATAGAATTTTTCTTCCAATCCGTATCACAATGGTGCAGCTGAATATGAAACAAATATTTTTTGTGTTACTGGGAGTAGTGGCAGATTAAACTAACCTACTTCACCAACTATTTCTATACTGGCTTATAACAGTAATGAGCCAAAGTACAGTATTTCTTTCTTCTTATCAGTTCCAGGGTAACACCAAGTGCATAATAGGAGCAGAGGTGCACATTTTCTCAGTTATTGCTCTGATTAGGTGGTTTTAATTTTTTTTTCTGCAGCATCCAGCTGTGCACACGTATGTTTCTAAATGTATTTTTTCTTAATTGAGTAATTCATGATGGTTTGGGTGTTAAGGAGGGAGGGAAATGAAAGTTGTAGAAAGAAACAGCTAATGATTTCCATTAATAGAAAAATAATGCTTCAAAATACCATTAAATAACGTAGGAGATTTTCACATTGCAAATGAAAGGGAAGCTTTGCTACAGAGGAGATAACAAGTAAGTCCATCACATGTTGACAAGTGAAAATGAGGAAGTGTAAAGAAAAATAAAAGGAGTGGAAGAGGTGGAAGACTTTTTAGTTTACAACTGATGCAGGTCCCATAAACCTAATTAACAATCAACATCTGAGGAAAAAAATAAATCTACAGCCACATCATCTTTGTTTACTTCCTCATGAGATTTCTGTATTAATGAAAGGTTTGCCCAATTTAAGTGTCCTATCTTACTCCTCAAGTCTTAAACATGTGTCTGTTTGGGTCTGAGCTAGGAGCACAGATATGCCTGCAGGTGCAGCTGATGTTGCCTTTGGCTCGCTTAAAGCCAAGGGAGTGAGTATTTTTCTTATAGTTTTGGGTCTCTATTGAATTAATCTAAGTGTGGTCAGGAGGTCAAGGGAGGTGATTTTCCCCCTTTTCTCTGCTCTGCTCTTCTGAGAGCAGGAATACTGTGTTCAGTTCTGGAATTCCCAAGATGGGAAGTACATAGAGTTGTTGAAATGAGTCCAGAGGAGGGCTGGAGTAGCTCTTCTAGGAAGACAGGCTGAGAGATTTGGGGTTGTTCAGCCTGGAGAAGAGAAAGCAGCAGGGAGACCTTATAGTGTCCCTCCAGTAGCCCTCCAGAAAGGCCCTACAGGAAAACTTGGGGGGCACTTGTTGCAAAGGCGTGTAGTGATAGGACAAGGCGTAGTGGTGGGACAAGGGGTAATGGTTTTAAACCTGAAGAGGGTAGATTTAGGTTAGGTAGGTTAGACATTAGGAAGAAATTCTTTAGTGTGAGGGTGGTGAGTCATTGGCACAGGTTGCCCAAGGAAGCTGTGTCTCCCCCCTCCCTGGAAGTGGAGGAGCAACCTGGTCCAGCAGGAGCTGCCCCTGCCTATGTCAGGGGGGTTGGACTTGGATCAGCTTCCAACCCAAACCTATGATTTTGTAAAAATAAGGACTATCAACTCCAGTCTTCTCTGTAAAACAGTAGCGAGGTTTGTGCCTGACCTAAACTGTTAAATTAAGACTATTTTCAGGTTCTTTTCTTTTCTTTTCTTTTCTTTTCTTTTCTTTTCTTTTCTTTTCTTTTCTTTTCTTTTCTTTTCTTTTCTTTTCTTTTCTTTTCTTTTCTTTTCTTTTCTNAAGTGCATAATAGGAGCAGAGGTGCACATTTTCTCAGTTATTGCTCTGATTAGGTGGTTTTAATTTTTTTTTCTGCAGCATCCAGCTGTGCACACGTATGTTTCTAAATGTATGTATGAATAACTGTATCCATCTCCTTGCTTTTTTTTTTTTTTTTTTTTTTTTTTTTTTTTTTTTTTTTTTTTTTTTTTCCTTCTTCTCAGTTAGCTTTTTAAAAGCCTTATTGTTTACTGATGCCATCAAAAAATGTATTCTTTGTTTCCATGCCATAAATTGTGGGTAAAGTAATTCTGTGAGGGGTTTTTTTGTTTGTTTGGTTTTTTTTGTTTGGTTTTTTAAATAATTTGTTTGGAAAGATGCTAAGATGCTATATTTAATGTCTTTTTCTCATTTTTCTGTGAACTAAAAGCCAAGTGTGAATCTAATGGTATCACATTTAACACAGCACATGAGAACCACTAAAGTTTGTGATAAGTATGGCTAAGAAATGGTTAGTTTCTTCAACATTGTTTCAAATAGCCTGAAGGTAAATAGAGATTTTAATGCTCCATTACTTTAACTCTTAGTCTTATGTCTTCATCTTAGCTATTAAATTTTGGGTTGCTCCATCCAAGAACACACTGGAACAAATTTGCTGCCAGCAACCTGAAAGGGACATGCCCTGCTTTTGGTTCAGGTGATGAGTACTGACTGGAGCCTTCCAGCACTTGAATTTTCATGGATTTAAATGGAGATATTAACAGTTACTTAGCTCTGGATCTGAGAAATAAATAACAAAACCTCAAAGCCTCAATGATTTTTGGATGACAGCAGTCAACAACATAATATATTTATGTATTGTCAGCACACTGTACCTGCAATTGGTCTGAACTTGATTTTTTCATAAAGGAGTCATGTAAATGGAAAACAGAAAAGGTCTCGTATGGAAGCCCTGCAGGACACTTGCAGTAACAGAATGAAGAATGAATTTACAATTAAATCAGTAGGAGAGAAACTAAGGCAACATGGAGTTGAATCCACTTGGTGTTTGATTTCTGTGACAAAAAAGAGCAGTATAAATACCAACAGCTTAAAAAAAAAATTCCAAGTGTGGCCTTGATGTTATTAATTATGCAATTAGTCTTTAAGATCGTAAGTTAAAACATCATCTTTCAATACTCTTTTATTCAATGCAAAGGTAGGGGTTTTTTTGATTTGCAGAGGTCTCTTTATAGAATGCAGTGTTGATTTAAAATGTCACCAAATTAATGATTAATTTAGTTTTATCAGGATCATTTAAATAAACTGGGGTTTTTCAGTGTGATTGATAGACTGTGATTGCTGTTAGCTGCAGTCTCAACCTGCTTTTGACATTTAAACATATAAAGCTGACTAGATATAACCATTCAGGTGCTAAATATATTTTACATCTACTTCCAACAGTAGAAATAGAAGTATTAAGAGATCTGGCTTCATTGTCATTGAACTGTGAAATATTCAACCTTGTCTGCCCGGGCTTAGTACTGTTGACTTTTTTATTTCAGTTAGAAGATTAAAATTAAATGCTTCATTTTCCGTCAGCTTTTGGGAATTAAATTGAAATTTAAGGCTGAAAATTTTTACTAAGTTCCTCAATTTCACCAATAGGTTCTTGGAGGATATTCTGTTTTCAAGGGCAAAGCAAAAATGCTCAACGTATCAAGTATGGTAAAATAAAACCATATTAAAGATCACATATTTCATATTATCCTTAACTGTATTAAAGAAGTACTTCACAAAACATATACTAAACATAATGTGGAGACTCCATGACCATATTGTACTTACTTTTAACTACAGACCTATGATTTTGATTTATTGATTTAAAGATTAAGTGGTCAGAAATTAGAAAGTGCTCCAGCATGGTTTAAAATGGTGTTGCTGAGTAATAACATGGGGATGGATGTGTGCCTGATTTAACTATTTCAGTAAAAAAAATAGTTTTTCCATCCTCAGGAGAGTATCACTGTTAATTAAGTCAGACAAATAATTTGACTTTTTGGTGAACTGATGTGATACCAAAAATAGGCGGGTATTTCTTCCTTGGAGGAATAATTTCAGAGTTCTTTGGTCTGCTCTAGACATTTAATATTAAAGTTTGTTCTTGAAATAAATAATAGCCAAAATGTCAATACTTCTGCTTTGCGGAATAATCATAAATTCTTGACCATAAAACAGTCATAAAGGCATAATATTTTATCCACTGTATATTCATACATTGCATGTCATTACAATAGCTGGGTGATGAATCATTTTCTGTGTGTGACAGGAAAAATCTGAAATACCAATGCTAATGTGAAATCTATTCATAGTCAGAGGACTTGTAAAATTACTTTACCTTAAATATATTTGCTTAAAAAACAAGTACTTTTTCATTTACACCAATATTAAACCACTTTAAAATCATTACTTGAGTTTCAGCATTTGGAAATGGCAAAAGATGCAGAACAACTTTTGCCATCTTGTTGAAAGGTCATCTACCTCCTATATTGTCCTCTTGCTTTAAGTTTTAGTTTATTTTCTTATTAAAAAGAGGTGTAAATTATGATTAAAAGTTGAGAGAGTACTTGTCATGATCCTAAGGATACTTCAATGAGTATCATGTAGTCTATACTGTCTGTATCCTGGGAGTTCTAAATTTATGTACAAGATACTCTTTTTGCTAGGCAAAAATCTCAAACGGGTTCAATGTGGGACAGGCTTTTTTAAAAGTTATTTTTCCTATGATTTTTTATTTCTTCAACTGTGGGTGATATAATATTCTAATTCAACTCATATCTTATGCTAAATTTTACTTAGGATCAAAGCCATTCAAGTGCAAGATATGCCACTTTGCAACAGCTCAGCTTGGAGATGCCAGAAACCATGTCAAGAGGCACCTTGGGATGAGGGAATACAAGTGTCATGTCTGTGGGTGAGTAAATTGAAACAGTCTCCACCATGGTTAACCAAGAGAAGAGTGCAGGATATGCATTGTTTCAGAATTGAAAACTCTGATGTGAGCAAGAGTGGCTAAAATTATGCATGCATATCCTCCTTTCCATTGTTATGGTAAATTCCTTAAATACAGTTATGACATTCTTTTCCCACTTCTAATCCTGCACTGAAGATGAGCAATTTTATGGGCTACAAGGTCAATTTGAACCTGTAATCTGTAAATTGACTAAATTATAGGATGTTCATTCACATTGCCAGGGAGAACTGTAAATTCCATTTAAAGACATAAAAAATATATAATATAGACTTTACTGTGTGGGTTTTTTTCTTTTGCTATACTGTTGTAATTTTAGTACCATTAACAGATTTCTGGACTTTGGGATTTTCATTCTTTACTAAAACAAAACAGAAGACTGATTTTTAAAACAAACAGCTTGAAAATATTGCAGTCATAAGACTGTAAAAATAAATGGAAGTCTTTTATATATGCTTGTGTTCTTGTTTGTTACCCAAAAAATTCTTGTTTTTCTTTTTTACTTAATCGTTATTTCCTCAGAAGGATCGTTCATAATGTTTAATTGTCCTTCAAATGTGTTGCATTTAATAGGAGGCATTGAGACTCTTTAATGCAAAACTAATTAATTTAGCAGAAATGTTTAAAAGGTTTTAAAATGCCATGGCATATATGGTACATCATAGGAGATTCAGACTTGGATTTTAATACCTCAGTTCTGATTAAAAATATATTTTAATGTTATTATGCTAGAGAAATTAACTAATATATGCATCATATAAAAACATTTTACTCAAACCTATGTAACCTGCTATAGCAGTCTTATAGGTAATGTGTAGAACGGCAGAGGTTCAATTAGATGATGCAGTGCACACGTGAATGGTGTGGGGATAATATTCAGCAGGAGGGGTTTTTTTTAGCCTTAGTGTCCCGATCTACTGCAGAACAAAGTGAGTTACATATTTTAAAGGACAAGTGAATCTTCAGCTGAAGATGCAGCTGAGTGGTTTTCACTTATTCATCTCTCTGTTTTTCAAATAATTTTGCATGCAGCATTATGAGATACTTTGAATGTTTTTGCTCACTTAAGAAAATTAATTGCTGACTTCTTGAAACAAGAAATAAAAATGTATGAGCCTAATTCTTAAGTCCACTGAATATCAGTAGTAGAATAACTTGTGCTGCTCTTTCTTTTGCAGCAGGCTTAAAATGAACATTATGCGTGGTAGGCTATTTTATGATGTTTGAAAAATCTTACTTAGTATCTCTGATGTATGAATTGCTGAGAATTTGGCATGGAAGAGAGTTAACTACAGATCCATAAAACTGTTTAGTTAAAGCTAAGCTCTGGTCTTTAGAAGTTGTCAACAAACTTGAAAATGGTTCTTTATGCAGTTCCCTTTTAACTTAAACTAAAAAGTCATCGCATTATTTAACTATGGTACTATGAGAAGAAAAGAAAAAAAAACCCCAGTAAATCTCAAAATACCTGAAACTCTGTCTTTTATAAAGAGATAATTGAAATTATTAGGTTTTGGCACCGTACCTCATATTTTCAAAAACTTATTCCTTCACTTCAGGATTGACATGTTCCTGGAAACTGTCTCCAACATTACAGGACTCTCAGTTGCAATTCACGATGGTTATGCAAGAGAGTGAGAAAATGTGTGAGTGATTTCACTGTGGACTTGAATGTTAGTTACTCTGCTAGGCTGATAGCTTACTGTATGTTGCTAACATGTTATACTTTGTAGCCAAACAGGTACTTGTTTTCCATTTCTGTGTAGTGTTGTATTGCTAATTATCATCAACATTGTGAAGCTGTGCTATTTAGATATGACAAAACCATCACCTGAAGAGACACATACCTCAGTATCCTGTGCTGACAAAAGTCTGATTTATAAACCTGTTTAAATAATCATCACGTTTCTCTTAATGTTCACCAAGAATATATTTTAAGAATTATACATTAACACCGATTTAGTTGGAAAAGATGTTTCTGTACTGTAGCTAACAGTCCTGAAGAATTGAGCAGGATTTGAAGGAGGAATGACCAGAGCTACATTTTGAACTGTAATCCAAATGATGAACAAGCTCTCCTTAAATGTGGAAGAAGAGAAAAATGTGGAATAGCCTGTGCTGTATTTCTGTTATTTTAATTGAAAGGGTTGGATAGTGTGTAGGTTAAAAAATAAAGTAACAATATAAAAATAAAATAAAATAGCTAGGGTTTGCTATTGGATCAGTGGCACTGTAGAGCATTGGTACATTAACACCACTGACAATGTCAATTCATTATCATTGATGGCTAAATAATCTTAGAAATGCTCAGTGGACCTATTAGTTCCTGAACATAAGCAGCTCATGCTGCATTTCTTCATTAGCTTTAATTGCTATAAATTTTACCTTTTTAAAAATCATGCTTTAAAAGGTGAAGTGATCTTTCAGGAACATTAACTCTGTAATTTTGTCACAAACAGAAGGTCCCGCACTATGTTTTCTTTTCTCCAGTAGTTAATATTCTATCCTCTGACTTTTAGATTCATAGTAATAAGCCCTCTGCTAGTTGCGAGGATAAATAGTGTTTCAAAAGCTTTTGAGTCTGCTTTGGCACTTTTTAAAGGTGAAATGTCAGTGCAATATCGTGGTGGAGCGCGATCTCAAAATACCACTTTTTTTGTTTTGACAAAAAGTCTCTGGGAATTTTTGTGTTTAAAAAAGTAAAGCAAAAAGCTGTATCTGTGGTTTTGTTTTAGGAAACATTTGCTGTCTCTCTTTTACAAATGGTCCTCATATTTACATGATACAAACTACACAATTCACTTAGTTGTTGAAAAAGGCAGTAATTTTGCTGTGTAGCTTTATTTTTTTTTTAATGGAACTTCAGGGTTTGTTTTCTTCAGCTGCACAGCAGAAACTACATGACACAGAAATTGGACACTGCTAATGTTTTAACATTTGGAATAAACCGTCTGCTAGTCATTTTCTTATCGCAGATGTGTGTTAATTGTTTTCTTTTCCATAGCAATGGCTGTAAAACATATCCCATTATTTTAGAGGTGGTATCTTATTTTCTGCGGGTGGCAAACTGCTGCATATTTGAATTTAATGTTTGAAAATCTGGCTCTGAAACAGGCTGATGCCCTGGGTTAGATGAGCAAATCTTGGTTGCCCAGCGTTTAAAATTTTTGTTTCATTTGCTTGGTGAAATGCAGTGAAAAGGCTTATCATGCACTTTTCAAATGTTATGCCTCAGGTAGAACATGAAAAATGCATTGTTCTGCACTTGAGATTTTGAAGAGAATTTATAGGCAATGTTTGATTTAAAAATGCATCTACTCTTCCTTTGCTTTTTTCATGCCTGTGCTTTCAGAAACAGAATTTTTGGGGATGTAGTTACATGCTTAAAGTAAAAGTGGCTTCTTCTGCTTCTTGGCTTTGGTCTGGGTTTTTTTTTTCTTCTCTTTTATGAGTTCTTAAAAATCAGCCGAGGAAGATGTGCATAAGGTAGGTATGTCTTTTTAGGAAAATCTTCAGTCTTTAAAACATTCACATAAACATTTTTTATTACCTTCCTATATA
>JAAWXA010000005.1:32911665-32914165 GCA_038090715.1 Florisuga fusca
GTGTGTGTGAGATGACTGTTCAGGATCCAGCTATTCTGAGTTTCTCTATCTGCATTTTGTCATTTGGTCCTGTCATACACTGTGTCTACGTTTACCTCCGTGAAGAAAATGAGGTGAACCTTTGTGACAGTTCTCCAAACTCGCACACACTTTAAAACAAATTAATAAAAAAATAGTAGAAAACTACCTGGACTAAGGTAACATATGTCTTATATTATCTTGCCAATTTTTGCTCAGTTATTTCTCATTTTATTAGATTTGCAAACTGACCTTCAGTACATAGTCTCTATTTTTACTATTCAAGAAAACTACTCGAAATGGAAGCAATTTACTTTTATCCAGAAAAGCTCCTGGCATCTCTAAACAGATGGTAGGGATTCTACAGTGTGTTGTGCAAGACTCTCTTGGCCTGGAAGTTTGCCATGGGGTTGGCTGGGGTTAAAGGCAGTTAGTGGGACACCAGGGTTCAGGCAGTGTGAGGACTCTGCTGTTTGAGATTGGTATTACAATTGATACAGGAAAGTCAAGAACAATTTTCTGACTTAATAAAATGTGGTTTTTGCAAGTCGCATGATAAATTCATAGAGTCATAGGATGGTTTGGGTTGGAAGAGACCCTAAAGATCATCTCGTTCCAGCCCCTCCTACTAGACCACGTTGCTCAAAGCTCCATCCAGCCCGGTCTGGACCACTTCCAGGGAGGGAGCAGCCACAGCTTCTTTGGGCAACCTGTGCCAGCGTCTCACCACCCTCACGCTAAAGAATTTCTTCCTGATGTCCAACCTAAATCTACCCTCTTCAAGTTTAAAACCATTACCCCTTTTACCCATTTGCCCCTTGTCCTGTCACTGCATGCCCTTGTAACAAGTCCCTTTCCAGCTTTCCTGCAGGCCCCTTCAGCTACTGGAAGGCTGATATGTGGTCTCCCTGGAGCCTTCTCTTCTCCAGGCTGAACAACCCTAGCTCTTTGTCTGCACAGGAGAGGTGCTCCAGCCTTCTGATCATGTTCATGGCCCTCCTCTGGACTCCAAGAGCTCCATGACCTTCCTGTGTTGGAAGCTCCAGAACTGGACCCAGTACTGCAGCTGGGGTCTCACAAGATCAGAGGGGTAGAATCACCTCCCTTGGACAACTGGCCACATTTCTTTTGATGTTGCCTGGGCTATGGTTGGCTTTCTGGGCTGCAAATACCCATTGTTGGCTCATGTTGCGTTTCTCATCAATGAACACCAAGTCCTTCACCTTTGGATTTTAATAATTTAGTTGTATTTGCTGAAGAGAGAAGGTGTATAAGAGACCTACTTGTGAGAGAATATATGTTTGTCTTTGAACTGGAGATAGTGATTCAGACTAATATCTGTGCTCCATGAAATCCAGTTCAATGCACTTCCAAATGGTAATTACCAAGACGTACAATGTTGTGACTCTGATATGCACGGCACGTGTAATGCTTTTACAGACAAGGATGTTAAATTTTATACTTTACCATAGATTGCTCTGAAATCCAGGACGTGTGTGTTGCTTTCAGGACACGGGCACCTTGCTCTGAATCTGTTCTCTGAGAGCAAGCATTGTCTGTGCCCATGCAGGGAGTGTTTGAGCCCTCCTTGAGAAGGCAGGAATTGCATCTAATGGGAAACAGGCTGATGGTGCAAAAAATTGGGGTTTAATAGTTGGTGTGCAGCATGCCTAAAATTCAGTATACCTATTGAAAAAGAGACTTGCATTCTTACAATCCATGGTACAGAAGGACTGGCCTAAGTGTTGAGAGAGACATTATTAAAAACTGCTTTCTGTTGACAGGAGATAGGAAGAAAATTGCCTCTGTTTTGGGTACTGAGAGAGAAGAAGGGAGCTTGGGAGCTGTCGGTGCAGATGGTTGGTACTGATAGGTAGAGAGGTTTGCTTGATTAGAATTTTGGTTGGGTTGTTTCATTGATGGGTTAGGGTTAAGTTTCATGGTTTGGATTTATAGGCAGAATTCAGGTTTCCATTTTCTTTACTTTTAATTATTTATGTGTAGGAATTGTATCAAGCTCTGTTTCAGCTGTGTTTTTCCTCGGTGATTTTAGTAACTTCACTTTAAAATTTAGAGAATAAATAACTGAACCTAGTCTTAATCAATTAATATCTCTTCCCTAGTGCTAAAGGATATGGTGAGAGAAGCAGGATGTCACCGAAAAGGGGGAAAATAGACTAATTTATGATTGTACCTTTTAGGTGTAAGATGTTGGAATGCCCTAAATTTTAACCAAATTTAATCTCTAAGAATTGACTTCTGAATCAATCTCTTGGGAAAACTGGTTTTTTTTGTGTCCAATTTTACTTACATCAAATGTATTACTGTAATCTGGCTTCTTCAGTAGTTACTGCTCAATTCATTGGAACGCCCCAGCATCTCTGAGACTGTGGAGTGCGGAGCAGCCACATCTTCCTTCACGTTTAAATTGTCTGTTTAAAAAAACCTTAATGTTGTTTTTCTTTCCAGTGATTTTTCCTCC
>JAAWXA010000005.1:32916834-33006834 GCA_038090715.1 Florisuga fusca
GCGGGCAGGGCCGGGGGCAGCCGGAGGGAACCGGCACCGGCAGAGCCCCGGCCTTTCCCCTCCCGGCTCCTCCTGGGCCCTCCCGGCTCCTCCTGGGCCCTCCCGGCTCCACGGTCTGGCGGATCGTAGCGAATCCCGCCTGAAAGGGGCCCTCAGACCCCGCCGTGCTTTTTTGGGAAGGAGCAAGAGGTTGCCAAGAGGCCATGGTGCCTGTATAGCGGCTGCTTTTCAGCCGTACGTTGCTCTCGTAGTGTAACTAATCGGTTCTTTACTTATAGATTATGATAGGTGTTCATTACTGATAATTAGAGTGTTTGGAATCAGTTTATGCTTGTTTTCCAAATCAGTCCTCCAGGCGCTAGAGTGAAAATAATTGCTGAAAACAAAAGTAGTTAGCACGAAATGTTGGGAATTACTTGGATGAGGAAACAAACAAGAAAAAAAAACCCACAACAAAAACTTGGGGGTGGGACCATGGCAAACATAATGCAACTCACCTGCCTCTTAAAGTAACAGATGGATCAGGTTTTATTTGGCCTCATTTGTTGAGAAGCGTGTACCTGGAGTTGTATAAAAGATGAATAGAATCTTGTACAACTGACCTGGCTGCTGTGGCTCAGCACATTCGTGTTCCAGCTTGTTGAGCCTCGCAGAGCGGGAAGGGGATAGAGGAAGGGATTTGAATAACATTGCGGTTCAGAAAGAGATTCATAATTTTAGTATAATCAGCATGTTGGTCTGCCTCATAGTGACAGGTTGAGTTTATTTCCAAGAGACTGTTCTGTGAAATAGGCCATTAAAACTAGAAAGCTCTGCGTAGGGAAAGGCTGTGTAGTTTCCATAAGACTTGTGGGCCTAAATCTTTCTAGCCTTTTTTTTTTTTTTTTTTTTTTTTTTTTTTTTTTTTTTTTTTTTAATAAATTTTATTTATTTTTTGTGGAGTCTGGATGCTGTGGGAGCAATTATTGTCATGTGTTAATCTGCTGTAATTTAATGAAATCAGAACCAGGTTTTAAGGGTTCCTGTATTACACATAGAAACGACAGTTGATTATGTTTAAGCCGTTGTAGCATGGTGCAAACTTGTCTTTCAGAGTTACGGAGAAAACCAGATGTTTTTCAAATGCTGATAAGCCTGCTGAACTCTCTGGCTGTATTTTGGTTTCAACAAAGGACATGATGCAATTGACTTTGATAGCACCAAGTTTTCCACCTCTGCGTTTGTGGTGGTCTGTAAAAGATAAAGGCAATTTTAAATGTTTTTGCTGTCTATATAAAGTTATTTTCCTCAACAGGTTTTGAAAAACAGTGAGAAATGGTCAATTGCTTGACATTCAATGTTGTTTGTTCAGCAGCCTTTTTCTATTTCAAGCATATTTTTAAATACTGAAGCTTAATAAGAAGGGTATTACTTCCTACATAGTGCTACAGAGACTGGATGAACTGTCGTATCATTTGTTGATACCATGATTTCATAACAAGTTATCTCTCTGAGACGTCTTTGATAACAACTGCTGATAATAATTTGGGAGAAGGAAAAAAAACCAAAACCCCAAGAAGCAGTTCTACCTAGTAGCACAGTATCTGAAATACTGTGAAACCATGCTGTCTGTGCCGAGCTGTAGTTGTTTATTATTCCTCAGGTTTAAACATACACCTTGCATTGACCAGATTTGGTATGTTTAACATTTTGGAGGGGTTTTTATTTTTTCGTTTGGGTGGGCTTTTTTAAGAATTCATTTAATAGTAGCATGTATTACAGGAGTATTAATTTATATTCCCAAGTGATTCAAAACAACAGGGTTGGATCCAGCAATCGATGCATTTGATTTTATTATAGTACTTGGTATAACACCTTCAAGTCTTGCTATGGCAGCTATTTCAGGAGAGGTGTGAGAAGAGTTGTATTGAGCAGTGACTGAGTAAACTTAGTGATGTGTTGAGGGACTAGGTTTTCCTGTTTTCTTAAGGTTTTTTTTTTTCCTCTAACTTCTCACGACCATACGTGGTTGGTTTATACCTTGAAGTACAAGTATATGTATCGGTTTTGAGACTTAATGGTGCTGGTTGAAGATGCTACTGCCCTATTTGCTCACTATCAGTTCTGCCTGGTGGGATACTTCATAAAAATTCCTCCCCATTTTTTGTAGAAAAAATGTTTTTGTCAGTGAGTGCCCATCAATGTTAAGAGTTTATTCTGGCCAAATCTGTTGAGTTAGTTGTTTTATTGTTTATAACTTAAGTAAATAATTTCATTAATAGGCTTTTGTAAGTGACTTGCCAAGATATTTTTCTCCATTTAAAATTGTTTAGTTACATTTCATTTTATTAGACAGAGATCTGTGGGGTTTTTTGTTGGTTTTTTTTGTTTGTTTGTTTGTTTGATTGTTTTTTTGGTGTTTTTTATTATTATTGAATGGTACTGATCTTCTAAGATTGTAAAGATTATATTGGAGATTTTTTGAGAACAGTTGATTTTCATGTGTGGCATTGCTGGTCTCACAATAAATACTTCGGAGCACATCTTCAAATGTGATTGTGAAATTGCAGGCACAGCTGAGGAAACTTTAACTTCTCCCTGACTGCAAAGCTCTGCTGTCTCCTTCTGTGGAATAATTTTTGCTTAATACTATGCTGGCTTCCTCTGAGCCATAAAAGCTGAGTTATATAGGAGCTAATCATGGCATAAGGATTTTCTAGTCACTGTCTCCTTGGTGTACTCGGCGTGTGTGTGTACACATATCAGTGATTTGCTGTTGCTCTTTGAATGTTATTGGTATCCTCCACTTCCCTTTCCAGCTGTATTTGTCCCCTTTTTCAGGAAACATCTCCGGAAGCAACTCATAAGGTTTAGACCATTATGCTTCCTATTTTCTTGGCTTGCCCTTCTTTTGTGTCAATTAAACACTGAACCTTATTTTGATATAAGCTAGTCTTACTCAAGGCCGACATTAAATCTTGAGAGATCTGTGTCTGGTTTAGGTCTGAAATGCAACAGAAAAATGTTGCTGCTGCATTATGAATAATTTGAACTGAGTACTTTAGAACACCTCAGATTCTTGGATGAGACTGGTATTGCTTGTGTAGGGCCAAAACACCTAGAGGACAGAGAGGAATGTGTGCTGATAGTGTAGTCTGTTTCCCCTCATAATGGAAATCAAATTGGCCAAAAACTGCATGAAAAGTGGAACAAAAGGGTGTTACTTCGTCTGTTTTCCCCTTCACCCATTTGACAATTTTATTAGCATCTCTGCATTTGGTGATGTATCATGATACCTGCAGCCTGGGCCTGAATTACTGCGCTTTGGCACTCGTAGTGTCTTCTCTGAGAATAAACTATTAGTAGTTCTGTTACTGCATCCATGATCATGGGTCTGGAGATACAAAGAAGTGATGCTAGTAGATTAAACTCCTGGATGAAGCAGACATATTGTCCAGCTCAGTCCTTCTGAGCCTGTGAGGAGAGCTTGTTCACTATTCTAGAAGTCTCAACTAGCCTAATAATAACAGGTTTCATCTCTTTTTGCAAGTTGTTTTCTCTCAATAATGGGTTTGGATTTTTCTGCAGGTTCCCTCTACCACTCAGCATTTTCTCTTCTTTTAGAATTTGAGATGTCTTAGAAGATGTACTTAAACAGAAAATAGGTTGAAATAATTCTTCTGGGAATATTTGTACATGCCTCCTCACCTCATAAAAGCGGGATGCAACCAAAGTCACTGCACTCAAGAGTGTTTCCCCAAGTATTGGGACAAGATCTTCTGTTCTGGGAGAGCAGAACACTTTGGCATGGGTTGATCTTTTTTGTTTTTAAAGTAAAGGAAATCTAGGCTTATTAGTACCATATTACATGTCAATGATGATTAATGAAATATACAGTCCTGAATTTTTAAAGCGCCAGAATTATTTCATTTGCTTTGCTTTACAATAAACTTTACAATAAATACTCAATAATGATATTTCATTTTACTTGAAATGCTACTCTACGCTTTTGAAAATTTAAATACAGTGATCATAAGATAAAATTTCACTGTTCATAGTGAACAATCTATGCATTGCTATTGTAAAAAAGTATTGTTTTTCTCTCTGAATGTGCTTACCAAATGACTGAGTGTGTTTTTTACATTGTTTAGGTTGTGCTGGCTTGGAGAGATGTTCCTTTTCTAGTATTAATAACATCTAACACCGTTCATTTTTCTGACGTATACTAGAAAGCATACAAAGCAAGCTAGATTCCTGAGGAGGAACATTGTCTTAAACATTTGCTTTATCTGTTCATTCCAGTAGATGGCTACAGTTCACTACCAAATTGTGGCTATAATAGATATTTTACAGTAAGTAAATCAGAAGATGAAGGTTGAATTACTATAAATGAGTTGACCTGTACATTTTTCTTATTTCATGTGCTTAGTCCTTCACTATTCACAATTTTTCTATGTACACCTTTTACAAGCTACAGCAAAATGTTACAATACTTCTTCTTTTCCCGTTATTCCGGGTTTTATATTATACATGCCTCTTAAATCTGTTCCAGTTTTCTAGTATTTCTAATAGTGCATGATTACAATAATGCTTGTGCTATACAAACGCTGAAAGAACAGAATCGCTGAAAAGCTGTATGTTAGTTTTATAAAAGCAGACACTTCCAGAGTCTCAGCGTTCTTTTTATGTTGTTACTGGTTTTAGGCATTTTAAATAGAAACTGGCCATTTATCACATGCTTTTGCCAAATTGACTTTAGCTTTTGTAGAAGCAGATGTTTTCTAGTAAGCCCTTTCGGTGTTAAGCGTGAAGCGGTGACTTTAACACAGACAAAAGTATGTTTACCCTTGTGTTTCATTTATGTTGGTAATTCGCAAGGTTTCATTACTCTCAATTCCCATCCAGGTCTTTCCTTTTTTAAACCTAATTTGCATACAACTAAGTTGATACAAAGGAATTTCTTTTAAGCTGCTGGAAAAGCAGCTTGCTTCTGAAAAGCTACTCATTAGCAGATTGCGGAGTGGAATTCTTTCAAAGGTATATTACTCGTTTGTACTGTGTGAAGTAGCTCACAGTACAACACTGAAATATTAGGTATGCCTTTTGACTTTCTCAGATCGAGTGATTCTTAATTCATCATGTAAACTAGTGAATGTTTTGCTTTAATTTTCAATGAGGAGGACGTGTGGAAACTTAACTTTTATTTGTACTCATATTTACTGTTAAATGCTGCTTCCATATCGCTTTAATTTTGTGATATTGCTTTTATTTTTGCCTTACAACAGCTACAAGCCGAGTGCAGCAATTTAAGGTGCAGATTTTTGTTATTTTACAAATGAAAGGGCCATTTTTTGCATTAACTGCTATGCTGTGCTATTGCAATTTTAGGTCCCTTTGCAATCAACTGCCAATTTATATAGCTGGCTACAACTGCTTAATCTATTATTAATAAGCTGTGCTACTGAGCTCTACAAATGATAAAAATGGAACCAGTTTTATACGGGAATTTCATTTTCATATCTAAACTACATACAATAACTTTATTCTCTACCATGAAGATAAATATCTTAATTATTTATAAATTCTGTATATTTTATGGTATCGATTTAAGGATTCATTCATTATGCCTGAAATATATTGAGAGGCCTAAGCTGTAACTAAAATATTTTTCATTTACCCATTTAGTTACAATGTCATAGTCTTAAGGGCCAAAATTTAATTTGCTTACAAAATAGTTCTACAGTTTAATACTGGGTTGAGCATTCTAGAAAATAAATGTATGCTGTGTTATTCTTAGGTTCTAAAATTGAGTATTTTGGATTATGTATGTAAAATCTAAGCTTTCTTGTATGTTTCCATTTGTATTGTTGCCACATGATTTATTATAGGAGTTTGTCTTCTAAGAAGAAAATGTATTTGGCTCCTTCTCGAGACCATATACAACAAGTTCATCAAGATTCACATGTGTTAGTAGGTAAATGCCATTAGTTCTGCCCTCTCCAGTGTTTATGGAACCGGGACATGCCCAGTACTTGGTCCTTACACTGTGGAGGAAATATGTTGGCTGCTCTGGAGAGCACCTAGCTGTGTTCAGGACATCTCAGTCATGAGAAATATTGTACCTGGAAGGTAATTATGGTCAGGACAGGGGATGCACAATAATAAGTCCCTGGAGCACCTTAATGGGCTGTAGAAAGGAAAGGGAAAAAAAAAAAAAAGAGAGAGAAGAGAGAAAAATTACTTAGGTAACAGTTGTGTCTCTAAGAATATGGGTTGCTAAACAGTATTTGCTTGGGATGTATTTCTGGTCATTTAAACTCACGTCTGATTACTAATTTAAATTTAAATTTCTTAGAAACCTTCAGAATTTGTTTACCTAGTTATTTAGGAAGAATTTAGCGATTTATTAAGTGTGTTCATTGTTGGTTCTGTGTAGTGTGCTTCCTAGGTTAAGTGTTTCCACAAACGATTCTCTAATCACAGTGAATTGGCCATTATTATATTTTTTCCCTCCTTTCTGGTATTTAATTTCAGCTGAATTGTTACCTCTCTCTTTTCCATAGCCTTAGATTAATCACACGGACGTGTGCACAGATGTGAAAAGTTTAGCTCGACTGGAAGAATGCGGAGAGGGGGCTGAGTCTGCCCTAAGAAACCCTGTCCGTATTCCCTCCCTTCCCTCCCTCCTGCGGAGCGGCAGGGAGCGGGAGCAGGGGGCTGGACAGGCGGGATGCTGCGCTCCCTCTGCCTGTCCCCCTTCCCTGCCCGGGATCCAATCCCGCCTCTGCCCTTCTCCCTCCCGGCTCCTGCCAGCGGACACGGCCCCGCTGCTTCGCGGGACAGACGGACTGATTTTTGCTTCCCCGATGTCTCCAGGCTGGCACTCGGGGCTTGCACTCTCTCCCTGCGCCTTGCCCAAAGGCTTTCCCTGCCTGGGCGACCCTTGCCCGCGTCCCTGCCCCGCGAAGGTCGGATCGGTGCCGGTGCCGGTACCGGTACCGTCGGTGCCTCTCCGTGCTCAGCCGCTAGAGAGTGCCGGAGGGAGAGGCTGGCGTTAATTCTCGGTTTTTCCCTGCGAAAACACGGGTTTAACTTCACCTCCAGCAGCAGCAACAGCAGCTGGGTGTTATAAATAGATTCAAACATTACAAAGGCCTTTTATCGTTAAGATCTTTAGAAGGATTTAAAAGTAAACCGTGGAACCTTGTATGAATAAAAAAAAAAATACTTTTTTTGTGTGTGTGTGCAGATTTTGTATTTACTTGCATTATTGCTAGCACATCTAGTTAACAGTAAACTTATTTGCATAATTTTGATAGTAAGTGGATCGTACCTGTCTGGTAAAGAGATAAACATTTTTAATCTGGTAGGGGGCTTAAACCAGGATCTTATCTTCATCTAATTGTTTCCTTAAAGGTTGTTCAGCAAATGTCATGTATTTTACTAATAGTATGCTTGTTTAGAACAAGACAAGATATTTACATTACAGTAAATCAAGAATCACAGTAAAAGGGAAATTGTCTTTAAAATGCATTTGATAGTTAAGCGAGTTTAGTTTCCATATGGTGGTGATGATATTTAACAAAATAGTAAATGTCTCTTTAAAGGATGACACAAACAAAATTACACCTGTTTCCCTTTATTTACTGATCTGAGGAGCTTATATTTAAAGGAGATAAGTAGCAGATACAAAAGACTTGTGAAGTCTTTTCTTCCACCTGGGGAGCTAAAAAAAATTAATAACAAGTATATTAGGGGTGCTGACATCAGGTCTACATTATATGTTTTCTTGCCTGGGGTGCTCTCATAAAAAACCAAAGCCAAGTTCTATACAGTTAGAGCATGCACTATATTTGTGTTCAACATCCATAAATAAAATATTCGAGTCCCTCTGAAGAAAAACTATTGTTTTGAGATATTTACAGGCCAAAAAAATATTACTATTATGAAGGGTAGAGGGTTTATTTTGCTTTTGCTTTTTGTTTTCAACAATTGTCATAATTGCTGCATACCTTCATTATTGCTTTTGCCTATCTGACAGTATGGAGTATACAAAGGAGTTGTTTTTTTGTAAAACATATTTTTAAAAAAAAATCAGAGAGAAAACCACCCATTTGTGCAGCGGAATGTTTTGGTTCTGAGTAAGCAAACTGTATGCCTAATGATTTCATAAGAATTTAATATTGTGTGTTTTACAGATGGAAAAATGTTGATAAATTTAGGTTAATTTCAAATCTATTTATGGAATTACTTATGCATTTTTTAAAAGAAACAGAGTCTTAAATTATATATAACTTGAAGAAAGGGTCTGTTGTTTATTTTATTTTAAATATTAGATAGTCCCTGAGCGAGGCAGAAAGAGTATTATGTAGAACACTGCTTATGGAAACAGCAAACTAGTAAATCTATGCTGCACTAAACTAAAATGTTACATTATTCTGATAATATTTGACTTTTGCACAATATTTAAATGAACATTAGTATAAATAGGAATGCTTAACTAAAACACAAGTTCATCTTGTAGGCTAATGCATTACTCTTGTATATTTGTACATGAGTGAACAATTATTCTAAAAAGTTTATACATGTGTTCCAGTGACAAAAGTTGTATTAAAGCAAACTGTTCTGATAGTAGTGACAGAAGATATGGTTGATGGTTGTGTTTGAGAAGTAAATGGGCAAAATATTCGTGGATCTTTTAATGATTACAGTTCTTGATAGCTTTCATAAGAGTGCACATAATTTGTGACAACTCTAATAAAAAAACGTGGCAGCAAAACTTTCTGAGTTAGCGGCAAAGTAAATGGGGCAGGTTTTGCATTTTGAACAGAAATCTCATGAACTGTGATTGAATTTGTCGTGAAAGTGTGTCAGAATTAATAAAGTATTTACGTGCAAGGTTGCTGGGCTTTGCAGCCTGGTTAGGGCTGAGGATTGGTTAACATGAAAAGTCATTTCTGTGCATTTGGTACTAGACAGCAAAGGACGAATGTACTTCTGTGCATTTCAGATCATAATGCCATTTCTCATTTCAAACCATTTTTGTCAGGACACCAGGCAAAACAATGATGCTTTGAGGACGTAATTAAAGATATTGTTCAAAGAACAACTTTCTGCATATTTGAATTATTACTGTCATCAAAATCATACAAATATGGAAATATGATTGCCAGAAGCACATAAATCAATGATCAGCATGGCCTCAAAATCCAATAAATATGTAGAGTTAAATACTTTAAAATGCAAATTGGCTCTGATAATTTGCATATGGTAGAATTTAAAGGAAATTTTGCTGCTTAACAACCTCTAAGGTAGCAGTTAGGGCTATGGGTAAACATAGATTTTTTTATTCATCATTGGTCAAGTTGCAAGATTTGATAAATGATAGGAGACTGCTTTCTTTGGTTAAAATGACTGCATTCTTTACTGAATCCTGAAACTGCCTTGAAGTCATCTGAATAATTAAGAGTTAATTATTCTTCATCCATCTAAATCAGAAAAGGACAGATTTAGGGAAGGAATTTATAATTTTTGCCTCACGTCCTGTCATGTCGTAACGTGATAAACTAAACTGACTCCAAATAATATCTAGTGACCTTATAGTAATTACGCCTCACAAAACATTTTGGTTGAAATGTTTTAATTGCTTACATCGATTCCAGAAACTACATGTTAACAGACTCTGGAGTTTAATTGTGTTCAAAAGAAGGCAATATAAAATTTGTATTCCATTACTATTCTGCTTTAATTTCATCAGTAGATACTGTCCAGGGTCCGTTACTTTTTTCCCCATGATGTGCCTCTCTTTTTTTTTTGTCTGTTTTGCTCTTTTGTGTGCAAACCCTTATTTTTAAAGGAGAATTGCTATGTACATCAAGAATGCAACTTTTTTTTTTTTAAGAAGAACTTTCTGAGCTTAACAAATCCAGCTATTTGTAAGAGGCATCAATCCAGTTTAACTGTTTTTTGCAACTTGAAAAAGAATGTACCCCTAAAATCAAATCATGGGCAAAGAAAAACAGAATAGTATGGCATCTATCTTCTTGTAAAAAGAGGGACATTTTCAGAATTCAAAACTTAAGCCTGTATATAGCTGCTAATTTCAGTGTAGAAAAGTAATTTTTTCCAAGAAGAAGGGTTTACGAATGTTTACTGATCACAAGAGGAATTGTAATAAAGAAATCAATATGCATGATCCCTTTTCATGTAGTACAACAAGGTTACACTGTTAGGTTAAGTACAGGCTGCATTCCTTTTCAGAAAATCAATTTGCTGTATAGTGTGCAACAGCAAGTCTCTTCTGAAAGAGTCGTTTTATGTTGTGTGCACAGTAAATTCTATATTGACGCCTTCAAATAGTATTGACTGATTAAAAAAAAAAAGAAGAAATGCTAAGCATAGTAACTCAGAAGAGCGTTATAATTTTCAAGTAATTGCTTTCTAGCTAATTATTTAATTTCTTTCTAAGAGACAAACTGTGTTCTTACATATCCTTTAAATTATTAATTACTATTAAAACTGGTGTTGTGACATTATTTTAAAAATATTTTAAAATATTATATTCATAATAGCAACAGAATACCATATGATCTAACATACTGTAGAGTTAACACAAGCTTATGTGCTGAATTCAGAGGGTGGGTCTTGGGGGGTTGTTTGCCTTCATTTTCGTTTGTTGGGGCTTTTTTGTTGTTTTTTTGATTCTTTTTTTTGTTTGGATTTTTGTTTTGTTTTTTACATTTATTTTAAGGTCTGGTTGTTGTTCTAAACAACAGTTTTTATGGTTGTGAACATTTAAACTGTGATGGAGCTTGCAAAGCAACACTGGGGTTTTGCAAAGGTTATCTGTTACCTGCCTAGATTCCAAACAAAACAAGCAGTGCACAGAGAGGGAGAGGAAAAGTTAGGAACTGTACTCAACCTCCTCAGACATAACATGGCTTAAAAGCCAGTTTTTATAAGGGAAATACATGGAAACCTAGTTTATTTTCAGTTCTTGTTTCCTCAGAACATAAAATTACATCTTTTAAAATGCTTTGACCATTTTTGATGCAACTGTTCAATTGTAAAGACAATCTTGTGCTTTTTGTGTGTTTTTTACTGAACAGTTCTTGATGGACTCTGACTTTTCCTTTTATTTCTGTCAACCCAATTACAGTACATTAGAGCGCACCCTGATCCTACTTGTTTGGCTGTTATGCAGTGTATATGTTTAACTCATAAGCATGTTCATTTAGATATTTCAGTCTGATCATGCTGAATGTCTTGCAGCAGCACATATTGATGTCTACAGAACATTAGATACTTCCAACCTTAGTTACTCATTCTAGAAATTGTAAAATGCAAATATATATGGGTTTGATTACTTAGGAACTGTTGTATCTGAAAAATCTAATTTCCCAGTTTGTTGTTTCTTTGTCAAATTCAGTTTTTCAATATTATGCCTTAAATGAATTCAAATTTTATTTGGAGAGAATTCAATTTAGTAAAATTTGAATTACTTAGAAAAAATACCTAGAATTTGAATTAGAAAACTGTCCAAGCCGTGCATATAGAGCTGAAGTAAAAATACTGCTTGTTGCAATTGTATTTTACTAAATTTTTTTTCACCTTTTAAAGTCAGGCAGGCACTAAACATCTACTAGTATTAGAAAGTCACTTATCTAATGTTATTTCCCTTTTTTTTTTTTTTTTTTTTTTTGTTTTTTCAGCTAAATCTGGCTGCATTTATTTTTTTCTTGTCACAAAAATGCATTTAGTAAGAATACTTTAGGTATATCTCATTGTTTAGAAACCCTGGGCTACTGTTTGTTTTCAGTGTTCTTGTTAGGGATCTGAATTGCCCAGACAACAATGTAAACCAAGCCAGGCATAGCAGCAGACAGAAAAATACATTCAACTAGTGGGATCATGGATTTGTTTGATTCAGGTAATTGAAAGTGTTTCATACTATTATTGCAACTTGAAGGCTTGTTTAAGTGTCTAGCTGTCAGTCAGTTTGGAAGGTGAAAAGTATTCGATTGTCACTCTGTCAGTCAATAGAGATGAGAACTGTCTGCCTAATGGATTTCTTTACGTAGATGTCTGCATGGAGGTAGAAGTAAAATCAATGTGTTGTCATGTGCAAGTACGCTGCATCAAACTGCCAAGTGAAATGCAACTGTGTTTCTGTAACGTCTACATCCTTGTATTGTTTGTGGAAGACAGACAGATGCTCTCTGTATTTACAGGTAACAAACTCTGTGTGGTCACACACGAAGGTTTATTTTTGAACATTTTTGAACATTTGATATATTTCCACTTGTTTCGGAGGTTTTTTTTCCCCTTTTCCTTGATCAATACTCAAAAAACAAGATTCAATTTAGGAGGAAAAAAAATATCAGAGCGCTATGACTGTTTTCTTTTAAATCTGACTTCCTGCATGTTTTTTGCTTGTCAGTGATGACTTATATTGAGCTAACTATGTTTTCTGCTTGAGTTTTGGCTGTTAGATTAACTATATTTATTAGAGTGTGTGTTGGCTTCCTGTGAGAAAAGAGGAAGAGATGGTTTCTCAAATAGCAGAAGACATGCAACCACAGGCTTTCAAGACCCTTGATGAAATAGGCATCACTTTTTGAGCTTTGTTCTTTCTCTGGGAAATGCTTACAATACAAACTTCCCCTGAGCAGGATCTGATAGCAAAGTGGCATTTGGAAAACTGTTGCATAGAATAGTAATACTGATTCTTGCAGTTCCCACTAATTCCCAGCTTAATCCAGGATAAAATAGGTGTGTTATAACAGTAGCCAAAAATGTTAGTCAAAATTGCTTTCCTGTTTTCTGGTACAAAAACATATAAAGACATGTCTCTTAGCCTCACTGAAAGCAGAAGTCTAAAATGAGAGATACAGCTTTAGAATGTCCTGATATAATCATATATTTCCTTTTGTCATATTTCTATACATGTGCTAATTTCTATAATTAGAATATCTAGCTCTTAGCTGCTGCTGTAGGGGAAAAAGAAAAAGGAATAAAAACTAATTTCCAGCTATGGTACTCAACTGTGAGTACTGAAGAACCTAAGTAGGAGAGATCAATAGTAAAACAGAAGACAGAACTTTGAAAGAAAGATCAGGATTTTGGTTTTGGTTAAAATAATTTCAAGATGCTAAAATCATTGTGATGAGGAGAAGATGGCTTCTGAGAGGTAGAGGCAAGGCTGCAAATTATCAGCAATATTTTAAAAATTTCTTTCTTTACTTGAATGAGTACTTCCAGGTTTTGGAGTAAATGATGCAGGAATTCTACTGGCAAGCGGTCTTGTTTGTTCCCAGATCGCTGTGTCTCCTGTTTCCTGATGATGAAGGAAAATAATGTGTGATACTTGTAACTGATTATCACAGTGTGTTTATGGAAATGAGCAGAATTAGGTACAAATTCATAGACTCAGGGCTGAAGGAAATACTCTCATCAGCTAACCTGCAATCCGTCATGGAAGGGGTTGTGTAATTTCACCCATAGTATTGGTTTTGGCATCTTCTTGTTTGTATACTTTACTGCCCACATTATTTAATGAGTTATTTAATGCTTGTTTTCTGTCAGTTCTTACAGAGGGTTTAGGTGTGGCTGTGTTTTGTAGATGAAACAAGAAGCTGTAGTATATATAGCATGCATCATCATTAGGCTTTGAACCATATCATGATTCTCTACCACTTTTGAGCTGATGGTTCAGTTAGGAATGTTGGCAGCAGGAGGAGGTGATCTTCTGTGGACAGTTCTCTAGAAAAAAGGGATTTTAGTCTGGCCATTGTTAATATGTCAAAATACTAAGATATTTTCTGGCAAAGCCTATGGATAAGAATTTATTTTGCTGAACTGAAGATGCTTCCAGTTTGCAAAATTAGTTTGATGATAAGAGGTCTACTGAAAAAATAATAGTGGTGGAGTGTATGGAATTAGTGAGTTAGTCAGCGGAAGTGGCCGAGATGCTGAGTGCACAATCAAAAGTGTGGCTCTATCAGGAAAAACAGAGGATCCATTTTGTCTGAAGGTGTGCTCTTCATTCTCTACAATGAAGGCAGGGAGAAATACCTGAAGTGGTGATTTTTAGAAAGCTTTTAGTGAGATTTAAATGAATTTATGAGAGGTCTGGAAACGTACCACAAAGGAACTCCTAAGCTTCTTGCCTTGGGAAATGTGAAAGTGTGCTCTGATTCAGATACAGTTAAGAATTAAAATTTCAGCAAGGAAATATACAAACAACTGTAATATTGGATCCTGAAACTATTTGTCTGGGAATCAGTTACAGAGCTAGCATTTACAGTGTCAGTCTGTTCTTATGACAGTACTGTATGTTTCAAAGATTTTAATGCTTTGGTCTCTTTTCCTCTCAAGTAACATTGTATTCCTTGTGCAGGTTTCTACATTTATATCTTAAATGCTTTGTGTTCAGTAGTCACAAAAATATTGTGTGTGACAGAAAATGATGGGTTTACAGATGATTTTGATTTTTGTTATAAAACTCATCTCTCTGCTCTCTAAAGAAACAAAACATAAACCACAACTTTTTAATTTGGTGGATATCTTAGGATTTTTTTTAACTTTTCTTTCCCCTTCCCCCCTGGCCCCTCGTATTAGCGCTGTAATCTGCTTCAGTTTCATGTCTCTTGATTTTTCTTCCCCGCTGCCTCCCCAGACTAGAAGCTCAGTGTACCATTCCATAAATTTCACTATGAGTCATTATATAATAAATGGCTAATAGGAAAATTTATTTCTGAAAGTCATTTAACATTGTATGAAATATGCGAATTTATACAAGCATGATTGCACGGAAAAGCTGGCAGTAGTCAGTAGGAGCGATAGTGTGATGTCAAAGATGTGATCAAACATATGAGTATCTGTTGAGCTCCCAGCAGCAAGAGAAGGATCTATTTTGTATATTTCCTGTGTAGAGAAGTGCTTTGTGTTCTCTAATAGTACTTCATTTCTGATATTAAAAGATAATGTATCTGTTCTTAGCGCTGCTCAGACAGTTTAATTACCACCTAAGTTCAGATATTATTTTCTGTCAGATCTTTAAAACTACAGTCTTCCAGATGCTGAGATATCTGCCTGTTACGGGTTGCTGATAGGCTACTCTGAGAATTATTTGTGCTTTGTAGGAACAGAAACTGCACTCATTACAGGCAGAAGAAAATGTTCATCCAGAAATTAGGAAAGGGAAGTGGATGTAGAATGTGGACAGAAGGAAAAAAAAAAAAAAAAAAAAAAAAAAAAAAAAAAAGGGGGCCTTTTAGTGACTCAGCACTGCTCTGACTTGGAAGGGCTGCTGGCTCAAGCCTGCCTCTGTTCAGGGTTTCATTTTTCTTGCATGTATCTTGCATTTGTTGAACCTTTCATTTGTTGATCATATTGTGAAAAGATCTGCTGCATCTCTGTGTCCTGTTGTCTTCCCCTCCCCACTCCATCGGTTCCTGCTGAAAAGCAAAGAGAGGAGTATTTATGGCTGTTACCTTTAGGCTCCCAAACTAAGTATTTTGATGTGGCACTAAAGGCATAATGTGCAGTCAGTGGAGAGATATGGATCCCTCCCAGAGATGCAATAGGAGTGGCTTGTCTTAGGCACAGCCAGAGATTGGGTCTGAGGAGCTGGTTCTTTCCATTGACTGTGGGGATCCCAGACAAATCAGCCTTCAAATTCAGAGACAGCTGTTGTGTGCTGAAAGGCAGGCAAGCAGGATACCATGGTCTTCACCCTTCCTCTCCCCCTGCAGTGACTGATTACAGATGTGTAACTATGCTGGTGTTCCTCTCCCTGGGGAACCTGAGGCTATGGGCTGTCTGTCCTCCCTTGCCTTCCCTCTCTCCTTGTCAGTCAAGCAGAGAATTTGCAGGCAGTATTGATTGGAGGCTTGAAGATTTTTTTTCTTGAGTGAATCTCTAGCTACTAAGCTTGATAGCTCATCTTGGGCCTGTTAAAAAAGGTCCCTCTCTGCTATTGCAGTTGACTGTCATCTGTCAATAGTGCCATAGTCTGGGTTTGTTTCTGTGTAGGGAAAGTGAAGTGTTTTGTAGGAGATGCTGGAGAAATCTTGAGGTTAGAAATTGGCTTTTTCACTTTCCTCTTGTTTCATCTGTTGGAATAATTCCAAAGAAAATGCATTGGTCATGCAAGTCCCTTTGCATCCCTCTTGGTGAGATTGATTTGGCATTAAAATCTATTTTGTGTAGCTCACTGATGTTTCCTGTCTCAGAATGAACATAGAGTTCTTGGAGGCATAACATCTTTAAATCTTTCCACTTGTTCTTAAGGCCATATCAGCTCTAGAAGAGAAATACAGGATTCAGATTCAGTTCAGTTCCCATTAAAGGGAAAAATACCTTGTTATTCCCTTGTTGAGGTAAATCAAAGTCAAAGACAGTCTAAGGTGGTTAAGATCTGCAAAACATTGTTATGAAATCTGTTGAACTTTTAACAGCCATACATTTTGTCAGATGAATATTCAGTCTGAAAGATGTTTCTTGCAGGAACACCTTGTTGGTGATTTTTTTCTTAAGATGTTGTCAGATAAACTCTGGCAATTTTAAGAGGTGTGTGTCCCCCATCAGTAAATTCATAGAAGCAAGCTTCTGCCAGTTTTCAAACTGTAGTTGTTTACAATCCATGATGTTAACTTAAACCATCACTGACTTCAGTTTAAGTGAATTTGTAGGACTGTAAAGTCAGTCCTTCTGTAAAGTTTGGAATATGAACAGTAGGCTCTTTTATGGGAATGCATCAAATTCTCACATGAATCACGATAAATCAATAGCCAGTTCTCTTGGTTTTCTCTTTTTGTTCTGTTTGTGTGTTTCTTCCTATGCAGTGGCATGGAGATGGCCATTCTAGATTATGGAACTTGTAAAATTTCTGTTTCATTTTTAATTTAGCAGGCAGATTTGCTGCACTCTTAGCAAGTCTGACTATGATTGCAACTTTGAGAGAGCTGTCATTGCGCTGGAGGGCGAGCCTGCTATTGAGTGGGACCTGGTAAGGGTAGACAGTTGAGCTGATAGGAACCTCATCAAGTTCAAAGAAAGGCAAATGCATAAATCACATGTTTAGCATGGAATAAACCTACACAGGTGGATGCTGTCTCATTAGAAAACAGCCTTGAGTAAAAAGGCCTTATACTTCTGGTTTAGGACATATTGAATGCAATTCATCTGTGTGCCCTTGCAACAAAGAAGGCCAATTGCAGGAAGGTTATCACATGTTCAAGTAAGTGTAGCCAGGAAGTGGAAAGTGATTCTTCCCCTCTATCTGGCATTTTAGATCACAACTGGAATATTGTGTCCAGTTTTGGGCTCCTCAGTATAAGGAAGACTTAAACCATAACAAGTCTGCCAGAAGGTCACCATGCTGGTCCTAAGCTTGCCTCAGGCTTCTTGAGAGATGCATCAGGAGAAGCTGAGGGTGCTGGTCTGTTGCAGACAATCCTTTCCTGGACCACGGTGTTTTGAGGTCCAGTAGATGTTCTTGCCAAGGTGTAAGAACAGTACTCTGATAGTTGTCTTTAGATTCAGTTAGCCTAGCTCAGTGCTAACACTCCAGGCTCAAGTAGCCGCCTCCTCCTCCTCAGACTGCTCAGGAGTGAGCTGAGCTCACCTCTGGAAGCCCACCTTTTATTGGTCCCCCAGTTCTGCTCATGCCCAGTTGGGACCAGCCCTGATTGGGCACAGGTGGGCTTAACAGGAGCTCACGCCTTCCTCCTCCTCACTGGCAACACCTGAGTGTCTTTACATGATTACCTCTACACTGGTCTTCTTCAGCCTTAAGAAGAGAGGGCTATCTGGAAGCACCAAATGTGGAGTCAAGAGAACACCGAGCTAAGCTGTTGGAGCTGCGTGTATGAATTTTAGGAATCAGGACTTCAGGTGCACCATCCCTGTGCCCTAGCCATGCCTGCTAGTTCCAACAGTGGTAAGACTGGAATTGTATTCATCAGCTGTCTACTAGAAGACTGGTCCATTCCTATTTCTACTTTCCTTGGTTTTCCTAATGTTGTAGTTTTACTTGCTTTATAGTATTTTTCTTAGTAGATGAAGTTGTTATCTAGACTCCTTGGTATTATGTGGTAGAAAAAACATTTTCCTTTCATACGTCTCTCATCCCAGTCTGACTGGGAAAAGTCCAACTGTTTTAACATCCTTCAGAATGAGAAATGAACAATTGCTGCATTTATCCATGTGAATGTGGAACAGCTGGCAACTGGTAGGAGGAGAAAGATATTCTGGGCAGATTGTGAAGCAGATGAAGAGCCCCATGGAAAATTGTTCAAGGAGAGAGAAAAGTAAGAGGTGGTAAGGAATGTCTCGTAGACAAGAATGCTTGCTGTCTTCTCTGCTTCTACATTTAATTGGTGTAAAGGTCTGTAGCTCCTTCTCCAGTTATATTCTAGCTATCTTGGCCATACTGAGAAGGTGCAGTTCCCTTTCTGGAGAATTAAAAGTCCTTGGAAATAATTTCTGGATTTATAGGTCAGCTTTTGACTGTTTCCTTTTTTATGTTTGGATAAGAACTTTATTCCTCCACTGCACATCACTCATAGCAGCAATTTTTTATTTTTATTTTTTTTTTTCCAAAATCTGATCCTATGGATCAGTTTATGTTTATTTTTCCTTGAAATATCCATTCTGGTTTTAACCATGTTATTTGATGATTGGTGATTGGATCACTACAGGACTGTGACTGTGGCTGTGTACTATTTAAAAAAATAGATTTCTTCATTATTAATAACCATGCAAATGTTATCGAGTGGCAAGTTCTTAATGAGGCTTTCCATTGAGGCGTATTGAAACATAATGTCTCACTTTCAGAAAAGTTAGTAATGAGCTTAATTTTTAGAGTAAAGCCTTGTTCTTAGTTTCTTTTGAGTATCTTTTGTGTTTCTCTTAGGAGGTCTCTCTGTACATGCTGGAGATGAAGAGTCTTCTTAGTTATCTAGATGTAACTAAGCTCTTCAATAAGTTGTGACAGTTATTTGTAGCATATAGTCCCTACTGTAAAGGTGGATATGTGTAAATCGAGGCTGTCAAAAGGGATTGTGAATTGCATTTCACAGAGCTATAAGAACATGTAGAGAAGGCTCTCTGAAGGCTGCAGTACTGGTATTATTTGGGACTGCTGAGCTGCTTGCTGGGGCTCTCTACACCTACATCATTTATTAAAACACTACTACTTATTTATGTTCTGATGCTAAAGTAAATGCCCATTTTGTTTCACAGATTTTACAGGATTTTTCTTTGGTACTCAGCTCTGTGATATCACTCTGCTTCATTCCCCAGTGACTGGGGTGTCTCAGTGTCTAAAGGGTGGCTGAATGTAGTAAACACTTGGGTTGTTTTGTGTTAACTACAGTTGTCTGAATGCAGGGGAACCTTCTGTGGCTCTAGATACCTCTTCAGCTCACCCACTTGTTTCCTTAGGATTTTCCTAAACAATGGTGAGCTGGAGCTGAAAACACTGTGTTTCTCAAGGTGTTTTATTTACAGATTCTGAAGCAATTCACCAAATTAGTAAATTCTACCTTCATTGTGTAGACATGGGAACAGTACAGGAGGAGGTGATTTGCCTACTTTCTAGGAAGCTGAGAATGGAACCTGAGTTTCTTCTTCTTGTTTCTTAATCACTGGATGATACTATTTTCCTTAAATAGTAATTTTTTCCCCAAAGTTTTATAAATAATTTGGATAGCCTACTAAATATGCATGCTCTAAAGTACTGAAACAGTTCCTTTTCATCTGGCACAGCATGGAGCTAGCAGTTTTATCCTTAATCTACCCACAAAATATGTGACTACTGTGTTCAATTTATACAGGGGCCTATTCTTAGACTGCATTATAGTTTATGAAAAATTGTTGGCATTATTTCATGAAATTAATCACTTGTAGGAAAAAAAGGGACAAGTAAGAAGGCTCTAAATGTTATTTACACTGTACCAGTTCATTCAAGGACTTTTGACTTTCTACTTTATCAAGAAAATCAAATACCTTCTTCGGCTACCCAAAACCACACAAAAGCTTTTTTTTTTTTTTTTTTTAAATTAAATTGTTCCTTCAATGGCTTATCTGAATTCTAGGTGCTTTTTTTCTCTTTTCTCAAAACAAAATATTTTCCTAGATATGGATAAGTATAAAGTTCTTTTTCTTTAATTTCAAACTTATTTTCTCTTTCCTCATGATTGTGAAGGGGATTTCTTAATTCCATGCATAGCAGTTCTGTTATAATATTGGATTTTGTTGGTTAAGGAAATAGACTGGGGAAAACTAGTCCATGTTCTAAATTCCAGTTGCAATCCAGAGGCAGAGTGCAGCATTTTCCCCGTGTGCCTGCAGACCCAGTTCTGCAGTGTTTGTGTCCCTGCCATTCCTTCTCTCCGCAGGGTGCAGGCAAAGGCTGAGAGGGACCCTGGCAGGGAGCAGTTTGTATATTGCTCATGGATGAAGTGATGCCTTTCCTGGTAGGGGCCCAAGACTGCCAAATGCCTCAAGCTTCAGGAGCACACGGTGTGTGTAGGGTTAGACAAGGAGCTACCAGTGGTGGTTTCAGGCCTTCTATAAATACATGAAGAGCCACAGTTGGTGACTTACTGTGTCTGGCTTGCTGGATTAGTCTGAGCTCCCAGACTATGGGCAGGTGAGTTGGGTAATAATGTTCTTGGATATGAACACTTTGCTGCATCATCAGACTTGCCTTTCTGCTTTTTGGGGGAAAAAAAAAAGTACTCAAGGACTTGAGGTACAGTGTTTCCTTTGCTGCCAAACTGCAGGTTGTATCTTCTGATACCTTGCTTCTGTGACAGGATTACAAAAGGAAGCATAAGGAAACTGATCCAATCTTTTCTGAGGCCTTGGATACCTCTTGGATATTTATTATCCACCACACTCTACAGAAAAACAAAGCACCAAAGGGCTGTTTCTTGTTTTGATCTTAATTTAAATATCACTGCATTTTGCATTCACCTTTGTACATATGATCCATAGCTATTTACTTAATTTAATAATTGCTTGCAGAGGCTGAAATGTTACTTACAGTATGTAGTTCAAATATTTACACAGGAGGTCAGTCTTTTGACCTCTGTTATATAGTAACTATCAATGAGGTGGTTTTTTTCATTTGGTAGAACCTTATCTCATATTTTACAGATAGGCTTATTAACAGACAGATTAATGTACATGGATGCAGAATTATGTATTTTTAATTTAACTTTTTTTTTTTTTTTAGTCTCACTTCTGGTGTTGAGTTTTGGCTTCTGCAGCCAGTAGGTACCTGGTTTTTCTGTGAGGTGTCACTCCAGAAGTGGCCCCTCCACAGCATATCTCTTGTGGAGCTGGTAAGGGAAGCAAAAAGTGCAGAGAAGTCCACATATTTTAGAGAATTAGAATATCCTCTGGGACACAGAGAAGCTAGGACAGGTTGTCTTGTGGAAAGAGGAACAAATATGACAGGGCTGCCTACACAGAAGGACAGAGGAAAGTAGTAGTGGCAGAAAAAAACTTAACTTAGTCTTCTTAGTTCTGAATCCAATTATATGTTACCCTTGCATGTTTGACTGTTAATGAGTTTGGCTTTGTTTGTTTTTTTTTAAAAACAGATTTATAACACAACAGCCAAGGAAACTTTCTTTTTCCCTCTTCTTTTATTTCCATTGAATGACAATTCTCCGTGGCTTGGTTCTTAATGTAGTATTGGCATCTAAACTTGTCATTGCAGTCCTCCTTGTGTCTTTGGCTTCCGTGGAAAGCTGCTTTGCATTCCCCTTGATTCCCAGATTCTTATGACTGCACACACCATAATTGTTACCCATTCTGAGCTGAAGCCCGTGGATCAACTTGATTGTTTTGTTTAAAACTGCCAATGAATTGCCATGACAGACTGGGCTTGTTGACCCAGTGCTATTTCAGTATCCAGTGATCAACAGTTGAGTTTGCAGAGGCAGATGCAAGAACCCACCTATTTTTTGGCTGGTTAGAGCTGAGGTTAAACTCTGCAACATGATACTTAATAGATCTTGGAAAATTATTAGAGCTCTGGATATTTTTGTTACATATAGATGTCTAATCCTTTTTCCAGCCTTGCTAAGTCCTCAGCCTTAATGACATTTTGTAGCAGTTAGTTCCACTGTCTAATTATGAATTGTATGACAGAGTATTGCCTATTTATAATGTTTAAATTTCATTGGAAGTCCCTTGTGGTAGAACTTGGAGGGAACAGGAGCTTTCCTTATTTCTCTGCCTTAAGGGCCTTGTGACTAATCTGTTAGTTTCAGGGATTTGCTTCATAGAAGAGAAACCCAAATGCACAATATTCAACTTAGAGTTTCCAAGAGCTTTTTGCAGGCTAATTACAAAGCCATTATAATTAGCTTTGAGATTCCAGTGTCATTGATTTTTTTACCTTTGAGAGAATATGGTTTCAAGATGGGTCAACAGCAGGTGGAATTTTATTTTCAGAATTGTATTCAGTCCTGGAAGTTGCTGCTCTTGCAAGTGCTGCACTCGCATAAATCTCAGTGAAAAAAACATGACCAAATCAGTAGAGGGGCTTCTTCTGAACATGGATTTCAGAGGTTGCTCAAGTGCAGTGAATAGACAGTGTCACAGCCTGTCAGTTGTGCCTAAGTAATTGTGTGTCACTGAAAGCATGGTCACAGAAATGCAAATTAAGTTATCTACTTTTTTTTCCCCACAAATTTTTCTCAAATATAACCCCAGTTTTGACAGACTTACTACGTCTGTAAAGAATATTAGATTTGTCCTAATTTTTTAAAATAATTTTGTGTTTGTCTGTATCTTGGTATATTTATTCTACTTTATCAGGGTTTATTTCAGGATATTTTGTTCCTATTGAATTTTCTTCTGCTGCTAGTCACAAGTTACTTGAGGAGACTGTGTGTTGAACAAAGTACATCTAGATTAAAGCACTGTTTATATTCTGACAACTCAGAACATACCACCATTTCCCTAGGAGATACACATACATGTTTCCACAGAGCAGGTCCCTCCATTTGCTCCATCTGACATCCAGACAGTTGAAGATTACTTGTCTCAAGTATATCATTACATATCTCATAATCTCATGTACATCAGCAAAATGCCAACAAAATTAAGATGGATAATTTATTTATATCTGCTTCTCAGCGAAGATAAATCATGTAAACCCACTTCTTAAACTAGGTCAGTAGAAGGCGCAGATCATTATAAAATCAAAACGTATCTAAAGTTCCTCCATCACTCACAATCCTGCCCATTTCATGGATGGCTGTTGTTGCAAAATCAGTTCCTTTAATGAATGACTGTGCTTATTTTTTACAAATTACTTCTCTCTGGAGATTTATACAGTGCTCTGTTGGGCCCTACACTGCCTTATGTGTCTTTACTAGCTATGTGACAAGGTTGGATTTCATGTCTACTGGGTTGCTGCATCTAAACCCTTACTGGGGAAGGCAGTGGATTTATAAACTTGGACATTATTAGTACTGCTATGACATGGAGTAAATCAGGTTGAAGCCAGTAAATTTTTTTTGTGGAAAAGAGAACTTGACAGTTCTTCAGAATAGCTAATAGACTAGAATTGCCTCTTATTTGTTAGTATTCTAAATATTCCTTAGAGTAGGTGAAATAATGCACTTTTCAAGATAAATTTTGATGACTCTATGGTCTTCAGCAGACTGTCAGTGGTATTTAGTTTGTGATCTGAACTTCTTTTATGGACTGAAGGTTTGTAATACTTATGTTTGAGTGGTGGAAGGGTGTAAGAGAGGGTCTTTGGGACACTTTACAGCCTGCAGAGCAAACAGCAGTTGCTCTGGCTCACAAACCCCACCTCTTACCCTCGTGTTTGAAGACCCCTCGGTTGTCCTCTGACCCACTGCCTGTCCTTTGTGACATGTGGTAGATGGAGGGCCTTACATGCTGGGTAAGTACTTGACATAGTAAAAAACATTGAGTATTTATCTGCTAATAGTAATAATCTATACTTCTTTGCTTATAATTAATTAAGAATAATTTTAGTTTTGTATGTAGGTCAAATGTCTTCTGGTTTGTTACACTTCCGATGCAAGTTGACCGGATCTTGCTACGTGAGGTAACCTGAGGTTGTTTGAACACACTCTTGGGTGTTAGACACTGGAGAAAATAGTACACATTTCAAAATCCACTTCAAGTTTTAATTTCATCATCTGCCTGGGAAGAAGGAAATGTTAATAAAAATAGTCTGGCAGTGGAAACAAGGAAGTAAAACAAAAAACAAACCTCCTAATTTTTTCCATGTTGTTATTACAAGAAAGCCTGCTACGTAGTATGCAGGCAGTATTTGGTAGTACAGTTTTAGAACTACTTTAGCCTTCAACCAAACATTTTCTTGCTTTTTAAACCTTCCAAGACAGGAAGATCTTTACAGGAGATGGAACTCCTGTAATCTTGTGCTCTATCCACTCTTCTAAAATAGGTGAGAAACATGGGCAAAAAAACCCCTACACCCGACCTGTGCAAATATAAAATGAGCTTTGTTGTCTGCTGTTTTTGTGGATGACATTAAAAGATGTACAAACTAATAAAAAATGTTACTGTATTATATAATTTTCTGTAATATGAAATATTTCTGTAATATATGGAATATATAGTTTAGTGAATACGGTTTCTTTTCCCAGAAAATAAGAAAAAATGTTAATTCTTTGGGGGAGAGGAAGCATGTAGACCTGGGAACAAGATACTTAAAATAATATTTAGTTTTAATTTAATGCTATATGGTCCTAGTTTGCTTTTCTTCTGTAATAAGAATATAGAAAAGCTTGTATTCCTGCACTCTATTTCTCCAAATTAGACTTTAGATCTAACAGTAATGATTATGCCATATGTTTTCTTTTTCTTCTTTCAAATCCTACCCATTTTGTATTTGAAAGCCAAAACTGTCAGTGGTCTGTTTACTTTATCTCACTCATGTGCAATGGAAATAAGTGGCATTTGTAGAACACACAAACTATTTTTGCCTGAATGCTCCATTTATGATTTATAGCCAACATGTATCCCTGATTTTCTTTTGAGAATGATCTTTATTGTCTTTGTGTACTAACTCATTGCAGAAGCACTTGTCTATTTTGAGCTAAACCAGACCTCTTGTAAAACGAATCAAATTATTTCATCATGTTGAAAATGAAAAGCTATAATTACTTGTAATTGGGCTTCAGAATTTTTGAAAATTGGGAAATTCTTTTCCAGAGGTTTAAGATCACTCCAAATCATAACCTGTGGAAAATAGGAAATAATTTTCTGTTCAATTTAAAAGTGATTTAATTTACACTTTTGACAGATACTTTCCTTTGATATTTGGGTAGGGGAAATCATTCAGCTATGGCTGTTATTGCTAAAATATTTTCTGAGATCCTTTATTCTATATGGTTCACAACTTTATTTTGTTTTCTTTAAGCCCAAGCAGAATCATTCGCCGCTTAATGAAGTAAGCATAGTAAATTTTGAGTGCTTGAATTTGTTAAACATACTCCTACAATTTATTTATTTGTTTGTTTTCTGATCTTTGTAGTTATTTCATACAGTTGAAAGTACAATGCTTTTCTGTGCTTTAGTTTTCGTAAATTTAAGTGCAGGGTGGAAAACCTATGTATCTTGTAGTTCTAGATATTTTTTCTATAGACTTGTGAGGACCCTGTTCAAGTCTCTAAAATTATTGATATAATAATAATAATAAATGATGCAGATAATATGCTGCCTATTTACCTTTTTGCTTATCTTTTTTAACAGAGCAGGCAGGATAGCTAGTGCAAGGTCACCTTGTGTTCTGTTCAGCAATCAGCCAAGATCTTCCAAAACCCTAATGTACTGGCAAAGGAGGTAACATCCAGAATCAACAGAGAGTTCAGGGTTTGGTAGCCAAGCAGATACTGAATATAAGCTGAAGGAGCTGGCAGGATACAGCAGCATGGGATGGGCAGCCAGAGGCAGGCCAGCTGATTGGCACCTTGACGTTAAAATTGGGTTCTGAGTACGGTGAAGCCTTTTTTCAGCACACACTGTGCTGAAGCCAGAAGAAGAGTAGATAGACCATGAGTTTACATTTAGGAGAATGTGAGGACAATTGGCTTTTCCTTCTTAATCTGGGACAATCACTTAGGTCAAGCCACCTAACTTCTTGAGTTTTTGGTAATCATATTTAAAGTTATTGTGGGCCTTTTTAATATTTATCAGCTGTGGAAAGGGACAGTCTGTACAGGATGTATGGAAAATGTCATTTCTCTATACAGTTAACTGCTTCTAGCACTCGAAAGATCATCTAGTCCAACCCCCCCTGCCAGAGCAGGGCCACCTAGAGCACATCACACAGGAACGTGTCCAGGCGGGTTTTGAATGTCTCCAGTGAAGGAGACTCCACAACCCCCCTGGGCAGCCTGTTCCAGGGCTCTGTCACCCTTACAGTAAAAAAATTTTTTCGAATATTCAACTTGAATCTCCTATGCTCCAATTTACACCCATTACCCCTTGTCCTATCGCTGGTCACCACTGGGAAAAGCCTAACTCCATCTCCCTGACACTCACCCCTTACATATTTGAAAACATAATTGAACCAGAAGCCAAGTACACATCTGCATTTTTATTATTTTTAAATTTGAATAGCCCATTGAAGAACTGGATCTCTTGATGGTAGGATATAATCATTTTCTTGTGGGAAGATTTTACTGCACACAGAGGGTTTTGGGTTTTTTTTCTTTTCCTTGTGAACAAACAAGATACTATGTTTTCCCAAGATTAACAGTATTCTTTGAATTATTTTAGAGCTGTTATGACTTTAACAGTTTTTCTAGATCTTTTATATTTAGTTTCTTGCAAGTGGCTGCTGTGGAAAATAAATCTTAATGCAAAGAAGTGTGCATTCTTTTTGAAGGTTTACAAGGGCCTGCAGAGTACAGCCTAGGTATCTGGATCATGAGATTAGAAACCTTAGAAGAGAAGAGCTGTAGACCTCAGAAGATGAGTAGCCACCTTAAAAAGATTAGGTGTGAACAGACAGCCTGAAAACTGGGAAAAAAATTATCTGGTAAGCAAGAAGTGGCAAGGTTCTAGTGCAAACTGATAAGAATCAGTCTCTCAGATTTAATTAAAGGGTATTGAAGAGGGTAATGAGAGGTCTAATAGGTGATTACTCTGAAGGTTATACTAGGATAGAATTTATTAAATATTTTCATTATTGACCTTGCTGTACACACACACAAAACAAAGTTGCACTTATGTATGTAGTTATGAGAACCTGCTGATGGCACAGCATGGAGAGGCATTGTTAATATGTTGGAGGGTTGGAGTGCCACAAGAATCGCATTATATTGAGGCCTAGAGCAGTAGAAATTGGATGGCATGTGATCAGAATGCAAGGTTGGTCACTTAGAGACTAGCAAGCTTTTTGGAGAACATTTGGGAGCTTGGTGGGTGGAGGGACTCCAGCAGGTTGTTGCTTCTTCAGCAATGCATTCATTGCAGACATTAATTTTTATGAGTTTACTGTTTTCTGTTTTGAGTTATTTCCTGATGAAGGCAGTCCCTTAGATGCCTGAGTCCTGACAGTTTATTAAAAATTAAACTGTCAGCCAGCAAATTTACTGTATCTCTGTAATGGGTTATTTTTACGCTTGTGATGAATATCCATAACAGGATTTTATCCTTATAATTAGAAAATATTCTGAGGAAAGAAATACATGGAAAGTTATTTAGGTTTGTTCAGGGTTTGTTTGGTTGTTTTCTTCCCTCTCTCTCTCTCTCTCCCTCCCTCCTCCCCCTTTTTTTTTTTTCTTTTTCTTTATTTTCTTCATTTGATCATATCAGAGAACATTAAAAAACTATCCCATCACTTTGCGCTAAGGGGATGGGGAGCTTCTTAATTACATGATGATTCAGACTCCTGTAGTGAGAAGAGGGACATTTCTGGGAGTTGAAGGATGGGGTACAAAACTATTAGTTTTTCTACTAGTGGTACAAAAGTACTACTTTTTCTGAAGTGCTGAACTTAACAGAATTGTATCCCATACTTTTCTTCTCTACCTGAGGATCTTACTGTGGAAAGAAGATTGTGTTGTGTATCTTAATGTTTTCCCATGTAATTTTAGTAACTTCTCATATCCTTTTATAGTTTGGTAGAGAAAATAGTGATTTTATGATTCTGTAATTCTGTGTGTCATATATGAATTATTATACTGTTACTTAAAATCATTTGCAGTAATTCAGACTTCTTTTTGAGTCAAACCTAAGAAAATATCTGTAAATTAGTGCTAATGGTCAGTGTGTGTAAAAGAGAAACTCTTTCATGTTTGGAACTGACTGTAAGACTGAATCCACTCCAATTCATTGCGAAGTCACTATTCAGCTTAAAAATTAAAAAGGTTAATAATTATTAGGTTTTCAGAAGAAAGTACTAGTGTTATGACCCGCCTAACATCATACAGCTACAAAAATGTTATAAAATGATTTTTTAAGCTTATATTTATAGTGAGTAGATGGCTTATTCCTTCATCTCATTACTTTTGTATCCATGAACTGTTAATTAATACTTTTGGAGTAATTATGGAATATTTTAAATATACATTATTCTTCTGAATTTTAAAAGAGCAGGAATTTTTTGTTAATTTAAAGGGATAATAGGACTGACCCTCACTTTCATCAACTCTTTAATAAAGAGGTGCTTTTTAAGATAATTTAAATTTTTACATTTTGATAGCAAGTAAAAATAAAAAGTCTTTTTTTCCATTTACTCTTTTAAGCTGGGTCACCATTGTATCAAAGAAGGTCGTTGTTCCCCGTCAAAAGGTGGGTGATTGCCTGCAAGTATTGGTACTGGGGGGACTTGAATCCTAGCACTTTTGACTCCTGGCATGCAATTCTCTTTATGCAGAGGGCTGTGTTTTGTAAGATAAATTTGTATTCCATTTAGTTTCTTCTTTTCCACTGCTTTGTTACATGCCTGGCAATGTTTGCCCCAAATAATTAGATACCCCTTTTGCAGTGGAGCTTCTCTGAGCATGCTTTGTTATGTGGCTGCTGTGGAGTGAAGAAGAAACCAGGGCACAATTTTTAGATGAGCAATACAGTGTGGAAAATTCAAAGGCCAGGTTGTTAAGGGGAGGTGATACCTTAAAATCATCCAGCTTGTACAGCTGGAAAAGACACACAAGCTTTGGGCACTTCTAAGTCTTCCTCAGTAGAACTGGCAGCCTTCAAGCCTGTCATAAGTGGAGATCAGTTGCCTTGGAGTTTAATTGATTAGGCTCATTAGAAGAATTGAGAGAAGAGAGCATTGCTACTTTTAGAGCAGGGAAATGGTATTAACAAGAGAGAGCAGAAGAGAACACGAGAAGTAAAAATCAACAGGCACAGAGAGTTCCTGGAGGACACCCATTGCATATTGTGTAACCTCAGCCTTCCACAGCAGTGGGCTGACTCCCTGAAGGAGCAGTACAAGCAGTACAGTGCTGAAGAGATGCCTTCATTGGGAATAGGAAGATGGTGGAAAGGTATAGCAAATGGTAAAATGAGTTAGATGCAGTAAATATTGTTAAAAAAACCTAAGTCTTTGGCAGAAACTTTGAAAACCATAGAAAACATTGCAAGTATCAACCAGGCAGGCTCTATATGATTCTTGTAATCTTTTACTCTTTAAAACACATGTTAATTTTCATATGATGTAAAATATTTCTTTATATAATCTCCATGTATATGTAAGTACCATGCCTTGGCTTGTGCATGATATGAAAAAGTATCTTTGGATTTCCTCACATTCCTATTTTTAATACAGTTTTAAATATTACCTCTTTTAGGATTTGGTTTTTGTTTATTTTTGTTTGTTTGTTTCTTTCTTTTTTTTCATCTAAAAACAAAGAGGAAACAAATATAACAGTGCATTTATTCTGCATTATTGCCAAATAATGGCAAACTGAGTGGTTAATTGTGGTGCACATAAACCTGTTTTTGTTAATAGTTTATTTTTCTGTGTCGTAGATTGATTCACTGCAAGTTATTAATCTTCAGGAATTTCATTAGAAATGCAGAATTGTCGAAGCTGGAGGCACAGATGCTTGGTGGAAGGAACTTCTGGTCTGTTCCTGGTTAAAGTGCCTCCCAGATTTGAGTTAGTGACTTCTAGTTAGCAGTTTATTTATAAATCCTTATTTGTGAATTATTTGCTTACGTGTGATAGAAAACATGACCCAGTTCACAGAACGGAATGGGTTATGCAAATATTTCCACAGGTTGTCTGCATCTGAGTAACTAAATCAGTGTCCATACCAGGACTCTCCTGCTCACTTGTTCTGCATTGCTATGCTCAAGGCTAGTTGTAATTTTGGCTGTGTTGCATTTGTTCCCTTTCCTTCTGTTGGTCCCATTGTGAGAAGTGCTGAGCAGCGTATTCTCACTGCCTGCCACAAGAAGGGAAAGTGTGCTGTGTTTGATCAGAGCAGCTCTTTTGCTTTTATGCTATATTATTGGCTACTTCAGGGTTTTTCATGATAATTTTTCTTCCTTCTCTGTTGCTTCCAGAGCACCTAGTAAAACACAACAAGTAAGTTATAGATAAGAAGTGGGATAGCCTACCATGGGATGCATTTCATTTGAGTAACACTTTGCAGTCCTGGTCAACCCTTGCTTTTGATTTCATATTAAGGTTCAGAGATTTGTGGTTCCCTTTTGTACTTCCTTCCTCCAGGAAAATATTTGCAGTATCCCTACAAATTCATTTGTCTTCAAAGCATTATTCTTCCTTAAAATTATGTATTTTTCTCAAAATCATTATATTTTAGTGTTAAGCATTTGTGATGAGGATTTACAGACTTTGCAGTCATCTGAGTGTTTTCCTGAGGTAGCATACAAGTTTTCCAAGCAGATTTGGGATGGGAAAAAATGTTCTCTCCCTTCCAGAAGGATATACTGAACATTGTCATCTGTTTTCCCTGATAAACTTTTGGGTGGTAGGCTAGCTCCTATGATAGGATACTATGTTACATTGAACAGATGCTTCAATTTACTACTAGATGCATTTAAAGAATTTCTGGATTTTTTGAAGTTGCTGTGTCTTCATTTTAACAATTTTACAACACGACTGGTTGACACCTGATTCTTTTAAGTGCTGTATTTGATGGATCACTTCTCTTAGAGGTTTTTATTTTACATATTGCCTGTTTGGTAGTGCAGTGAGTAGTGTAATTATAAATATTTTTGAACCTCAGCTGTCACCACTGGTAACCCCATAACCCAGATTGTTGCGGTGACTTCCTGTATGGTTGCTGTTGCAAAAGTTGAGACTCGAGAGTGAGATGAACTGAGAGCATTTTAAGCAGCATTCAACATGTATGAAATCTAATGTTCTACTACATCCTGTGTTGTTACTCATGTGATTCAGACTGTAAAAAAATCCAACAAAAAACCAAACAAAAAAACCCAATAAAAAGGCCCCCCCAAAGCCCCTCTTAGAACTCAAAGTGTGAAGGTAGAGAATAAATTAGATATCAATGGGTTTTGAAAATATCCACATATAACAGTCTTATGTTTTATAGGTGGAGGCATATGTCACGTATGAAAGCTTTGGATCATGTCTCTAGCTGTGATACTGAAGAACACTGTCACACAGGTTTTATTCTGGGGTGGGATGGTGCTGCCATTTCTGTATTTCCTGAGTTGCTTCCTTCTCTCCTTCATTTTTATTTCATATTTTTTGTGTTAAGGACAATAGGCCCAAGAATCTGGTCTGCCAATGGATTTGGTGGTAGTAATCAAAAATACTGTGGTGGGGGGAGGTGTGATAACATATTAGGAGCAAAATACTTAAGGAAAGACTAGAATTAGATGGATGTCAATGTAGGCTTTCAGGTAATGAAGTAGAGAGTTTATATTGAAATCCCTGTGTCTCTAATGGAGAAAGGAGTATATGAAATCAGCACACAATAAAAACCTTTACCTATCAAGTATTTTACCTGGTGAGCCGTGATGTTACGTGTTACAAGGCAAGCAGTGTGATGGGTTTTCTAAACAGAAGGGGAAACGCTTACAGTTTTTTGTGAGCTCTTACAAGTTACAAAGTAAAATCAATTTCACTGTTCTTAGCACTGTATCTCTTCGCTGGACCTTTGTGGTTCATGTACATCTCATAAAAGGTCTTTAGAGTGAAGCAAAACAGTTGTTCAGGCACGTTTCTGCTAGTGCTGATTTAACAAGGGCAGAGAGCAGCCACAGCTGTAATCTGGTACTCGGGGCTCTGCTGTGGCCCTGACGACCGAGGTACCCGCCCGCCACAGTCCCTGATGTGAACTTTTGTGGCTTCCTTCTTGTAGCATATCATCTCCTGTCACCTGCACTACCTACGACTGCGTGTCAGTACAGACAAGCTGTTTGACACGTAACTGAAGGAAAAAAGACATTGTGCTGGAAAATGGATCAGCTCCACCCAGCTGCTAATTCTTTTTTTTTTTTTTTCTTCTAGTTAATGCTTTAGCACCTCGTGGTTTATGAGAAGTGTTCTTGTGAGTGCATAAGACTTTCTGCCACAAAAGAGGAGTGCTGTTTGCTTGTGTGCTGGGCTGCACTGTCAGCCTGTGCCTTCTGTGTCAGACTGTCTACCTGTGGGCGTCGAAATTGAGCATGGTACAGCCAGTGCTCAGCAAACCTGGATGCAATTCCTGTGAGCAGAAAGACACAGAGAAATGCATTGTAAGTTTGCTGCATTCTTCTGATTTCTGTAAATCTGTGTCTGGGTTCCATTATCATGTAACTGGGTTTGGACATAAGATCCACCTAGAAAACAGTTCTGACCATACCAGTGTATTAGAAATGGTCTGTCTACTGCTACATACTTCTATATATTTCAGTACTGGCAATCCAGCTGAGAAGGAGATTTGTCTGCACATATAACTGAGAGCCAAGGGCTTTTTGGTCATGAGAGGTAAGATTTTGTGTAGTCTCTCTGTGCCCCAGGTTCACTTTCCTTGGGCAAATTACTGAAGTCAGCAATTTCAAACTTAGGAGACTGGATTTAGGTGTTGACAGCCATCTTTAAGTACCTAAATAAGTGGTCTCATTTTAAGAGGTCCTGAGTACACAATTCTTTCTGACTTCAAAAGAAGCTGCAAATGCTGTGTCCAGTTTGATTAATTGAAATGCTGACCATCAAAGTGAAATTATGTTGCCAAGCTAAAGGAAAAGAAATAAAGACTGAGCACACTGTATAAATCAGTCGCAGATCAGAGTTTACTGGGTATAAAATGTACAGCATCTTATGTGCCCTTTTGTACTTTCTGAATCTCACTGGACCCAAAACTACAACAGACAACCCCCCCCCTCCCTCACAGTTTGTGAAATATGGTAATGCTCAGAATCATTTGCCAGTTTACCCACTGAAAAATAGATATGGGTGCTCAAAATTTATACTGCTTGCTGGGCCTTTAGGTGAAAGAAAAACAAAGTTTTTAAATGCTTATATCTTTTTTCATTCAAAGGTAATGTCTTAAATCTTTGAGAGATGAACAGCCTACTACCTCCCCCTACTTTGATCGATCTGTCTTTGAGGTGTGATTTACACCTTAACATAGTACTTCAGGTTATGACCTCTGTTCCTGAAAGTTTTGTGGAGATGGGTGTCTGGGGAGATAAAAAAAAGACCTGGTAAGTGCTCTGATGGAGAAAAAGGCTCCAGCATGTGTGTGTTGGTTGTGTTTGCCAGTCCTCACAGCAGAAGGAATTCTTTGCAGTGGAAACTTCAGCTGGGCTTGAATAACTCATGAGGCATAAAATCATGGGAAGATAGAATTTGCCAACTTCAGTGTTTTTAGACAAAAAAAAGTTGTTTTTTTTTTTCGTGCTCGGTTTGCCAACCCTTACATCCTTATCATGTTTTCTGGGTTATCAGCACATTCAGGAAAACGGGAGTGTCAGCTTTGAACATGGCATATGTGTTACAGCTATGTGTTTGGCATACACAGACTAATGCAGACTGAGGGATCAGCAGCTCTTTTACAGAAAAATACCATAAATTTGGCTCAAAAATACATTTTTTCCCCCTGTTATGTCACCTTCCTTGTGTTAGCATCTCCTTATCATCACCACCCAAATACTCATCTACAGCAGCCCTCTGATGCATATCCTAGTGACTGAGGACACTGGTGTCTGTGGGCAGGGAAATGGGAGTCACTTCAGTCCTCTCCCACCTGGCCTTCAATATCAGGAAGGTATGTGTGAATTTGGAAATGTCTCTTTTGTTTTCCTTCTCTACAATACTTCTGTATACAGCTGAAGGCTAGGTGGTAAATTTTTGTCAGGGCTCTTTTATATTCCTGGAGTGCACTACTTTTATCTGATAAGATTAGTAAGTCAAGCAGCATGAATGATTATTAATATAAGTGCTTGTTTATATAAATATGACAGCAAAATAGGTTACTCACACAGGCCAAGTGACCCAATTATTCAGATTTTGGATGTGTAGAGAAGATGAGCTATGTTGCTGCACCATAAGGAGAGAAAACCTTTTATTTTGTTTTGAACTATAGAGTAAGTTTCTTGCTTTTTGTAGTGCTAGTACACTGATGGTGGGGAACCACTGGAGACTTTTTTGATACTACAATTAATATTTTTGTCTCAAGAAAAGAGAGCTGTTCTAACTTAGGTAGTAAGTGACCACTTCTTGCTGTTGGTCTATTGCAATCTTCCTGTCAGAAAGTTTAATCAGGTGTAAGTGAAGCGATACCAGTAGGTCCCAACTTGAGTCTTCCATTGCTTCTACCAGGTATTTTTGACTACTTACTCTAGAGCTTGGTTTTGGGATTTCCATTAGGGTTGCTACAGGCTCTATGTCAAACTCTCATGCAAAAACATGGTTTAAAATAACATAGTTTCATTAGCCCTTCTGAATTTCTTTGAACCATATTTAAATATAAATGTGGTTTAAATAGGAAGCTATCCAAACTGAGACAACTAACATTCCCCAAATTCAGGCAGTTTTTCTGCAAACTGTAGTCTTTGTAGCCTTTTGTTTAAAAAACTGAAGCGCCACACCACAACAAAAAACCCAGAACTTTACCAACAAGAAACTTGCAGAAAAGCAGAAGAACCAGTGAATATCAAGAGCAACTTTAATATTTTGGGATCCTCTTGCTCTGACATGCATGTTTAGCTGTAGTAGAACAACAGCCTGTTCTAACAGTGTGGAGGTCAATAAAAACAGGACTTCTTCCTGCTGCTTCCTGTTGAACAGGAGGAAACACACTTGGTACTCCACTGTTAAGTTGTACATAGCCCATCTTTATGTGAATCTCCCTTGACAGGCCTTTATTGTGCAACGCTGGAGTCAGCCACCAGATGCTGCTTTTTTTCAGATCAAGAAAATGATCCCTGTAGCCAAATTTAAAAGAACAGGCTGCTGCCCAGTTCACATTGAGCAGCTCCAGCCCTAAGGCTTCTAGACCAAGATCTCCAAAAGCAAGGCTTCATTACTCCTTATTTCATCCAGAAACCTAGCTGAATGACAAGTAAACTGTTAAAAGAGTATTTTGTCAACAGTTTCTTTAAAAAACCCTGTGCATTTATGCAAAGTAACATTCTAAGGAAGTGCAAGGTTTAGTTTAGGGCCTCTGCTTCACTGTGCCACTGAAAGAGCAGCAATGGGTGCTGCCTGGAGATCTCACCTTCCTGGCAGAAACATTCTCAAAAGTGAACTTTTTCTGGGGCAATTGTGGAACTGGAGCTTATATAGTGGATTCACTTCAGGTTATCCATCTAGTAAATACACAGTTGTGAAATAAGATCCCGGGTTTCGAGTTGTTAAATGTGGGGATTACTCAACCTTCACCATGAAGTCAAAGGTCAACTCCCTCCACCATGAAGTCAAAGAATCTCCCAGAACTGGAGTAGCCAGCGGCTCGCCTTTCATCTAGGAAAAGGTGTATGTGTGTGTATTTTTATGTATCTTGCACAGTGGGATAGTACTTTTCTGTCTAGAGAGACATTCTGGATAATACAGATGTTACTACTTTGAGTCAAATTTAGAGGTCTTAGTGGTAACTGAATTAGTTCTTGTAAAGAAACCTGTGTGTAAACCGGTATGGTGTTTTTCAGGATACTGGAGAGATTTGCAAATAAACTTATACTTGGGGTTCTACTGGTGGCTATGTGTGCAAAAATCGTATGCAGTAAATTAGTTTTGGTTTTTGCTGTTATGTGTCTCAGGTGTGTTGATGCTGACCTTCCTTCACCTTGGAGGAAGGCTTTTGTGGGCCTGAGAAATTCTGACAGCACTCGTGATGTTCAGTTGAATTGACAGATGTGTTCTTAAAATAAGATTTATTTTTTCTTCAATAAATAGTAAGAAAATTAAACCAATAACACTTAAAATATTCATTTCATGAAGTCTGAAATACCATAATTAAGTGAATTTGACTAAAGGAAATCTATGATAAGCAAGACTATTTTTTTCTTTTTTCTTTTTTTTTTTAAATTCCCATAGGTTCAGGCTACTTTAAAACATAATCAAAATTCCAACTTTTATTTTGTTGTTGTTTTAAATATTTTTTTGTTCTTAAATTTCCCCTATATGTGCAAAAATAAATGTAAATCTTCCTCAGGACTTCCACATTATTTGGAATTGCAAAGAGTTTGTCATGTTCTGTAGGGAATTAGGTCTGAAAAATGTAGTGTTCTTACTCTAGCAAAATTTGTGTAGGATTTTTGGGGGGAGTTTTTAAAAAAAAAAAAAATTAGAAAAAAATCCCCCCCCCCTAAAAATCCAGCCAACCAAAACAGAAAAACCACAGCAAAATCTGTTAAAACTATATGGCTCTCTTCTCTGTACAGTTGCCACACTATTTTTTAAGATATTTTCAGAGGGCTTTAATTATTTAAAATTTATATGGCATTTTACAATTGCTTTTATTTTATTCTTTGAAAAGCTGGTTACTTTCATGTCTGAAATCAGAGAAATCATATGAACTAAATATTACATTCTTGCCATTGGTTTTATGTATAGCATGTTCAGCATCTAACTAAAATCTGAGCAGAATGCTCATCTTGAAAGAGACTACTTAATTAAAAATTAAACGATGAATTAAAACTTAAATTATGCAAAACTAATAAGCTACATTGCCAAACCCAACAATTACTATGCTGCAATATATGGAAAGAAGATGCAAACATTTTAACTTTTGTTTTGTGTTTGCATTGCAATCTGTGTAATCTTCTATTTTTGAATTCTTCATCTTGAAGTATTTGGCATATCTGAATTAAGATAAAATCAGTGATTTTTAGGTGTGTGAGTTTTGCAAAACTCATCAGAGATTAAAACTTCGATAATGTAAAAAAATCTGTTATAAAGGGGGAGGAATCCAATTATTTTTCAATTAATGCAATACCATTTCTGTATATAAGATTCAAATCAGTGCATTGTATCACCTTGTGCAAATCGATAGAGTAAAAATGGACTCGTTGACAAAAATTGCAATTTAACCTATTGCTCTAATTCCATGGTATAAAAGGCTTATTTTTTACTGAAATTGCCTTCAACTAATTGCAAATGCTGAGATTCTGCATACGGTATTTATGTGTGCATACTTTTAGAGAGTCCAAACTAAGCGCACCTTTAAAGTCTGTTTAGTTTAGCAGTTTGAAAGGAGGTATTCCCTATGTCTCTGTATCACAGGCACAGAAAATTGTTTCCTTAGCAAATGTGGAGATGTGTGCCTGCACATCTAAAATATTATGATGGTCGAATACTAGATGTACTATAAAATGCAGTGTGTAACACAAGCACAGAATAACGTTTCCAGTATTATCTGCTGTTGTTTTTGTAATTGTATTTTTCAGGCTGAGTAAGGCTTAGGTGTCTGAAGGAAAGAAATTAGGGAATTAAAGAAAACTCCATCTGATTAAGTTAATTATGATTCTAATACTTTATTATCGCTGTATACTGGAAGGTGGAACTGCCTTTACATTTGCATTTTCTTACATTTGAGCATTACATAAAATAATACTAGCTTTTAATGTTTCATATCAAATATCTTCAGCACCTATCTGTATTTTTCTCTCAGGTCTTGCTAATTTAGCCTTTGTAGCTATGTAAGTAGTTGTTTCTCCAGCACTATAATTTAAAAGTTTACATTAAAAATAAAATCAATACTAGGATAAAAGCATGAAGACTACAGCTGAAATAATTTATAATAGCTCTATTGGTGATGGAAATCTAAGGAATGAATATTGTGTATAATAAAGGCAATTAACTGAGCTTCTTATAAGGAAAAATATTGCTCTTGGTGTGGGGGATGGAAGGAGGAGATCATGGAAGCACTTACAACTCTAATTTTCTGGGTTGAGCTGTGTTAGCCCTGGCATAAATTGCAGCAGCCTAGAGGTACATGTGCCATCTGAGGATTGCATTCTGCCCTGACATCCTTGTGAATGTGTTGGAGAGGCATGGGGGGGAGAGAGAGCAAAGGCACTGGTGTCTGCTGGGGTTTTGCACTCACTGGGAGGTCTCAAATTTCTTCAGTCATCGTCTCGCATGTCAAATACAGGCTTTGGTTGATTTGCACAGCCTAAAGTCCAGTGGAGCCAGTTGTGGTAAGAAAACTGGCTTGGTATTTAACCTAAGTGATTTTTCTCACTTCTGCATTTATCAGGTAAAAGTTCTCTCTTCAACAAAATGAAGTGTTTAATCTACTATCACAAAGAGTGAAACGTGAATAAAGATTGACTTGGATATAATCTTTCTAACTACACTTGATGGACATCTTAAGATTCAGCTTAATTTAATTGAAATCTTAAACTCTGTCTTTTTGAGAAGCTCTTTTCTTTTATGTCCATGGTTAAGTGAGCAAGGCAATGACATGCTCCCTTAACAACTGTTCGGAAATCATCAGGCTGATTGACTAATGTTCCTGCCCTTTTTATGCACTTCTGAAGTTCTATCATGGCTTTCTCCTTTCTCTGCATATAAGTGGATTTATCTGAATGATAATAAGCCAGATGGTTAGGTGGTAGGCCAGGTATTTTGAAGGTAAGCATATTCTTTGTCATAGAGCCATGTTAGCCAGGAACCGTGTACCACATTTCAAATCCTTCAGCAGTCTCCCCAGGAGGTGGCAGCTGTAGAAGCCTAATGGATATCATCACCTTCAACTGTCAGCTCTTTTTTTCCTGTCTGTCATGACTGTTTACTTCTGATCATGCCAGTTGACATTTATGTGTCACAATAGAAAACCAAACCAATGCAGGAGTAAAGGCGACGCTGGGTTTGCGGCTTCCTCTTGTATCACAACAGGCAGCTGGCAACTCATTAACACTATGCTGAGTGTCAAGGGTATAGTACATTAAATAAAATTAATGCCTACAGGAGCTGTATATAAGGACATGGCCATAACAGGCATTGAAATCACTTGAGTGGCTGAAAAACGAAAAGGCAACAAATTTAAGATGGAAAAAAAAAAAAAAAAGAATCTATAGTCCAAGGTAGATGAGCATGCCAAGCCTTTGACTGTCATTCCTTGTCATTTTAATATTTAGCCACTGAAGAAAGACACGTGGCACAGGAAAGTTCTGCTGGCATTTGGTGACTTAGTGGAGTTTCGTCTGCTTGGTAGCAAAGGTAGCGTAAAGATCCTCCAAGATAACCACCCACCACCTGCTCTTTACCCATTACCCAACAGTGAGCATGAGCACAGAAAAATTAGATCCAGCCACGGTGGTCGAGGGAGGGGATGTTAGCTCGAGTACAGCCCTGAGTGATTAATAGAAAAGTGCATTTCTTCATAAGCAGCTCATGTGGCTTTATGTAAAGCCATCTCTTGAGTCTTGAGTCCTTAACTCACATTCTTCAGATAGATCACTATTCTTTTGTATTGGATGTCCTGCATTTCCTTATTTATTTATTTTTTAAAATCTATTTGCAAATGATTTTCTCTCTTCTGCCTCATGTAATGAATGGTTTGGCTAAGCCATGGTCCTGATCTTGGCAAGTTAAACAATCTGGGGGGTGTGTATGGCGGAGCAATTTGCTGTAATACAAGACATTTCATCTCAATCTCACATTTACAGAAAGTATTATACATGGATAAAACATATTTGACAAAATCAACCAGTAATCAATAATTTCAAATAAGTTATTTTTCGGTTGCAGAATCTTGAAACATTAAGATTTCATGGAAATGTCACATAACATTTGGATTTATCTACTTAAACATTTTATATAGATGGGCTCCAGTTGTTCTATAGAGTACCAAAATACTTACATGCATCTCAGGAACCATAGCCAATGGTGTCTATTGAAAAGGACAGGGAGATTTGAGTACACAAAGTATCACTACTGTCACAAAATCTTATTACTCACTGGACATCATAAACCACTGAATTTCCTGTTAATTTAAACAGGCAAAACCTGTAGCATGTAAATGAGATCTCTTCTTTGGGCACTGTGCTGTGTCTGCTAGTAGTATGTGTTAGTTCAGGTAAGTTAAATAGGCAAGAATTTACACAGCACGTCAGCCTGCTGTGCCATTAGACTGATGGAAGCATGTTTAAAGACAAAAAGAACAATGTATATATATGTATTAACAAGCTGCTTTACAATTTCCAACAGGAAAAAAATATTGAAAGCTGCTTAATTTTTGTTATTAAAAATTAATTGTGAACTGGTGTATTGTCCCATTAAAAAAAAAAGTACCTGCTTTGATTTCATCTTTTGACAGTTTATTTTTTGCATTTATTGTTCGTTAATTAGAGTTCCTATGTATTTGCCCTTCTTGCCTGATTGCCTTTGCCTTTTATAGTGAGCTTTCCTTGCTTTTGCATTTGAGATGAGCTGAGATAGCCACCTACAGTGATTGCGTCAGTTCCCTTCATAATTTTTACTAATCCTCACTGAGGATTTTTTTTCCTCCCGAATAAAGCAGAGGTCTACCATATTTCAGTTATTTTTTTATGTTCTTAGGGTTGTTTGCCATTCCAAACAGTTTCTTATATTTGTTTTCTGCTTCCTTAAGCTGTCTGGGACACTGTTCCAAGTGTGTAGCCCTGCTAGAGCTGTGCATACTGCTAAAATAATATTCTGTGACTTATATGTGACAAAAAGGTCAGGTTTTCAAAGGCTGCAGGGCAATCATGTTGACCCAAGTATTGTCGTTGGCTGGCCAGCCTGCTGACAGCAGAGCAGTTGAAGTGATGCACAGATGGCATCAGGGGCATTGCTGCCTTTCTGGTTTGGCTCTGGAACTGGGGAGATCTGATGATAATGATGTAACTACAGTTTTGTTTTTCTTTTTGTGCTGTCAGGGAACTGGAGACCATCCACCAGTATGTAATGAAGTAAAACAAGTGGATCTTGCAGTTAGGACTTGTTAAAAACTCCCGACTTCCAGCTTTTAAACGTTTTCTGTGTAGCTGCAAGAGGTAAAGCAGCTGAGACATTTTAGTTTTCTAGTTAAATTACGTCTCAAATGATGACACAGAATGAGAGAAAAATGTAACTGCACGTAAATGTTTGCTTATCTAGAAGGAGAACAGCATTACAATTAGAAGGCACAGCTAAGTTTTTTAATATTAGATCAGATTACTTAATTTATTGCTCTGTTTACTTCATTAACAGATCAAAGGGGATACTTAATGAGTTTTGAGCATTTTGTAGGTATTTGTGTTAAAATTTTTATGGCATTGTGCATGGATGTTATTCTTTCATTCTGTGGGAATGAAGGAGAAAACCCTCCTGCGTCAAACGTATAAAAAAATCCATAGGCACATCTGAAAAGGAGAATATAAGATCATGGTGTGTGTTTTCATTGACATACACAGAATTGCTATGGAGCTGGTATAGGTGGTCTGTCTGAAGCCTTTCTCTTTGCTCTGTACTTGGAGGAACGTGCTGTAGTTATTGTGTCCCCCCTGGACGTGCCGGGCAGCACAGGTCCCTCTCTGTTTTGACTTCATCCTGTAACTGGCACAGGAGACAGACAATGCTGACATTTCTTCCTGTCAGGAACAGCGTGTTAGTCAGCTGTTGGTCACCACATTTTGCTCTTCCTTTGTTTTACTCCGTTCCTGAAGTCCAATGTTACGTGCAGTTTAGGTGTGGGGTAGTTGTCCTCCATGTGAACAAGGTCCATGGGGTTGCTGCCTTTGCTGTGTTGGCCAGTCCTGGGGCAACCAGGCCAGAGCTCGGTGCCCTGGTGCCCACTGGGGCTCAACTGAGGCCGTCTCTCCCCTGCCACCCCACAGACCCTTCCAGGGATACCCCCAGAGTTGGGTGGCAGGAGACCAAGGGGAGGGGGCACTGCTGCCTGCAGGCATGGCCTCACCCATTGCTTCGTGCTGCATATGGGCTTGTGGTACTAACTATTGTGGTACTAACTATTTTCTGTGGTTTTTTCATTGGAAGACTTCTGATCAAGGTGTGTATTTAGCTAAGAAACCTGAAAAGACCTCTTATGGTAATGGGGGGGTGTTCATAGTCATATCTCTGCTGCCTCCATGGCCTAGAAATCCTACAGAAATGGTGAGACAGAAGGCGGGAGACAAAGCAAGAGTTGGTGCTGGGTGGGGGATGAGTGGCCACCAAGGTCACCAAGGTGGCCACTGCAGTGGCACTTCTGTAACCTTACTCCAGTGTGATGTGAGGGCGTGATTCCTGCAGGAGCAACACTTGGTTGTTGTTCTACACTTTCTGAATGTACAGCACAATCTCACCTCCAGGTCTGGAAGGGAGGGCTTTGTTTTGTGCATCCCTGGGTTCACCCCATCTCTTGTGGTTCGGGGATCCCCCTGGACAGCACTGATGGGCAGAGCCAGGTGTGGGGAGGTGCCCCTCAGCCTAGGCCATCATTTCTGCCCTCAGGCTTGGTGAAGCTTCAAGCATCCAGCCATCACACAAACATGAATGTTTCTAATGATTTGGAAGTAAATGTAGAATAGGAGTGACTAATTTCAGCAGCTGAGTTACAGATATCCCTGAAGTGGATTTGTAAGCTACAACCTGCTTTGTTTGGTGGTAGCTCTCTAGCAAGGAGAGGCTAACTGGAGGTGCAGTATTTACAGTGAAAGCATCCATAATGTGAGAAAATAATTTCTCTTCCCCCATGCCCCTGCCCCCCAGTATTTTTCTGTTCATGAAAGCGGAGTATTTCATGAGATAAATATGCTTGCTTGGTTGGTTTTTGATTGGCATATAGTATTTACTGCGTCATTGTCCTGGTTTTGTGTTACTCTAGGAAGGATAATATAATTTGAAAGTTTCTTTTGCTTATAAAACTTTGTCAAAAATATGACTCTAATTTAAATTCCTGAGCAGATTTTTCTCATCCTATAGTCTTTGTTCCCATTTATCTGCAGAAGGACCGCCACAGTTTAGTTCTTCTTTCTGTCCCTCTGTTCTCATTGTACGTCACGTTACAAGAATAATTATTTTGCGTGATATTTTATTGAAAATTTGCTTGAAAAATTAACCTATGCCAAACTGTTCATAGCTACTTGCCTCATTAATTTGAGTATTATAACAAATCAATTTATAAACATCTTAGCTTAAAGGCAGATGAAGATAAATGGTGAATAGAAATACACTTAAATGTAGAAAGTTTGAAGGTTCATTTAGTGAATGTGTCTTTCCATCCTTCCAGTCTACTGAGTAAAAATGTAAGTCTGTATAACTAAATCCTACTATTAAATGCAGTTTTATTTCTTTTTTCTTTCGGTAGGCACTGAAAGCATGAAGGTACAAGATTTAAGTAGATTTTTTGTTCAAAAAAGAAGTGCTCTCTGTTTTGAGGAATACTTTTACTAAGCTAAGTGCCATATACTTGAAAATAAGTGTGCACGTTTTAAAGACGTTTTGAGCTAGAGCGTTCTGTGATTCCGTAATGAATAGAACTGTGGGGCGTTACATACTGACTATTCAGTTTTAGGAAATGGGAGCTAACCTTGTTAGGTATTTCAGTGCACACAGCATTATTTGGAGCTGCATGGTATAAACCAATGTCAGTAGTTTTTCTGACTGCCTGAATCTGTCCTTTTGAAGGCGTTTGCTATTTATTTCAAAATAAAAGGGTTACCGCTGAAGCACCTGGGCTTGTGAGGAAGGAAAGGGATGCTGACACCTGGCAGATAGTTTCCTGGCGACATAACAAGGCCTAAAATATTGAGGTGGACAGTGCTTCTTTAAGGTAACATGCACTCCATGCTGTGCTGCATGCTTTAAAGCTACGCCTGACTTTTGCCCGCGACAGCTCCTGCGCTGTAAGCTATCGGAGGCGCGTGTCGCTTCAGGTGTGCTCCCAAAGCCTGTGAAGAATCAAAGCATCTTGGCCAGTCGGCAGTCTGCCCGATGACCTTTTTCTCGTGTATCTCAGTGATGGGTTGTGAAGGGGAGAGCTGGTTACAGTCAGGACTGGGGGGACCTGCCGTGGCGTGACGGCAGGTTCAAATCAAACCCAATAGTTGCTTCTTGTACTTTCTTCCCGTGTCCTGCCAGCTTGCTGTATGGCTGCCACAACGGTAACCCTGTGAGTGGCTTGATTGGTGAGGATTTACATGTGTGCTAATTAGAGTGGAATAAATGATTGGCTGTTTGCTGCATCGCCATAAAGGGTGCCCAGATGTACACACTACGTGAACATAATGTGCACGGGCATGGCGCATCAAAGTTTGTCAGCTGCATTACCTCAGCAGGCTTAGGGCCTGTCGGAGAGCATTTGCTGATAATCGTCCCCTATGATTTAGTGTCTGACTTGGTGAAAGTGAAGGACCTCAAAGTACTGCCGCGGCAAGGGAATTTCTGATTGTTTAACAAAAGTAATAAATGAGCTAAAATCTGTCAAATGAGAATGAAAAAAAAAAAAAGTGCAGGGCTACAAGCAGGCAGTCTTAACTGAAGAATTCTGTGTGCTCAAAATAGTTTGGAACATAACACTAGCTAAGCATCAAATTAGCTGCTACAATTAACAATAGACACTGAACAGAGTGTTTAATTATGCTTAATTTGTTGTGATACAGCACAAGTCTTCAGTTATGAAAATCTCCCAGATGCCCAAGTATCCCCTGTACAGCTAAAATTCACTAAACTTTGCACACTTGGTTGATTTAACAAAGCAAATACAGAACATTGCTTTTAATTTTAAAAATTTACTTTAGAAGAAGGGAAAATAAAATTATGTTTACATATCATCATTCTTTTCAGTCTCTCTTAAAAAATAATCTGGGCTATATATTCTTTCATGAAAGTATATAATTAAAACCAACTCCCATACATATCATATTTTTGGTCAAAAATCACTAATATCTGATTGCTTTGACAAGTAATTTTGTACATACATGTTCACAATATTGATAATGTATTAATGTACAATGATTAAATGGTTAAGATGCCATATTAAAATTATGAGTGGGAACGTTTATCCAGCATAGCTAAGCAGGAACAAAGACTGTCCATTTGCAGATGGCATTATTCTGTCTCTGAACTGCTTGAAGATGTTACCATTGCAGCATTGATTCTGAGCTCTGATACTGTGCCTCACTCGAGTGACCCAATAGAGTTAGAAGATAAGGTTAATTACTGTATCTGTGCTATACAGCTTCCACATGATTACTGCTGAGAAAGATAGTGATTCTTCTTGCTTTAATTAAGCAAAAGAGAATGAAAAGATATAATTGGTTTTTATAATAATCCTGCCTTATATCACTATCAACAAGCATCATGTGTTTTTTCTACAACTTTGTTTCACAATTTCCTAGCAGCAAAATTTGAACAGTAGAATGTAGAAGTAAATTATTTAAATCCCTTTCCTAAAACACAGTGTCAGCTAAAGAATTAAATAGTTAATAGCTCTAGTAATACTTCTGCAACAGCAAAGGGCCTGTGACAGTAAATTTTGTACCAGGTACAAACCCCCAGTATTTGATAGTTAAAGAGCATCTGTTGTTTTTACTATTTATATCGCATGATAAAAAGTATGTATTTTAACAGATGTTTAATTTTGCTTGTAATCATATATTGAACTGCAGTTTGATGGCTTTAATACTTTTGTGTGAATAAAAGTTTTAGCAGTGTTTTGTTTTAAATTTGTTCATCAGCAGTCAAAAATTTTTGCCATTGGTTTAAAGGTGAAAGGGAGTTGGAAAGGGTTGTGAAAATAATCCTAGCAATCTCTCTTAGGGTAATACTCTTTTTGTCTTCTAGTCATGCATATAATAAAGTGTGTATATATTGTGAGGCATGCAAATCAGTTTTACATTGAAAATAATGAATACAGGTGAAAGGTGACAGTGAAAGAGGGGGAGAGATAGTAGGTAGGTTTTAGTCCTTTTTTAATCCCTGACTCTGAACGATTCTGCCTAGGTAATCCCATGTCTCTGTATTCAGCTCTGCTAACTCTCACAAGTTTTTTTTCCCAGAGAGATGAGTTTATTTTACCCTGTCTTGGTTTATGTAAGCAACTTAAAAACAACTGTCTCACTTTCTTGCCATTTTCCAAAATATTGCCTTTAGACAGAAAGGGAACATGTGTGGCCTTTCACTGTTGTTGGGTTATACAGGTGGTAAGATGTTGGTAGTCAGTGTTTAAATTGATTTGTTGCAGACTTCTGTTTTCTTCCTGTGTTTTGTTTTTTGAAATACATTTGCAACGTCTCAAGTTGATTATAACAGCAATTCTGATAAAAGTTATTAGATTTAAAATAGCTCAGTGCCTGTTTTCTATTTTTTTTCTCCTAGAGAGAAAGGAAAGCTTATTATTGCTTTACCTGCGAGTAGGCATGACTTCAAAAATTGTTGAGCAACAACAACAAAAAAAAAGATCAGAAAAAATTCCATGCCACATATATAATTTCTCAGCAAAGTAATTGGTAGTCCAGGACGAGGTATATCCTTTACAAAGTATTTTAATTATATTTAAACATTATTCTTTTTTTTACAATAGTAAAGCTTTATCTCCTTAGCAGAGATTTGTTTACAATTGGATGCATTGAGATTAAAATTGTGACACTGAAGATTTTAAAAGCTGTTTGGTTCCCTGTTTGCCTGTGGACAATCTCCTCCTATTTTTTAGCTGCACAGAATTAATTGGATTGTGTTCCATTTCTACACAAGACTTGTATGCAATACTATGCAGTTGAAAACATACTTTTTTTTTTTTCTTTTTTCTCTGTAATTCTAATTTCTTCTTTCTGATAAAAAATACCTCCTTGAAGCAACAAAGTCCTAGTCTCCTAACTAAGAGAAAAAAAAAACCTATGTCCAGTGCTTGTAGTCTTCTTTTCTGATAGTGTGTCGAGAGGCTTGTTGTGTGTTCATGAAAACACTGGGAAACTGCTGCTGCAAAACCTCTGTATGAATAGAGAGAATCTCATGCACAGGGATCCATGGCTGCCACACAAGGATATCAAATGGAAAATGAGGGAGAAATGTTCCTAATTATCAAACTGGAACATTTATAAATAATTTCAGAATAGTTAAGGTTGTTCTTCGGAAGCAAAGCACTAATACCTGGATGAGAGTACAGCATGAAGTTACATGCAGACTGTTTTAAGAAATCAGCTTGATTTTGTCTCCACTTGGTTTCCTGAATTTGAAAATCTCAGTAAAAGGATTTATTGGATGGTTTCTTCCATCACCTGTCTATTGGTCCCTGCTCTCTCATTCTTAGAAGAGAAAACTGAAGTAACTAATCATTCATAATTTAGGAGATATACTAATGTGTGTGCTAACAAAGGATATATTTGGCTCACTCAGTACTATTAAGGATTGGACAGGTTGGCAGAGAAGATTCAGAAAAATTGGGGTTTTTTTGACTTGTGGTCACTGTAGTCACTTGTTTAGTGGGTGAACTGAGAATTTCCATCTCTTTGGCTGTCAACCTGATGTCTTTTGTCTGCTCTGAGACAATTTTTAAAAGGTTCTTGGTGTTTATTGCAAACAAATGCAAAGATACTTGGAACAATTTCCTCTTGTTCTTTTGTCTGAATAAATATGATCTTCATCCAGAAAGCAGAATCTCTTTCTCACTTGAGTGTTACAGTTTGTATTGGTGATGGGAAACTGAAGCAATTGTGCAGAAAATGAAAGTGCATTTCATGAGAAAGAGTGCTCTGGAAAGTTCTGAGTACTCCATGTGCAGTAAATATTTTGAAATTCAAAGAACCAAACAGGTTTTGAGTTCTTAATTAATCTTTTTTTCAGATGGCATGAGCACAGATACAGAAAACAGACATCAGGTGTTTCATAATGATACCTGCTCTCATGCTGTTTGCACAGACTACTTGACAGTGATGGACATTTCTCGTGGTTAGTTCTTTTTTAAAAAAAAATCTAACATTTAACGTCTCATAGGAAGATAAACGAAGAGGGGATGATTTTGGTCTGCCTGAGCAAACTGAGCAAACATATCTCTTCAGTACTTTTAGATGTAGTGTAGTGCAGCAGAGCTAACATCTGTGAGTAAGCATAGACAATATAATACTTCTTTCCTGCTAGACACATGATTGGGCTAGCATTGAGTAATAATAACAATATTCTCTAGTACGTGCTTCTTAATGTATCAAGATGTTTACATATTTCAGCTGAGGTGGTGCTTATTTCATTAAGTCACATTGAGGAAAAGTGGCTTGAAAAGTTGCTTTCATATGTCAAAATAATGATAAAATGAGTTTGAGGCCTTTATGATCAAGCACATTTTCTGCCTCTTTTTAATGATATGGGATAGTAATGACCTGCAGTTTCATTTATTCTTGGGAAAAGTATAATTGCAAAAATTAACTTGTCATACACCACAGCTCAGCAAAGTTACTTTCCTATAAGTCTGTGGTCACAGTATGTTTTTTTGCAATTCAGCATCTGGCTCTGTGGGGTACTGATGGCTTCTATGAAGAAAAGTACCAGGGTGAGCAATTAAATGTAAAATGACAGCATAAAATATGATCATTACGGTTATACAAACGACACATTTATGAATTTTGCAGATAACTGTCATTTTTTTCTACTCATATTTGCTCTTTCTTTGTTAGCTTAATATTTCTTGTGCAATTCATTTTTTTTCTTCTAAAAAGTGAACAATGCCTTTTTAATTATCCTGACACTTGTTTGTGTCTTTCTTATTTGTCACATTTGAAGGCTAATGATACCTCTTCCACTTTGTTCTGACACTATACTTTCAACTTTATTTCAAAATCAAGGACTATTTTTAAAATTAACATGAAGGTTGCATGATGAGGCAAGAATTTCTTATGGAAATCAGTTTGTGTTGTGTTGATCGGGTAATGTGCTACACCTGAAAGAAAGATTAGCTGTGTTCAATTCTCAGGGGCTAGCAGGCAATGTTTTGAAGTGTGCTTCTTGAATTTAGCTTGTGTTTTGTCCTTGAAGAGAGAAGATTGGTCCTGATAGAAGCTATTTGAGCCATATTAGGTATCAAAAACACTGCGTAGACCTTTCTGTGTGTGTTTTCTCTTGCAAATGTCTGTTTCCATACTAGAATAATAATCTTGTGTTCTTCCTGTACTTATTTATTTTTTGCTGTTTTGGGTTGGGAGGGTTTTTCTTGTTCATGCAATATATGTATATGTTACATAAACACGTCATTGCATATGATGCTGAGTACCTTGGTACTTCTTACCAATATTAGTTGAATATATTGAAGGAAAGAAAAAAAAATATTGAGAAAGGACCACAGAACCCAAACATTCCAGAGAATCCTACTAATGCAAAAAACCCCATGATATTCCTGTTCTCAATTTTTCTTCAAAGGAGCTTTTTAATTTCTACTCCTGCCACAAAGGAGACTGCAACAACACTTTATCTGCAGTTTCTGAAACCTTGGCACCTAGTAAGGGACAATTGTAGAAAAGCTCTGTCTTCCTATTTCCTGGAGAAGTCCTAAGTTGCTTCTCAAACTTCCAAAACAAAACAAGGATTGCAGTTGTCAAGAATGCTGGGTGACACCTTTGGACAGATGCCTATCTACTGTGTATTCAGAAACCAACCAAACAAAATATACTGCTGGTGACTAATTGCTCACTTTTTTTGTGGGTTTTTTTGGGTTTTTTTTTTGTTTGTTTGTTTGTTTTTTGATTCTTTTATTGTTTGTTTGGGTTTTTTGTTTTTTTTTTATTTTGCTTGGTTTGGTTTGGTTTTTTTGTCTCCAGAGAGCTCCGTGCTCTTTCCCTCCATAGCAGCTTTTCTTAAATGCCTGTAATACCCTGGATAGCATATGCCTGGTAAAATTACCAAATGCTATTTAAATGTCTGAATGTGGGAGGAGGTGTTTATCTTGGAAGTCCCTCTGTCTGCCCAGCTGCATTTGACAGGGAGGATTAAGAGAGACCCTGGTGTTTGGGAGTGGGGGGTGGCAGGGTTATGGGTGGGAGCGGCTGGGCTGCGGGTCAGGCCTTCACCTGGGGAAGGTCCCTCCATCACCACAGGTCAGGAGGAAGCAGAATCCCATTATGTTCGATGGGAAATGTGAGATGCTTTAAGCAGCCCTCCCCTCAATTATATTGATGGCACAGTAACCTGGCATTGATTCCCTGGTGATAAGGGAGATGACCCCACTTAAGACTGTGGAGAAAAAATGATAGGAGAGGAGAATGTGGTTCTCAGTCAGCATTATGTGTGTAAATGGATGGTACACAGAATTTAAAGGGCTAGGTAGCTCAGAATGGAAGTACTTTCTTCCCTAAGACCTTCCCTTTTACAAAAACTCTCTGAAGTTGACTGGCTTTTAAGCAGCAATTTGAAACGGAGATGGAGATATAAGAATCTTGGAGCATTTCTATTTAGAGCACCTATTGTGTAATCGCTGCAGTCCTGTAGCGTAAGGAAAGGCTTGTGATAAAAAGAATTGGAAATTAAAAGGGATAATATCTGTGGCATAGTCTCAAGGGGATTCGGTATCTCTCGAGCAAATATGACTCCAATATAAGCTCCTCAACTGAGAATATTATTAGGAGGTACAAATAAGAGCTAATATTTTACAGTATATGATTCTGGGAATATGAAATGGAAAACAGGTGAAGAGTCAGAATTAATCGAGAGAGGAAGAAGAGCAAGCTCTCCCAGCAGAGTTTAAAATCTCAAGTGATATGGAAACATAGGGGTGTTGTGGTACAGACAGTGCCATCGGGAGGAAGAGATGGGGTTGCTATAGTCAGTTAATCACGATAGGTCAGGAGAGCTTGGCTGTAACGTGTAGACCTGTTCTCTTTATAGAGTGGGTTTAGGCACTCAGTTTGATGTGGATTAAAGTCCTTAGGAAAACCTGTTGCTCCTAAAGGAACAAAAATGGTGCCAGAAAAGGTCTTTGATTTAGAGTGTGTAACCTTGTTCATTTGTGACTTCTAAGCTGTTTTCATATCATTCAGTATAGTCCCGTGTACAGAAACCTCAGTTAGCTCTGCTCCTTGATGCTCCACCACACCTAATATGCCTTGCTCCTCAATATAAGTGATTTCCTAAGGAGAATACCTTTGAAATGTATACACTGCTCCCTGCAACAAACCTTGCACTAGGTTTGCAAGTTGACTGAATGCAAAAGATTGCGTTATGCCATGCAGACCTTCTCAGAACTGCTTAAGTGTTCTCATGACTACAACATTTACTGCTGTCAAAAATATGTATTTCTAATTATTAATATTTAAAAGGTGGAATTGTTAGCTAAGCACCATACAACTGTAATAGCTGCTTGAATGTTTGGGTGAGGTCTGATAAAGCCATAGAGGAAGAAACTCATGGAATAAAATTGTTCCTCAGCTTCCAAAGTATTGGTTAGCTGTTGTATAAAGTGCTGCTATAGAGTGTCTGCTATTTAAAAAGTAATGGTTTGCCCATGGAGCAAGAACTGAAAGAAACCACAGAGAAAAACTCAAAAAAAAGAGACAAAGTTTTCTTGAGGTGGAAGAACCAGATTTTGCACTAATCTGAATTTAGACAATATTGTTATGTAATACTCCAGTGTACTTTCTCAACTACTCTCTTGTTCTTCACTGTCCTAGCTTTTATTAAGAAAAAATAAATTGTTAGCTTTCATGGTGTCTCAGAAGTATTAACCAAGTGTAACATACAGAAATGTCTATAGAAGTTCCTTTAGCACAGCAGATTTGAAAGGTGTGAACTTGTCTGTTCGTCTCTGTGAGGTGTTAATTCAGATGCTCACTGATGATGGTTTAAATGTCAATATTGTTAACTACTCTGTTATTCTTGGGCAAAAAGGAGAGAGAAGAAAGACTTATGCACAATTAACTGAACTGACATCTCTTTTTGGCTCCACAAAAATTAGCATTTGGGTGATAGTTCTGTCTCCTATGCTTTCTTTCTATGTTCAAGGAAGAGTGAAGCATAACAGCCTTGCAAGGTCCATCAGGGTATGTGATTTTCTGACAGGAATCATCTGTTTCCAGCAACATTATCTACTAAGAGCAATGCTTTACTTACATGAACAGAATCAAATACAGAATATTAAGGGTAGGAAGAGACCTTGAAAGATCAAGTTCAACCCCCCTACACATGACTTAGCGTAGGTCACACAGGAACATGTCCAGGTGGGTTTTGAATTTATCCAGAGAAGGAGACTCCACAACCTCCCCAGACAGCCTGTTCCAGTGCTCTGTCACCTTCAGAGTGAAAAAGATTTTCCTTATGTTTATGTGGAACCTCCTATGCTCCAGCTTGTACCCGTTACTCCTTGTCCTGTCATTGGACATCACTCCAGCCTCCTGGCACTCTCCTTTTACGTATTTATAAACATTAATGAGGTCACCCCTCAGTCTCCTCCAAGCTAAAGAGACCCAGTTCCTTCAGCCTTTCCTCATAAGGGTGGTGGTCCACTCCCTCAAGCATCTTTGTGGCTCTTTGCAGGATTCTTTCAAGCAGTTCCCTGTCCTTGAATTGAGGGGCCCAGAATTGGACACAATATTCCAGATGCGGCCTCACCAGGGAGGAGTAGAGGGGAAAGGCAGAGTTAATTTTGCAAGTCATCTATCTAGTGGATTTGGAAAGAGACTTGTGATAAATTACCTTCTCTCTCCCCCCTTTCAACATGGGTGCCAGTTCCTAAAAAGTTGAAGCTATGATAGAATACATTTAGAGTATGCATTTTATTTTGTCCTGACATGAGCTTATTCATGTGCATTAAGTCCAATATGGGTCTGATTAGACATATAGAGGCTGACATAGAGAGAGTATGAATTTACCTCCTTGAGAGTGCGGGTTGTTGAGTAGTTATAATGGGCCTCATCATTTAACTTTCTAAAAGATAAGAATATTACTAGTAATGCCTTTTTGTGTCATTATAGAAATTAAATGTTTACTAGAAGTCTTTCACTTTTCATTCTGTTTTTGAAAACTTCCACTAGACAAGAGGAAACATACATTAAAGATAATGTCTGCCCTTGCATCTCTTGCACAAATGAAAATGGCAAGATTCCAAGGTTTTCAGTGTTGTATATAAAAGGAGAATTACTGTACTGCATACAGAATGTATCAGCTTAGGAGAATGTGACCATAATGAGGAAAGAAAGTCAAAGAAGTCATAAAGTTCAAGGAATGAAAACCATGTGCTAAATTGTTCTCTTAGGTGTCCTGTGATTTTTCACCTGCCCTGTGACCTGCCAGCTACCTGGCATGTGGGGCCCTGAAAGAATGTTCATATTTGGAAGGTTTTTTGTTAGTATCAATATAAGGAAACAGGGGAAAGGAAGATGTGGTGGTGTTTTTAAAGGTTTTGATGAAGTTAACAGACATATGAAGTTTAATATCCCCATATAGTGTCTTGCCTTTGGACAAAGATGTTCCAGTCTTGCATTATTTAATTGTCAGCATGGCAATGGCCCTGCTTGCTTTGATGAGACTTTGCTCTCTTTTTATAATATTCACTATGGGTGATAAGGAGTGAAAGACTAAAATGTTTTATTTTTCATTTGGTTAATGAGGGAGGTACAAATACAGCTAATAGCTATAGAACATGCCTTGTCTTTAAGATCTTTGTTTAGAGTGAAAACAACTTTTTAAAGACATTTTCAGCTTTCTGGATTACCTATATAGGTTAAAAAATGTCGGTAATGCAGTGTCTTTTGGCCTCAATAAGCAGATGTACTTTTATCTCAAATATGTCTACATTTGTGCCTATTATGAACACTTCTCTTTCGCTAACTAAAACTATCTAAGTTAATGGATTAATGATAATGACATGTGCTATTGTCATATAGAATGTAGCTATGGATAAAGCAAGGCTTTGTATAAGTTTAATACATTAGTTCAGCTTTAACAAGGGTGACCTGGAAGGTGTAAGCTCCTAACAGTTGTATTGGCTCAATTGCCATTCAGTTTGCATCTCAGAGCTTTAGATTAACAGTTTTGCTTGCTGTGGTTGCATCTGCATTATTGTGGTTGCCTCCATTCTCCAAGGCAGAAGGCACAGCCTCTGCTGAAAGGATTTTGCATTTAACAGACACACAAATTAGGTTCAGGGATTAACCTATGCCCTTATAGCAGGTTAAAACCCTTTAGAAATTAGTGTCCTGGACTGCTGCCAAAGCACACTAGTGATTGACTCTTGTGTACCCAAGCTCCAATAGCTAAGAATGGTGGACAACCTCTATTTTATTGGAGATATTAATTTAATGCCTCGATCACAGCTAATTTCAGTTATTGCCAAAGAAGACAACACTGCTAACGTAGCCTAGTTGTTCAGCTATACTACTTTTTAATCAAGGAATTCTGTAAATGAGTGATGATAACAGAGCATAGTGCAAAATACCAACCATCTTGTCCATTTCACACATGATAATGATGTCTGGGACAGTAACGTTTCATTAAGAAAGACGGCCTTATGGTCTGATATTACTTTTAATGTGCAGGCTAAGGGTCTTCACTCATTAATGAAACACTAAGAGCAGCTCCATCTTCTTAACTTTTGGTGTAGCCGTGGTGTGAAGTTTTACACAAGCTTGATGTGAATCTGAGAACTAATTCTGTATAAATGCAAAATGTGAATGGGGATTTTCATTTCTTTACCTCACAAATGAAAGAAATAAAAATATTAAACTGGAGTGACATGGTATTCTAATACTTCAAATAATATGTATGAGAAAAGAAATATAAATGTTTGGAGGCCTCAAAATTAAAGATTATAGTTTTGGTTGTTTTTACAAACAAGTAGCTGAGCAAGTTCCTATGTCACAGAAAGACTGGAGTATTATAGACTCTGAATTTTTATATTGCATTTTGATAAATGTCATCACTATTCTTTATCATCTAGTATGTATATAGATGTATAATAGTATGTGTGATAAAGTGTGTGTTATAGTTCAACATACCTGGCCTACCTGTTTTAAAGTATCTTGACGCTTCCTATTAAAAGATTCCTCTTTCTTATTTAGTTTGGCATTAAATTCTATTTCTTTCTTTCTTTTTCATTTTTTTTCTGATACCTGCCTTAAACTGAAATATGGATTTTTGCACAAATTACTTTTGAATATTTCTAAACTGAAAATAAGTGAAATGCACTGGGAGTTTTGTATCTGTGGGGTAAGATGCATTTGGGTAATGCAAGGGTTGTGATTTCAAAGGCAAATTTACTTCTGGACTTTTGAAAGTACCAGGTGCTTGACTTTACAACCTGAAGAATGTAATTTAATGCCCTTCTTGGTTTATAGTGTTGCAATATGTATGTAATATGTAATTAGAGAATAATAGGTTCTAATTTTTTTGAAGTGTTCTCCATAGCAGTTTTTGTTGGCACTATCAGTATTTCTGCTGTTATAATAGTGAGTGTATATGGAATCAAATGAATAACACATTCAGCTGAAGGCCTGGTTTGCCTTCAGGCTTAAAAAGAGAGTCATCCTGGGGCAATGGGGTCACAGCCCCCCAGTGCTTCTGTATCTTTGGGATAGAAGTGTGAGCTACAGCTCATGTAGTAAGGGATATCATGTTGGTGACACTGTAAAGACCAGGCAGGCAATGGTCCAGTACAGAAAATACAGGTTTGGGTTTTTTTCTTCCATAGATTGTGTCATAATCCTCAGCTGTGCTTTGTATTTCAAATTTATGTTCTTTGGTTTTTCATGTCTTAGCAAGACACTTAGTTGCATTCACTGGAGGGATTTAGATTCAACAGTGAGTTTTCCTTCAGGCCAGCCAGGTAAAACCCATGCTAAAAGGAAGGAGGGAGCTTATTAGGCACACAGGAATTGGAATAACCATAGAGTTACAATTAAGCTGCTATTGGCTTGTTTAGGGATGGAGGCATATGTCAACCAATCTTTCCTTTGAAAGCCCTGAGAAATCAGGAAAAATAAACTGCCCCTCGTTAACTTGATCTATGCTACTTCTGTGAGAAATGTGTTTTCCTTGTTTTCTTGAGATGGAATAACCCGATTGCCTCTCTGCATAACTCAAATACTGTAGAATTACATATCGTATTTAGGATAAAATAAACCTCCTCCAATTATTAAACCTGAGAACAGGTCAACTCCAAAGACAGCAACATAAAACACCCACAAGTGGCCATTAAATATTTATGGCCCAAGCATTTGTTAGAATTATCGATGAGTATCATAGATTTGAAAGGCTGTATCCCCATGAATAAGTGGTGATACCAAGCATTTGTAATCACTTTGTAGTTAAAGATACTTTTGAACTACTGATAATTTCTTTATAGTTAGATTATAGGAGCTGTACAGTGTGGTCTGGCTGACAGGATAGTGCCAACATAGGACTATTATCAAACAAAGGAAAACCAGGGTTATGTCTCTGAGGAAAAAACATTTAAAAAATCAGTAGCGGGAATGAACACTTGTGGGAGGTGACATCCTGGCTTCAACTAAAGCATTAGGTATTTCTCGAATTTCTTTGGATTGTTTAGACTTCAAATCCTTGGATTTCAGTTTGGAGACAGGTTTTGAGCATTGTGCTCCTTTGAAGGCTATTATCTGTGATTTAACTAATGACCTAGAACCTAAAACCTCATAAAAAAACAGATCTGGGATGAAAATAGTATAAAATAAAAACTACACCTTCTAAAACAGGGACCTGATATGACCACGGGGTTTAAGGTGCTGTGAAACTAAAGTTGACTGAGTTTGTGCAGCTGCCAAAAATTGGTAATATCCTAGTTAAACAGTCACATCCCTGGCCTCCTTTTGTCAAACGTGGATAAGAAAGCCGCAAGGTAGGTGGGAGAGGCTCAGCATTAGTGTGTGGGCTAAAAGGAAATTAACCTCTGGTTAGATCAGTGATCTGATCCCAGTAACTGGATGGCCAAGTGGGCAGCTTCGGGGATGCAGGGAAAGTGAAGAGCATGTGGAGAGGGGGAAGCACAGCACTGTGTGCCCAGTGAAATGCCAGGCTTACTGTGGGGGCTGCTAAATACTTCCACCATTGTCTCTCTATGGTGGGTCCATTAGTCTGAATGTTGTGCAGTATCTGTATATGTGTGGCTATATATATGTGTGTGTGTATATGATAAATCAGTGTGAAAATGTCCAATTTTCTGATCTCATTCATAAAGCAATTTAACAAATTTGTTACCCCCAATCTACTCTAACATTTAGAAATGCTCATTTTAATTTTTCTTCTATTTGAGAAGGAGAAGTAGTTGCTGTATTGTCTTCTACAGCTCCTTAAAAGAGCAGAAGGTACAAAAAGGGTTGGGTTAATTTTTATGGTTTTACTTTCTCATGTCTGAGATGCAGTGAACATGGCACCCTTATTTTAGTTGGTGGGTGTAGATGCAGCCAGGTGAACACAATCAGGTGTTGCCAGTGAGGAGGAGGAAGGTGGGAGCTCCTGTTAAGCCCACCTGTGCCCGATCAGGGCTGGCCCCAACTGGGCATGAGCAGAACTGGGGGACCAATAAAAGGCCTTGTAACTGGCAACACCTGATTGTGTTTACCTGGTTGCCTCTACAGGTGGGCGATGATTATTTTTCATGATCATGCTTTGCTCTTGATGTCTGACTTAGGGTTTTTTTGTTGTTGTTTGTTTGGTGTTTGTTTTTTTTTTTTTCCTTCTTTTTCTTGAACTTGTATTCTGGTAAACTGTTTCTTTGCTTTGTCCATTGATGGCGGATAAGTTCAGTGTTGATTGCAGGTAGACCTTTTTAACTTGCAGCAGAAGTGCCTAGCAGAGGTTATATTTCTCCTATTCTTTTACAAAGTATTCTCTGGAAAAATGGTATCAAAAGCTCTGAAATATTTTAACTGTTCTGGGAAAAAAATCTGAGCTAAATGAATGCTAAATGATGCTGTTAGTATTAGGAAAACCAGGAAGATGTAGATTAATCTTTATTTACCCCCATAGAATATTTTGTGTTTCGTCTAGTAACAAAGTATGGTTAAAATAAATTTCTATTTCAAACTCTCAAGGTTCTTGTATTTCTGTAATAATGTGGGTTTTTTGAATTTTATAAATCCAGAATGTGTTACAATGGTTGCAGTAGAGGTCTTCAGCCTTTTTGCCCATAGTTACAGGGACATAAAACTATTTCAGTTTTCCATCTATGTTAGTAAATGGTTAGAAATGCAGCATTTCAGTTCTAGCAATGCCAGCATATGAAGCTCAGTTCAAACCTTTGCATTAGGTGTTGTACAAATGATATTGTAGCTTTACACTACACCATGGTAGACTTAGATGCTTTAAAAAAAAATAATGTGAAACAAGAGACTGTGTAAAACTTAGTTTCATTTTGGAATGGAATATGGATAAATATAAACATGATTTACATTTAGCCTTCTCTTATAACTTGGTAAACCCTACTATATCCAAATCATCTGTGTTATCTGATGTCCTAAATAAATATATATAGAAACTGAACGACCTGCTTTGTCCTGCCTACTGACCCACCCAAATGTGTGTTTAATGCTGATGCCAAAGGCTGTCTTGCAGGGGATGTCTTGTGAGGGTGTATGTCTGTGTTCGTTTTAAAGATGGAAGTAATATGCAGATTGCAGAAATTGGAGGGGTAACTGACTGACTGTATAAGTGATATACTGTTAATCTATAATTTTGTGATAATTCCAAAAATTGGCCATTCTATTTGGTTTCCTCTGCTAAATGTTCTAATGTGTTTTTTTTAGTGTTGTATGTATTTTATTGATGCTATCATCTCTGCAGAATTTCAGTACTGTGCAATTTTTGTTTTCTTTTAAAAATACAATGAAAACAAACAAACAAACCCAACCCCCTCCCACCTATTAAGCTTCTCTATATGTGCTTTTATGCTATTCCTGGTTGCATTTCTAATTTTTGTTAGCATCGTAGTTTAACATTTTCAATATGTTCAATATTTAAAATGGGTAATTTTGAAATCTTTTGAATAATTAAACTGATTAAATCTTTAATCAATTTAATTTTAAACTTTATATTTAGGTCAATGAAACATTGAATCATTTCGAAAGTTAAGCAGGATTAGCTGTTTATTTGATCCAAAATCATGGTTATCAAATGGGACTCAGGACTGATTTTGTTCCTTGCACATTCTCTTCTTAGTCTTTAGAAAATGGAAATGTTAAAATTATCAACTAAAATAGTGGTTGGGCTACACTATTTTAAATAAGAGATAACGAGAAAGGTCATTTAGTATCACAAAATGTGATTTTTAATTGCGGTGGTAGAAAGGTGCCTCATGTACAATATTAGCTTATAAAAAACCCAAAATGCTGCAGTAATAATAAATTACAAAATGTAATAAAGCTGAAGCTTCCCTTTTAAACTTAACTTTCAAAAATCTGAAACATCATGGCAATAGTAAATCACTCTATGACTGAAAATGTGTAGTTTTGTTTTCTTTCAACGTAGTTACTTTCATGCTCAAATAAATAGCTCTTTAGGCCTTTTCAAATACATATCTTTGGCTGTAGCTTTGTTTTCCTTACTTTTTATTTTGTAATTCTTTTATTTTATAAAATGTACTAAAAAGAAATGTTCACAGCAGAGAGCAAAAGTAAAAATGCTTCCGGCTTGCCTTGACACGCTTCCAGCATTTCTGCAAGGGCTTTATACCAGAAAGTTGCAAGTCTTGGCACTTGCTGAGTTTCAACAAAATGGGAGAAAACTGTTTTGTTAAATCAAAATCAGTAAATATATTGAAATTTAAGGAGGATCATCTCTTTAGCTTAGAAAATGCCATCTTCCATCATTAATCATGTGGGTTAAAGGCATAATAATGAGGGCAGCACAGAGGAAAGAGGGGTCCATCCATGTTTTTCGAGGCCGTACGAAGCTTACCCTAGTTTGGAAAGATGCTCTTAGAAATGCCACCCCCGCAGTGCTTTCTGCTTTCCTGACAGAGAGCCAGGAGTCTAGGATTTCCACTGCTTTTTTTACAGTGTGCAAAGTCACGTCAGCCCTTCTCGGAGATTTTTGATGCGTGGATGTCTCCTGTCATCCCCAATCACGTTCGTACTCTTGAGCCAGGCCTATCGAAACTGAACTCTGCTGCTTTGCTGCAGGTCAGCTTTCATGGACAATTAGTGTTGTAACAGCACTTTGGTCGCAAGTTGTCGTGAGTGTTTATCATAAAGGCATCATCCCGGGGTGGATCAGCAGTGATCGGCTCCTCTCCTGCTCTCTGAACCATCTCCTACTTGCCTTTTCGTGGGTGCCGGTCAGGTGACGGCTCCGCCGGGCCTTCCCCGCTGCCACCGCCGCGCAGCCCCGAGGCTCTCCGGGTGCACTGTTTGCTTTCCCCTGCTCTCTCTGCTCCTCGTCTCCCCGTCATCCCTCTCAGTAGCTGTCAGATGCCCCCGTCGCGGCCTGCTCTGACAAGAATGAAAAGAGCGATCTCCCCGCTGCTGGGCGCCGTGTCGGGATCGACACCTCAGACGTGCTTGACGCTGAGCAAGGTGCCTGGCTCCGGCACTGTGCAGAAGGAAACCAATAAATCTTCCATGTCACTTTACTTACTGGGACTTGATTGTTTGCTTCCCCCCCCAAATCACCATGGAAACAAATACTTGAGTTTTGTTAATGTTGCTTTTTTGTTTTAGTTGCTTTGCTTTTTTTTGTTTGTTTGTTTTTCAAAAGTCCACGTTCTTTAGGACTTTTCCAAACACATTCTTGAACCTGAGCCTCCCCCTTTAGTTACTGGGACACAATATATAAGTAATATTGCTTTCTTGCCGAACAGATGTTTTTATTTCTTTTTATTTATTTTTATTTTTTCTATTGGAATTTCTCTAAGCCTTTTAATGAACAAGGCCAAATAAAAGTTTTCTGATGCTGTCGATAAGTCGCATTCTCATTTTATGGTTGCATAAACCAAAAGAGTCCAGTGAAGTCTTGCTCCTAGTGAAACTAGAGGGAATATAACTATTTTTGGTGTATCTCAGAAGTGGTTTGCCTGCAGGCAGGAAGCAAATGAGGGGAAGAAATGGTAGAGTTTGAGTGCAGTAGCCAGCCCCCCATCTACTCCATGCTGCAACCCCGGCACCACCGCCCATCAGCAAAGATGCTCCTGCTTGACTGTGCCAAGCAGGGCAGGAGCAGGCTACCCAAGAGAACAGGAGGTGGCACCAGGAGGTGTTGTCCCCTTTCCCTCCTCTCTGTGCTGGGTGTGACCTGCACTGGGTGTCACATGCCCCCCAGCACAGGCTTTGCCCCTTTGCCAGCCTGCCTTTGCCCCTCTCAGCATCCGGATACCTTACACTAAAGTTCGTGAGACCCTGGAGGAAAACAAGCTTCTAAAAAATTATCTCTTTTGTACACTTACAGTTGAAATGGACTAGTTTTATATTTAAATTTCTACTTCTATTCTTTTAATCTAAATGGAGAAAAGTTTTAAAATTTCATTTTCTTAATACACACAAGTAATTTTGTAATATTGCTTGTTAATAAATTTAGAATTTGATAGTAAATATTTTTTATAAATGGTTCTCTGTATTTGGTAGTTTACTTGGCCAAGTGGTACATGCATTGCAAATGCTTTGCTGCAGAGTATTTTGTAAAATAGAAATGCTCACAACATTGGCTGTGTGATATGGGCATGAAAAAAATCAAAATTCATCTTCACTGTCTCATCAGAAAAAACAATGTTTTCTTCTCCCATCTGAAACTTGCAGTTCTCTGCTGAGTGAAAACAAAAATATTAAAACGTTCAGCAAGCCATAAAAAAATCCGGCATGATGTTAGAAGCTGTTTTGTCGCGCTGTATATAAATACTGTATATAAGTGAATGTGTATATGTGTACACATAGCAATATTGTATTAACAGTGTGATTTCTTAGAAAAAAAAGAAAAAAGTTTAAGTTTCTCAGCATAGGTGTAAAATCAGAAAATAGAATTATTTTAATGTGCAGTGATTTCTTATGACATAAATATCTTTGTTTTAATGTACAGTTCTGGTTTTGTGAAGAGTTGGTTTTGGTTTCCTAAACCCTTTAAGGGTATGAGTATAAATAAAATGCAAACCCATTATCTGTATATTCTTATTTGTCTTTAAGTTCTGTTTTCTTATCAGATGCCATACAGGCAGTTTATTTCAAATAGGGGCATAACTTTTCTTTATGTCTACTTGACTTTGATATGAAAAAACAAGTGGGTCTTGTTTCGTTTTGAAAGATAATGTAGAATAAAACAGAGATGTGCCAAATAAGAAGATAATTCTTTTCGGTTGTGGGAACTGTAAGGCATGATAAATGATTTTGCTGTGCAAAATTCCCCGTTTCTAAGACAGTATTAGTTTTTACTTTAATTACCAGCTCCAGTAATGTTTCCTATCCATAACTGTCTACAAAATAGACTGTTGCTGAGCAGAGGGTATGGCCTGTTTACTCATCCATTGAAAAGAGTGCCTAAGTTCTACCAAGTCTTCCTTTCTTGGTCTGAACTGCCTCATGGGAGAGTGTCCTTCATTTAAGTATTTAAATATTAATGTCTCATTTTACAGGCAGAAAACTTCAATGTCATTTTAAGGATATGTAACTTTACTGGGAAATTTACCAGTCGCAGGAACAGGTCTTATTTTTATTTTTCACCTGAAGTTAAAGCATTTTAGGAATATGCTCCTGTGCTTCCATCTTGAGAAATTTGATTTGTGTATCTTGTTTTCTCGTTACAGAATAACAGCAGCAACAAAAACAACAGAAAGAGGCTGTCAGGGTGGTTTTCTCAAGAATGGTTTAGCTGACATTAGCCACAAATGAGCAGAGCGACACTAACTACTAATTGATTACAGTAATTACGCAGTCTTTGGCTAGTTTGTATTGGCAAACTATATATACTCCTCACATAAATGTGAACTTGCAGAATGCACAGAAAAGGTCACTCTCATTTGCATGATAGGCTTCATTAGAATATGCTAAGGACAAGACCTAGTGTTTTATGACTTCAGGTGATGAATAGCTACCATATTACTCTGCTCGCTGAAAGCATGTTTCAGTCACCTTAATTTACATGCTGGTTTTTAATGCTAAGAAAAATCTGTGGGCTGGGAGGGAGCTAGCAACAGATAACAGTTTCATTTTATTATGGCTGTATCATAGGTTGTGTTTTGGTTTGCTCTTTGTTCTAAAGACGGAATAAACATTTTTTCAACACTTTCTTCTGAGGAAGAAATTCTGTGATGTGTGTATTTCTCCCAGCAGTGGGTATTTTGACTCCAAGTTACAATAAAATGCAGATTTGTCAACAAGGCTCTGGGGGTTTGCACAGTAAATATATCTGTGTTTTTTAAAAGAAAAGTTTTTCCTTTGAATATGGGGACTAAGGTAGGAAGGCTCTTCACTAACTCTTCAAAATCGGAGATTCCTTCTTTAGGTGAATACTTTCCAGTGAGGGCAGGAAATGCAGGATGTCTTACTTGCAGACTTACTTTACTGTCCATGTGTAATGAAAGAAAAAAATGCTAAATTCTGAAGCAAGAAGTGTTTCTAATACGAAACATAAAGTATGCATTCCATCTGATATCCTCCCAGATAGCAGCTGGTTAATTTAACTGCAGTTCTTCTTGCAAATCCCACTGCAAAATGGACTGTGAAGGTTCTCCTTGTATCATTATTTGCATATTGTAACATACTGAAGCATGTTTAACTTTTCCAGAATTTTTTTTTTTTTTGTGGGGTTTTTTTTGTGTGTTTTTTTTTGTTTTGTTTTGTTGGAGTTTCTTGGGTTGCAAAAGGTACTGTTCTGAGTAAAACTGTGGGAAATAAAAAAGTGGACAGTTTTGTTATAAATTGCAGTTTTGTAATAAAATTGTACAATGAGCTTGCACAAGCTTTTTAAAATATCATTGCTGCCATTGAACAGGTCTGTAATTTATTTATTCAGGAATGTTGGAGGCATTTTTGATTTATTTGTTTTTAGAGAAGTTTTGTTAAGCAAGATAATGAGCAGAGCTGGTGTTAATCATTTACTATGCAACTCTGAAAAATGAAAATTTTGCATATCTTTAGCACTGTTGGGGAAAATAAATTCACTTATAATGCTAATGGTCTATTGGTATAATTTTTAAAAAATGCTATCTGTTACTCTAGAGAAATTCAATACCTTCATATGTTATGCTAAAAGCTAAACTAATCAATATATAATTATACATCTATATGTACATATGCATTGAGTAATCAGAAGTATTTGCTACCTGTAAAGTTGAAAAATTAATTTGATGGTGGTCACTGCCATAGGTGACTACGTATTTGTTTATGAATAACCCTTCAGGTGAATATATTCCTCATGTATGCACAATACAAAGTTTACTTTTTGCAACAGGCTCTCAAGAATACTGATTGAATTAGATCTCATTCCAGATGGCCAGGGCTTTACAAATATGGCACAAGTTGCCATGGCCTTTGCTGAATAATATTTATTTTAAGGATTAACTGTAACAGTTAAATTAGTATAGGATTTAGTGTAACAAATTTCAGGAATTTAAAGATTAGATGCCCTTTAACTTGTCTCTGTTTATGCAACTCAGAATTGGGATCTGTTCTGCCTGGCGTGCAGTCTGATTTTGGGGATTACTGATTTCCATTTTTCAGTTTTCTACTAAACAGCTCTTCTGTTCTGTATGAAATTGTCTCTGAAGCCTTAGCATGTGTTCTTCATGTATATCTGTATGAGTTTGGTGTGACTATTCATCAGACAGATAAAACTGACTGGATACCAAAGGACTGAAAGACTGAAAAAAAATTTAAGCCTCAGTCTCCGGTTACCTCTGGTCATCTCTCTCTCTTTTTAATCAAGAGGTTCTCAGGAACAAATATCCATTACTTCCCTGGGAACTAATGGAATTAGTGTATCCTGGTTTTGCTGGGACAGAATTATAAAATCCTTTGTCTGTTCAGAGAAACTCTAGTTTTAAGAGGCTGCAGAGTCCAGCTCTGTGAGAACAAGTTAGATAAGATGTGGTTTTTTTCATTTACACCTAGGTCTGGTGTGTAGGTCAAGGGTAGTTTTGAACCATACAGGTGCAGTGGGCTGACCCGAACTGACCAACCCAAGTGTTCGGTTCCATAAACATCACCCTCACTATAGATTGAGAAGTTTGGGGGATATTTTTCCTCTACCATGGCTGCCTTCCCCAGAGGGTCCCGTCTGCCTTGGGCCTACCCCTCCACTTGCTCTGACTGCCACATTCTCTCTGGAGCTCTCGTGCTGGCAGTGTTGGGCATTCAGCCTTCACTGCTGGGAACACACAGCTAGCAGCTGCTACCTGGAGCTGAGTGTAGCTTTGCATCTTATATTAGCATTGGGGTTAATATAAGTGCATTATTATTAATTCTGGTTTCATTTCAGCCCATGGGTCTCCTTTCCTTTTCCCTGTTCCCTCTCTCAGGTCAGGTGAAAGAATAACTAACTAAACCATGACATGTAGTGCCTTTCAGATCACAGGGAAACCGTTAGTTGTTTAAGGGGCCAGGGCTGGTTTGGGACTGGGTTACTGCAGAAAAGGACTATATATTTTTTACTTGTTAACGCTTCACCACTGAATGATGGAAGATGGGGAAGCAACAAGTTGTCAGGAGATTGAGTTGTATAGAAATTAAATAAACTGTTAACATTTTTTTTTTTTTTAGGAAACTGTGATCTGAGGAAGAGAAGAGGACCTTAGTACTTATGTGTTCTGATTGTGGCCTCTCTTCTTACATTGTTAAGGATAGGAGACTTTCAATGGATTGCCAATAACCTCAGTAATTTCTGAATGAAGGACGTGTTCTGTCATTTGCCTCTCAAGGAGAGATGAACCTCCAGTTTAAATGGAAGGGTTAGACAGAAGCATGTGCTAGTCTCAAGTTCTGGGCATGGTCTCAAGTTGTGCCAGGGGAGGTTTAGGTTGGATATTAGAAAGAATTTCTTTACGGAGAGGGTGATCAGGCACTGGAATGGGCTGCCCCGGGAGGTGGTGGATTCTCCGTCCCTGGAGATATTTAAAAAGAGACTGGATGTGGCACTCAGTGCCATGGTCTGGTAATCGCAGCGGTAGTGGGTCAAGGGTTGGACTTGATGATCTCTGAGGTCCCTTCCAGCCCAGCCAGTTCTATGATTCTAGTGGACCATATACTGCTTTCCCCACCACTACTTTCTTGTAATGCCATACATGGCCAAGCAATGTTTTTTTCTGTGCTATGGGGTTGGTTGGTCTGTTAGTTTCCACGCAGACACTAAAACTACCTCATCTTTATCACTGGTAGTACTTGTAAGCATTACTAGAAGTTCATCTTTGCATCTGAGAACCGTGGTTTCTCTTGAGTATGACTGAGAGATGAATACAGGCTTTCAAAATCTTTTGAGGTGTACAGATACAGAATATCTCCCGTTCAAGGGAGAAGTGAAAAAGGGAGTAATAGTAAAGTTATCATGAGTAGATCAAGGAGGAAAAAAAGTTACTGTCAAATGAAATCAGAGTATTTAAAATATCTAATATACACAAGACTTTGAAAAAGAAATTAATCACTGATAATCTGTTTTCCTTTCCTCCCACTCTTCATTCAGTTCTATACTTTTTTCCTTGAAAGAGAGTAAGATGGGGGAACTTTTTGATGTAGAATACTTGAAATATACTTATTCTTACATAAAACTGGAACAAGCAATTGAAGTCCAAGTAGAGTGGGTCTTTTAGACTCTTTCTCCAGTAACATGCATGGCTTGACTAAGATTTTCTGATCCCTGTTATGGTGAAAAAGAAGGGAAGGGAGAAGGATATTGTATTTCTAGAACAATTTTTAGCACCCTTAGTAGAAACAAGCCCCGTGAAGCTCGGTGACTTCTGAAATATTTTGCCACTGTTAAGCATGAACCTCCATCACCGAGGTCAGTAATGAATTTGACTGTTTCTTTACTGTAGGCAAAATTCCAGGCTGTGTTGTTACTCTATACTGCACTCCATTTCTTGTCCTTGTTGTGGTGCTCATTTATGCCAGGAATAGAATGCAATATGACAGCTATCACTATAAGTGCCTGTGGACATCATATATAAGCCAAATGCTAGATGGTGATAAATATGTTGTGATTAGACCTTGCTATCTAGATCTTATATACTGTAGCAAGACCAACACTTGTTTGCTCTTTTCTCTAGGAAGTATGTTTACATTGTGTTAGTAATACACTGGGAAAAAAAAAGAAAATAAAACCAACAAAAAATATAAAACCAACAAAAAACCAGAAACCAAATATTTTAAAATTAACATTTTCAGTTTAATTTGAATTGTTTCTGTATTTTACAGTCCTGCTTTTAGTGGTGCAGCTATGAAAAGGTGAGAAGAAATGCTTTGTTCCTGCTTACCAAAGTGATAAGAAAAAGCAAAGTTCTTTGGCAACCACAAATGTAAGAGCTACAGGCCTACACAGCAAAATACATGAAGAATGTTGAAAAAGGGAATTCCATTTAACCTGGAAAATGCTTGAAAGGATTTGCTTGCATGCTTCTGTCAGTGAGGGCATGCTAGACTTTATTCTGCTTCAGCACAGACTGTGTGAAAAGCAAATAGCAGAGACATGCAGGTGGTGGTGGTCCCTCTGTTCAGAGCTGTATCCCAGAGCTGGGGAGAGTGAGGTGGTGATGCGTTCCACTTCTAAACATCTCCTGCCTGGTCAATCCTTGGAGAGGTTGGTAGCATTTAGTAAAACAATCGTTCTGAGGTGGAGTTCTTGAGTGGTAGCATTGGCCATCCTGCAGGGAGGTTCCTCTCCAGCACAGCTGCTGGGGACCATGACCAAGACAGTTAGCAAGCACCAACTGGATCCTCAGCAGGTAATGGTGTCTTATTATACCACAGTATTATGTTCTTATGCCCTTTGGCACAGCAACTGTAGCATGTCTGACAAAACTAGGGGTCTACTGGTCCTATAGCTGAGCACAGCATTCCTTTTCTCCAGACTGGTGGGATTTACTAGGCAAATTGTCAGTCTTTGATGTCAATCCTTGTGTAAGAATGTTTGTCACTAACATGCTTCATTTATGTAATGCCGTGATAAGAGACTTAATAGATGTGAATTTGAAGCTGATTATCAGCACCATGTTTACTAACTTGTACCTTACCTTCCCCCGTAATCCCTGATTATACCCAATAATATTAGGTAATTTCTTTCACTATCCTTAAATGTACTTACAGTTTTACAAAATACAATAATTTTCATCAGGGCTGTTTAAACACATTTCTTGAAAAGTATGATGTCTTTTTAGCATAAGTGATGGTAAATCCTGAATGAGTTGTCAGTGCTGTTAAGATCTGTGAAGTTCTCTAATAGGTATTCAGGAAGGTAGCTTCAATGCCAGGTAATATTTGTATTCTAAAATGTTATGAAAGGGGTTTTCATACTTCTTTTTGTACTTGCACTTCTCAGTTTTGATTTGCAAATTGTGGATATTGGTTTTTGCATTGATTTTAATTTTGAATGACTGTATCAAAACTGTTGAAATTAGAGGATTTGGAATGATTGTACTTTTGCTGTTGAATTAAGGTAAAGACTTGTGGTTGATGAATCTGAATTTAAAAATTCAGAGTTTTTTAATCCTTGTATCCAAGTTGCTCTGGACAAGGGAGATAGAAACCTTGTTTTGTCTTCAGGCCTTCTAGGTGGTAGCACTAGTCAGAGTGCCTTACTTTGTACCTACTCATATTTCCAGGTGGAATTTCTTAGATGTACAGGAGTTTAAAGTATAATGAGATCTAAATGAAAGAGATAGCAGGTTCAGTGGGGTTCTGAGAGTATCCTGCTATACAATGAGAAATGAGAATTTCCTTCAAATAATGTATAAAAATGGAGTTTGTAGGATACATGGATATTGTAAATAGATGCTAATTTCTTGCACATCTGTTGTCTTTTAACATCTAGCAGTACGTGAGGTATTCCCATGAATGGCTGTTGCAGTACTGTCTGAGCAGACAGGGTTAGGTAATGAACACACAAAAGGCTACTCTGGATCTGCGTACACAAAATCTCTCTCTTTGAACGTATGTTGACATTATCAGCAGACACGTGTCCATTTTGTATTGTAGAAATGTATAAGTTCAAAGAGGCAGAAAAGTGATAAGAAAATCTGGCATGAAAAACCAGATTCCACTGAGGCATGAACACAAACACACACCAGCTCACTGACACACAAGCATTGTGAGGCAAAAAAACCCCAGCTTCTTGGCAGATCTTATTCACACTTAAGTAGCTAATTGCCCGTCCTGCACTGGCACTGACAGCACTACAGAGATAATATTTTTTAAAGGGTGAGCAATTCTTCAGCGTTGCCTTCAATGTGTTTCATATGAATATCTTTTTCTTTAGAAGCAGGCACAGGAGCTTAGTAATTTTTAAAGATCAACATGTATTTGTGTTCGTAATAAAGAAAAATATATACATTGAAAGCTTCTTTGTGTGCTTGAAGTAAGTAAAGAAGACAGTTTATGTTAAGCCAAGTAGTTTCATGCCTATTCATGGGTAGGACCCATTCTCAAAACTTCTGTGTAGTGGATGAGACAATAGGTCTGGAGACTTTCCAACATGACTCTTCCGTATTGTGGGGTTTTAAATAAAACAATGTAAGGTATTTATTTCTTCATCATTACTTTTGTAATGCACTAGCATGGCCAGCTACTGAATTTATCATTCAAGGGGCTGAATGGCTCAGGGGATTAGTAATTGGAAACAAATCCTGTCTCCTCCAGACTGTCTGTTCACATGCAGCTCATCTTGATACTGACTACAAGTTGTTACTGTCTGTTGATTTTCTGATAGCTTCTCTTTTAAAAGTTTGTTTTCTCTTTTACTCCAGTAAAAGTCACCATCAGAAATGGCACTGATATTTGTTGTCACAAAATCACAATTGAAAGGGCATGAAAAATGAACTTTAGATAATAGCAACTAAAATTAAAATTGGTGGAAAATAGCGGGATATTAAAAATTACAGACCATTGAACTGTAAGTGCTGGACAAATTGAAGATATATTTTAGAATGCAGCTCTAAACCAGTCCTTATGCCAAAGCAACACAATGTTACAAAAAAAAAAATATGCATGTAGGCGTTTTTGCAATTTTTTTCACAAATTCCTTTCTAACAGGAGCATAAACACCTAGCTAAATGTGGCTTTAGAGTTTTGTTATGGGTTAGAAATTGACAAAAGAGAAACTTTTTAGAGGCATTAAGTATGTCCTATCACAAAGCATGCAATAGGTATGCAGCAGCAGATGCGCTGCTTTAAAAAATAATTTTAAAAAATGTCTCAGACATTGTTATTTAATTATCAGCACCATTATGAAATTGTTCTATTGAAACCATCGATTGTTCTACTGAGGCAGCTTTTCCATTTCACAGTGTCTTACCCTGCACTGTTCAAGCTTCATCTTTGATACTTTATTTAAGGGTATGAAATGTGTCCTTCAAATTACAGGTTTGACTTAACCCTATTGGAATTATTCTAGAAGGAAATTCCATTTTCTTTCAAAACCAATTTTCTCCGCTTTTGTTGGGCTCTCCAAAGGGTGTCATCAGTACGTCACTGTGCTTCACAAGAAGTTCTCTTTTGAAGTCACTGTGCAGAAGACAAGTGCTTGTTGAAATTGTACTGGTAGAGATATTGGTGTCATTTATATTCAGTGAGGCTGTTCATACGTTTTGGGCTCTCATTACATGACGTTCTGTCTGTTCTCCAGTTCACTTGAATGCATTTCAGGACTGTATGGGAGGTGCTTAGCTTTTAGCAGAAGGGAGACCTTTGTTGAATTATTATTTTTTCTGTCTCTTCAACTGCAGATTGGGCCACATTTAAAAAGCACTAATAAAGAAGGGCTTACGTAAATAAATTCTCAGAAATGTAGGATAATGTCTGTGCTCAGCAATATTTTTAAGGCTCCACCTCTCAAAGGTGTCTTGCCATGTGAAGCGTATCTGCAGCACTGTCCTGTTCTTCTGGAGGAATTGGGTTGCACCATATGGCATTAGGAGCATTCAATTCCTGATAGGTCGGGATGTCTCCATAGTTATGATAAATTAAAATAAAATAAAATAAAATAAAATTCTAAAACTAGTTGGTTTTGGGTTTGGGTTTTTTTTTCAGATGTCAGGAGGTTGTATTTATTGGAAATCATTGTTTGTACAAAAAAAGACAATTGCTTTTTTGTTTTTAGGTAGAATTTTTAAATTAAACTAAATGAAATTTAATGGCTTTTAGTATTGCATGAATTTGTCAAAACTGATCAGCTGGATTGCTACACAGTGAATACTGAAAATGTTCTGGTTTTTAGGCTTGTAATAGCCTGCAGCCATTCAAAAGTCAAAATGTTATTTGATGATTTCAGAATGTTAATGGAATTATTATTAATAGCACATATATTAATCTTAATGATATATGTAAATATAGGCAAATTTAAAGCTCTGTTGACACCAGAAAGATTATTCTAGTGCTGAAAGTAAACCTGGGGTTAAATCAGCTCTAAATGTGTCAATAATAAAAAACATCCAATGTAGTTTAGAAATGTGTACAGGCTCAGTAGATTTGGAGTGTTTGCTAGTACAAAATAATTTTGAAAAGCGAAGGATTATTATATCTGCTTTTAAATAGTAGAAAACACTAAGAGTGCTCTGATTAAGTAAGAGGATGTAAAAGGCTTGGCTTCGTTGTTATCTTGATTTGATAAACTATCATATCTAAAATAATTTATAAATGGGGGTGTGAGAGTTAGGGAGAGGGTAGCAGCATATATCATTCTCCATAGTGGATTCATTTGGATAATAAATTGATTTGGCTGGCTTGATTTGTGTGTGTGTGTGTGTCTGTGTGCTTTCATTTCTTTAAGATAAAATGGTTCTCCTGTAAGAGACATGTCATTGTTATTTTTTATTTTTTTTTTCCTATTTGGTGTTAATGAAGCTGTAATATGGTTTTCATTGTTGCTTTCTTTAATGCCAGGATATTTCTTTTAGGAATGCAGCAGGTTTATGTCTGGGGAATGAACAAATTTCTTATCTGTAGTTACATGTAGTAAACAGCACGATGCATTTTTTTATTTTAATATCTATCTTTGGAAAACTGAATTTTGTCTGTAGGATATCACCCGTATTCTGCAACGTGAAATAGAGAGTGAACTTTATAGGAGAATTTAATGGCACTTTACCTGTTGAGGGCCCTGTAGAGCCAGGAGTGTAGTGGAACAACTTGACTAAGTGACAGACAGTAGCAGCCGTGGTGTCACTGTGTGTTATCACCTCATGCTAGCTGGAAGCACTCCCTGAAGCCGATCTAGGTTGTATAGTCCTAGATGAGGTCTTCATGGGTGCTGACCATAAAAAGTTCATCAAAGTAATGAGGCGAGGCGAGAGCTTGGCGCTCATGGGCAGAGCTCAGCACCAAGGAGTGTGAACCGGCTCCAGCTGTGACAATAAAACAGCAGGTGGCTGCTGTCATTAGGGGTGGCAGATGAGGCAGGGGACTAACATTCAGCCCACAAAACTCTCATTTGTTAGCCAGCGCCACTGTACCATGCAAAATAGCTTCCATCTCAGTCAATTTTACTTTGCAAAATATTACATAGTCGCCATAAGAAAATTAGAGCCTTGGGTTTACAGGTTCCTTGGATCTTATTATCAGAAAACTCTGCGCTGTCAGGTTATGTGGAAAACTGGAATTTTTTCTCCCCTGAACAGTTTGAGGATCTTTATGGTTATTCTGTAGTAGTGCATTTCCACCCAGGCATGTGTTTATTGGTTAATATTTTGGGCTATTTTGTTTGTAACTCTTTATAAAATCAATTCCATCAACCCATTCAGCTTTGTGTTGTATGTAACATACATGAAGCCTACTCTTCAGTACTATAAAGAATGCTGATCAGTCTGTTTCTGTCTCTAGGCATGTGCAGACAGAGACATTTTGTGTCATAAAACATTGTTTGGGGGGGGCTCTCATAATCTTTGAAATTGTTAAGAAACATAGAGCCCTCTGATTTTTTTGTTTGCCCTTTTTTGTTTATAGCAGATAAGAAAACATTTTTTGTATGTATTTAATATTTGAAGAGAATAATTTAAACTGCCAAAAAATTTGAGGCCTTTCTTGGCTGAAAAGCATCTCAGGATGACCCAGACCGTGATGGATAAAGGCAGAGAGCCCCGTGGCGTGTGGGTCTTGCAACTCAAACACTGGAGAGCAGTGTTTGCTCCTAAGCGAGAGACATCAGACCCTAACAGTCTGTGATTCTGTGTGTGATTTCACTTGCATCACGTTACAAAACTAAACAGAGAGTTGTGTGTTGGCGTATCTGTGCAGTGTTCCATAGCTGCAAGTAACCCCAGGGAATTAGGGCATTTTCAGGTGGTCATTTGGACACATTATTGTGTACTCATGCCTTATTTGTAAACATATTTATTAAATTTCAGTGCTGCACCAGGAATACATTCATTCAAACCAAAATGTGGTGCTGTATGGAATAACATGGAGGAGTACTGTGGGTGTTGATACCTGTGTTGCCTTTGCTGTCGGGTTCCTCTCTTACCAATAGTGGACCTGTGGAATCCCACCATTTTATGTGAACACTTGAGATAATGCTTTATGGGAGTGTGGTTGCAATGACAGCATGGATTGGAAAAGAAAAAGCTCTTTTTGATTGAAGCTTCATTTTAGAAAGCCACTGGCTTTCTGAAAATAATATTTCTTTTAAAGAGATGTGTTTTATATTTCTTTATAGAATCAGTTTGTCACTTTGTATGTAAAAACAGAAGTCCTACATTTTATCCAGCTAGAAACACACCTCAGAAATTTGATTGGTAAGTTCAGGAGTTAGATAACATGCTATAAACTTTTGTTTGCATCAAAACTGATCTGTTCTTCGTGTGTTTGTCTATATGTGTGCTCAATATATACATATTGATATACATGCATACAATATATGTATTGTAAGTATATCTGGGCCCTTGAGATGAAAGATGGTTTTCTTTTAATTCCATTGGGCACGTATGTAGTTTCTATCTCTCTCATGCTTGGTATGCGGCCAGAAATGGTCAGAGTTAATCTCAACTGCTGGCTGGGACTGGAATATTCTTTACCAGAGAACATTTTCTGCTGTGTCACAGATATCATCTAGATGACTGTACTGATTTGTATGATCTGTATTCCTTTGCTTTTCCTAGACTGATAAAAGTCTTCATACCTTGTAAATGCAAAATCCATATTAGACTCCAAGAATGGGTGTTTAATTCTTTTAAATTCAGTGTGTTTTTTATTCTCTTTGATGATTCAGTAAAAATTATATCTCAGATTAGTACTTCAATAACAGTTGTACCTCAGGTGAGTATTCTACTCATCCATGCAGTCCTGAGTTTGGACTTCTCTTTCTGAAGCGAGTCCTGCTGGACATCAAAGGCAGCCCTAAGAAACACCTGGCTTTGCACTTGGCAGCTTTAGTAACTAGTAATTCTGCTAAGTCTTTGGTTGAAGTGGTGAGAACCGTTACCATTTGCTCATGAGACAAGTGGAGTATTGTCACTGTTACCACCTGGAATTCTCATTTGGATAGACTTCCATGCTGCTCTTAATATCATCTGCACACTCTACATTCAGAGCCATAATTTGAGAGCATTGTAGGTCTGCAGTACTTGTAGGGTTCATGAAAGTCTTCGTGGTCTGCATATCATGGTTTCCTCTACCAGTCTCACTTTTTTTCAGCCAATGTCCTCCCCCTTCAGTGGTAAGAGGAAGAATTTGTTGCAACTATCAGCTTTTAGGGAGAGTTGGGGTTGGCTGTGTTGGGAATGTCTGGAGAGACTGAGATGCCAGTTGGGACTGAAAACACCAAACTTTTATTTATGCTCAACTACTACTGATCTGATGCCACAGTATTTCATGGTTCTGAGTCTTCAAGGTAGCAATGGCCAGGCCTTGGACGAGGAAAGCCAGGATGAAGGTGGGCGTCCTCTTTTTTTCCCTTTGCTCCAAACATGGTTTTGTGTATACACATAGCAGATGTGTTCTTCTATAGATTGAAAGCAATCCGATCCAAAGGATAACCTTGTTTTTGACTTGTCTGGAACCAGTCTGTTCTGATGTGCCCAGACCATTGCTAAAGGTTCATCCACATGACTGGTGTGTCTTATGGTTACAGGTTAGGTCCTGCTGTTGTAGTCTTACTGTTTTTACACATTTGCAGGTATTTTTGGTAAACAGGTATTCCAAAATGTTTTGCTCTCTGTCATCAGTCAAACAGTCACATGGAATGCCTGGATGTAAGACAAAAAGGGTATGTTATACAGCTGAATTTAAGTCTTGGGAATAAACAAATCATCCAGCAGTTGCTTTATCTATGTCGAGCAAAGACCTAGGGCGAGATTCTCACTATTCTCACAGATCAAGCAGACTAGAGAGTTTTAGCTCCAGCCACGATCTATCACCAACAGCGTCTTCAAATTGTGGGTAAATTGTCAATAAAAAATTGTGTATGCCTTCTGCTTGTGTATAACTTCTGAGCAGTTCAGTCATCAGATGGTGACCAATTTATTAATCCTGTTCCTTTCCTTGTGCCTTGCAGCTTTGCAAAAGACCACAGGCACTGCTGAATTGACGAAGTTATATATGGTGCCACTGCTACTGCAGGCTCTGTGTGTTTTCTAGCCTACAATCAACTGTCTTTAGATTTGTCTTGATTGCCTTTAAAGACAGGCAAGAGTATATTCTTTTCATGAGAAGGATTTAACCCTCAAGATGGCTTTTCCTGTAGAAGCTCTGCAGGTGCTGGTAACTGCAGTCTGCACTACAATTTCTTAGCAGTCAGGAACATCAAAAGTGACTTCTTTTTCAAGAAAACCAAATGATTAAAATTAAGTATATTTGTCTTGCTCTATCCATTCTATTTTTAAGTAGAAACTCATTGAAACATGCTCATTTTGAAGCAGTTTTAAAGGCAGTTTCTTGCACTTTCAACTTAGACAGACTTTAGTCCTCAGAATTGCTGGGAAGCTCTGTACAAATTGTCTGTCAAAAGTGATATACTGCAAAACTCCTCACAGGGCTCTTAGAGGTGTGGTTCACCTGACTTCTCAAAAAGTTGGGATCTACTCTGAAGAACTTCCCACTTCAAAGATTAGCCTGTTTATCCTGCTGTCTCCTTCCAGATGCAAGATGATGGAATGTGGAATTGATGCCTGCTACATCAGATTCTGTATCTGAAGTCCTGAGCATGCTAGGAAATGGACTGGGTCACTGGTAGGGAGGCAGACCAATGTCTGAAGAAAGGGAGGGAATGGAATAGGAAGGGGCCAGAGTTAAGAGAATATTAGATGTATAATATACAGCTCTTTTTTTTTTTTTTTTTTTTTTTTTTTTTTTTTTCCCTGTCTGTGTGAAAAAAAGAGGGCATAAGCAATTCCTTGATAGCAAGGTTGGGAGGTCTCTTTTGGGTCACAATACTTATAGCTGTAAACCTTCATTTCAATTTAAAGCATTCCTGCAGCCTCATTTAGTTTAACAGGGATGTTCTCTGATGGTGTCATGTTTTTGGATTTAATCTCAATTAGATGCAAGCCAATCCACACACTGAGCCTAAGGTTGCATTTCAGAATTTAGTCACAGACCTTCTGCACTGTGGTGGACTGAGAGGTTGAAAGCACACTGAGATTCTGTGTTTTGTTTCTTTCTTGCTTTTCAGTTTTTGTTTTTTGTTTTGTTTTGCTTTGCTTTGCTTTCCTTGGTTTGTTTTGTTTTGGGTTTTTTTTTGCTTTTTTTTTTAGTACTTTGTGCAGCTGTTAGATTACCAAACACCTGTTAGAGGTGACAGTTACAGATGTTTGATAACCAATGAAAATTAATAGAATATGTGATTCTTTTAGCTTAGGAGTGATTTGGTAAGGTGTGTTTAGAAATGTAATTACATACTGCTGCTGTCTACCATTATCACTTAACATTCATTAACTCCTCTGAATATTGAAACAAACATTTCTTGTGGCGGTACTAATTTTCTCATGTATTTGTAAGGTGATTTCCTGACAAAGTTAACACCTTCTGACTTTAAAGTTTTTTCCCACTGCTCTGCTATTTTTAGTCTGCTCATTAAGCAAACAAAAGTAAGTAGAGAGCCTTTTGTTTATTTAGAGTTATCAGTTTAGCAATATACTGTATAATATACAATTTTTTTTTTTATTTTTTAATTTTTTTATTTTTTTTTAATTACACAACATGCTGTTGTTATGTTGGTTCTTGCCACCCCATGACAGAATTGTGGATATTTTGGTGGACAGTGGGTCAATTCACATTCAGATTTAAACCAAAAATAAAACATTCTATTATGTTTTGTTTTGTTTGAGAAGAATACCCAGCAGCATATTGTTGAAGTAGACTGTTATTTTTAGTAATGGTGCATGAACAACTTTAGTTTCATTTCTAATTATAGGTGTTTGGGGAGAATTAAAAGATATGCATTTCCTAAAATTGATTGCATTTTGTTTGGCATTTGGTTTTTTTGATTGTTAGATCTGTTTCACTGGTCATTAATTTTTAGTCTATTCATAAGTGATGCTTCACTGTGAATTTTAAAGCCTTCGTAATTCCTGGTGTTTGCAGGGTGGGGGCAGTGAGGGGAAGCCATCACTTGAAGCTCTTCATTGTTCATTTATGATGTGATAGGGCACTATAAGGAAAGATCCACTTCTGGTTTCCAAAGAAATCCTCTACTTTAAGCTGACTAGTGTATTCCTTGATTTGCATGCTATTATGGCTTGAAACAGAAGACAGGACCTTCTGGTGGTTTATTATGGTATTATGAAATGGAAAACAATTTGGGCCTTGTTTCTGGTCCAAAGCCTATTATTTCTTATGTGATGCTGGATCAGAGAGATATTAACTGAAATATTTGTCCAGGCACTAGTGTCTAATTGTGCCATGCAGCCCAGGCACTTTGAGCCACACACTCAGATTCTTTTGAAGTAGCAAAGTGCCATCTTCAGCAGAGATTTATGCACTAAAGAGTGAAATGACTTTCTCCCTCATTTACAGAGACAAAGTTTGTGTTCAGTGCACATAAGCTGTGCCATATTCACTGTATGCCGTGTGAGCTGCATTTTATTGTATCTCCAAAACTAAAAGTTTTCAGTTGCAGTCTTGAGTTTCTTCTCTCCTTTATTTTAGTAGCAGCTATCACTGTCTGGACTTGACTTACTCAAGCATCAGCTACTGCAGGGTAATTGCTTGTATTTGAAAGAAGCTCAAACACTGCAAAACCCTTGATTCTATAAAATTCAGAATGGATCTATAGTTAATTTACAGAAAACCTTTGTGGCTGCAGTTACAAAGTAAGTAACTTCAGGTGAGGCACATAATAACAAGTATTTAAGTTTCTTCATTGGAGAGAAAATAATGTCAATAATGCCAGTGGGTTTCTCTTTTTCCACAGCCCTTCCAGTGACAGACTAAATTTCTGTCCCGGGTGGTTTGCATTATAACATGTATCTCTTAAAATAGGGGTGGTGGGAGGACTTACCAGCATTGGATGGCAAAATCTTTCCAAGCTAACTTGAGTGGAACAGTAGAGGATATTTTCTGTTTTATTTAGTTTTCTTTTGCACCCAGGTCTCTTCTTCCAGTATACATAAAAGGAAGTAACTGTTGTTGCTAATACTTAGTGGCCATTTGGCTACTAATTCTTTCACATCTTGGGGCATGCAGATTGGTGGCAGAAAGCAAAAGGAATACATTGAGGGATTTCTCTCTTCTGGGAGATAGATGCAGGAATATGCAGGAATAGCACAGCTGATTGATTGATAGTGCACAACTCATCCATAATGATCTGTCTCATATAGCTGTAAATTATTCTTGAGATTGATGCAGGTCATTGAACAGCACATTGACAATCCTGTTGTCTGTCATTCTCTTACAAAGCAAGTCAGGAACAGTAGGAGCTGTGATACTGGTCTACCTTGGGTGCAAGCTATGTACTGTACAGATATTCCACTAATAGAAGTTGTTGTCTTCTTAATTTTTTTTCCTTTCATTGGGCACCTCAGCTTCATTGCTAGCTCATTAAAAACAAACAAACAAACAAAAAAAACAGTAAAAATGAGATGAGTTATTTTTAGAAGAGAGGTTGTAGTCTGTTGCATAGATGATCGGATATTGACATACATCTAATTTTTGAAAATATTGGGTTTTGAAATTCAGCAACAGAATATCTCCATGGGAAAGTTGACGAGTAAATAAGTAGTTAAGAAGCATACTTGATTGTCACATGGAAAATTGTAAAAAAACCCCTCCTTCAAAATTAAGGAACAAAAGATATTAATTCTCAGAAAAATAAAACTTACATCTGTCTTCAGGTTCCATAAATTACCACGGTATTCGTGCTGTGTTCATCTTGTTCCTGTTGTGTTAGTGATGGCGAAGATGTCCTCATTTGCCTCTTTTGGTTTCTCTTTTCAAGAGAAAGTTTGCATTTTCCAGTCTGCCAAATTGCTTGTATTTGAAGATGAAGAGGAAGGAGCCATGTTTGGTCAGAAGGATGCTGAATGTATGCATTTAACTTTCTAGTTTAATTATGAGTGTTAGTAAGAGTGGAGCAAAAAATGTCCTTCTCTAACATCTGGGGTCAGCAGGAAATATAAGGTAGTGTGTCACAGTGCTTTCAACATTGCAGACTGGGTGATTGCACCTTACTTGTTAACCTTCTGAAATCTTTGTGGTTTATTTTTTAGCTTAAGAATTACCATAACTGTTAGCTGGAAGTAATAAGACCTATTTCCTTTAGCTGCTAAATGAGTAATCAGAAAACCTCAGCTTTCTTATGCAGGGTTCTAGGACTTGACATCCTGTCACAGAGGGCATGAAGTTTTTCAGGTTTTAGATGTTTTCCACACTAGATATTCACTTGAACCTGACATCTTGTCACAAAGGGCATGAAGCCTTTCAGACTGCTGGATATCTTCCACACCAGCCTCTGCCCTGGCAGATACTTTCTTTTAAATTGAGTCCCTTGCGCGCAGTCATGCAGGAGAGTTATCAGCACCCCAGTCTGGACTGTTCAGAATCAGCAAACATCCATGAATGATGGACTTGAAGAAATTCCCAGGAACTTAAACTTTTGATGCATGGAAGAAAGATCACTTGTTCATAGAAAACCATTGCTTTCCGAGCATTTCTGTGTTTTCCTCCATGATCTTGTTCCTGAAGCTGATCTGTTGAATACAAGATCCTGACAGAGAGATGAAATATTGGTAGCAACTCTTAAGTTTTCAAAGTCTCAACATTATATATGGAGTTTGTATAGACTGTTTGTGTACTATTTGTCTACCTGCTGATTTGAATTTATGAAGTTCTACTTTTATGTGTACAAATATAAAGAATATGCAAAAATTTGTAATTACATATACAAATTCTATTAAACATAAATAATTTGGAAATACATGTGAGTCATGATATTCCTTAGGAAACTGCACTGTGTCTTTGTCTTTTGGATACACTTGTTGGCATAGCTCCATGTCAACCACTCATTAATTCCTTACAATTAAGGTTTACAGCATTTTGCAAGACATGGTAAATAACAAGTGGTGGTATAATTGAGGTGATAAGAACTATTGTGTTCGTGTTGTTATTGACAGATGATGCAGACAGGATAATATATTATTTCTTCATATTCTGTGATGGTGTATAAAAGTTTAAGTGATCCTTTTTCTTATTATTCCTTGAAGCTGTCAGGTCTCCCAGGTGATTTATCCAAAACAGTAAATCATTCATTCCTTTCTGAGTGCCTGAAATCTGTGATAAAACCAAGTACTTAATACTAATAATTTTAAAAATAATAGCATTCTATTTTGGTTTTGGTTTTTTTTTTTTTTTTAATTGTGTTTGTGGATGTGCTTTGTTGTGTTCGTGGTTTGTTTTTTTATTTGAAAAGGCTTTCGAGGAGCTTTTTAAAACATCTTGTGTACATGGGGACTGCACATCTCACGCAGTACCTTACCTGTATACTCAGAGCTAAATTAATGTATAAAGAAATTTGGGACAGTTTAAAGGAGATGTAAAAGATACCGAGAATATGGATAAAGGGTAGATATTAATTGTTATTCTCCTGGACTTTTCTATTCTTATTGAACATTGTTTTCTGTAAGATAAATTCTCCAAAAGCAATTGGAGAGAGTAATGTATCCACTGAGAAGTGATTTAAAATGGCTCTTCAACTGCTGGATGCCTTGTTTATAGAGTCCCAGAAAAATAAATTCTTGTGCTGGTCCTCCTCAGCAGTTACTTGCAGTTACAAGATGACTACTGTGTTAACGTAGCTTCAAGAGACTTTCTCAGAGAGGTAAGATGTAGCTCCTTCCTTGGAACTAGGCCAAGGCTGGGCACGTGGTAAACACTCTGGAAATAATACATTACATGACTTTATGGTCCTGAATGCTCGTTTTAGTTTGTGTGTTGCTGGGGCTTTTTTAGCTTGGCTTTTCACTAACACAGTGATGCACATATTAAAAAGAAAATAACTATTATAGATTCGAAACATAATAAAACAGAAAATCTTTTTCCCTCTCAAAACAAGATACTTCACAGAGCACAATTCTCTCTCTGCAGAGAAAATGAGAGAACAGACAATACATGACAGATTGTTCATATGCCTTGGGTACTGCAATGAGAAACATTGTACATGCTGGAAAACTTGTCTTATACTAGAATAAGAAGTGGAAGTAAAGATTGTCCAATATGTTTCTTTATTCCCAGAATTAGAAGACCCTTTGTTTCTTTTGTGCATTAAAATGTGCTTTTATAGCTGAAGACAAGTCTGTAGAGGCTCCTAAATCAGTTACAGACATTCTCAGAGTGAGTCCAAGTACTTTTTAAAGACTGCCATGGAATGTGAGTGGACACATTCCTGCAAAGCCACAACTCTTCTAAACTGAAAGCAGAATATTCTGCACACTTATTTTAGGAAAGGTGCTCATATATTTATGATTGCGAGTTATTTATAGTTTCAGTGCAAAAAATTGTCCATAGAGAAAAAAGCTCTGTGTCATTTTTCAACTTGTCTTTAATTTGTTTTGGTGTTGATGGAGGATTCTGCTAGCTTACAGCCAGAGTTGTTGAAAATCACACTCGCACAAAAAAAAAAACAAAAAACCCAACAGAATGTCACTGGAAGCAAACAAACTCCCATGTACTCACCTTTTTCCACTGCAAGAAACGGCTTGTTGGAGGGGCCTTCCTGACAAATGTAGGGAACTCCCAGTGACGATGACTTGGATGTAGAGGCTGGACATTTCAGCCTTACAAGAACTGACCCTCAGGAGAGCATCTGGGCTGTGAGTTCTTTTCTTCATGTGAGCTGGAAATGACTCTGTCTGGATCAGAGTTTGTAAAACTGGTTCCAGGACTCTAGTCTGGCTTGGGTTTTATGCACTGGAAGAAGTAAACTATGACAGTTACAGGTTTTTTGTACTCCCCTTTGATGCATTTCTGAAGCCAGTTAATTTCTGGCATTTGAACATTTCTATTTCCACTAGAATTAAAAAAAAAAAAAAAAAGAAATGAGAAATTCAGTGAACACTGAATTGGTGCTTACTGCCAATGACAGAAAGATTAGCTTTGATTTGAAGATGTATTAAAGCAGCGTATTTTGAAAGCGTTCACTCCTTGAGTCCTTACTGGTGGCAGCCAGACTTCCCTTAAGATTCATTTGAAAAGATCAAGGCTAAGTCATGTCTGTCTATTAAATTCTGGCACTATCTTAGGAATAACTGATTTAAGTCAGCAGAGGTAAGTTGTTGGTATAGATAAGCCCAGTATTTTTTGACATCTGAAACAGTAATTGCTTAGAAACCTGGTGTTAACAATGTATAGAAAACACTTTGTGTTTGATTTTTAAAGCCAGCAAACACCACTGCCATCTCTCTCTTAAAACTGCCTGCAGTATTTGTTAAACATACTCTGAACAGTTCTCATTTTTTTTTTTTTTCTTTAAGTTGTCGTCAAAATCATCATCCAAAATAAAATGTTTAGACTTCACCTCAGTTCGAAGGAAAGCAATCTTTTGATTCAATACAGGCTGTGTTTGTCTGTCAGTAATATTTTTTATCTTATTCTCAGTTCCTTAGGAAAATAGCAACTTTGCCTTTATTTTTTAAGGCCTGATTCTGTAAGGTGGGGAGCTGTTCCTGGGCACACCAGGCTTGCAGGGAGGCATTCTGTGCTCCTCAAGACCTAAGTCTTCAAGCCTTACATTAAAAGCTGGAAGTGTTAGTAGGTGTTGAGACACTTACTGAATCAGCCTGTGTTCTTTGTGCTTTGTAACAGGAGCAAAAATTCTTACTCAGAACCTAGATACAACAGAGAGGTAGCAGCTAATGTGAGATGAATTGTTTCCCATTATTAACAAGGCCTTTGTCTTTGATTTTGCGGAAAGGTCTGACTGTCTGTACCCCCGTGGCTGTGTGGTATAAGAAATGTTCAGCTTCAAGTACACAGGCTCAGAATTAAAAAACCCAAAAAACTTCCGTAGAAATACTGTGTAGCTGCTTGGGATCTTTATATTCCATGTGAATAACAAAGTATGCCTTTACAACTTTGCTTGCACGTTAGCCATTCACAGTGATATCTCTGGTTTTATTTTACTTTTAGAGAAGAGGGAGAATGGATGTTTGTAACAGAAAATAAAAGTGTTACTAAATTAAAATCTGTATGGTACCTTTCATGGCTGTGTGGAAATGATTAGTATTTCCATCAAAAAGCAAAGGCAGTATGTTTTGAATGCCTTGTGCTGTTATTAGAACACTTTTTTTTTCTTTTGATATAATTATTTTCCCCACATACAATAATTCTGATGACACTTGCATAGTAATGATGGTAACGGTGTGATAGATTATTCACAGTTGTTATGATTATGATGCCATACTTATAAATTGTGTACGGAAAGGTATTTAATGTCTTCTTGTAAAAAATAAGGAAATTGCTATCATTTAAGCAAGACAGAATTATATTCTTATACCTTAAGGGATGCACAAGAGAGATTCTCTTTAATAATGTGAAAGTCCTCAAAGTAGATCAGATGTGGAGAAGCTACATAAACACATTTGTAAAGGAAAAGTACCTTCTCTTGGCTTTTGTGGCTCCTACACACCATAGTACTAGTGTTTTACAGTCCTTTCATTGTCCATTACTGCAAACACATCCAGATGAATTCAGCGTTTAACATTAAAAATCTTATAATGTGCCAGTTTGATTTGTAGCCCTTCATATCTTGGAATGCTAATTAAAATCATATTTTTGCATATGTCATGCCTTTCATGTACATATGCAAATACAGTCTATTGCCTTTCAGCTATTAGTAATTAACTTTATGAAGGACAGCTGTAATACATAATTAACAAAAATGTTTGCAAGCCCTTTTCACACTGAAAGTTGCAGCAGTAAAATTTTTGCTTATCAAGAGAAGCATTTTAGTTTGAAGGTTCAGTCTGATATCTAAATTGTTTGAAGCAGTCACATGACAATTAAATTGATGTTACGGTCTTATCAGCAGAAGAATGGTACTTGATAGGCTCCTATCTCTTTCATTACATATGTCACTGAAATTAAAGTAAATTATCTGTGTTTTGTTTGGTAGAATTGTAATTCTAGGTAGTATATATTTTGTTGCTGCTGTTGATGCTGTGAACAATGTCTTGCCAATCTGATCAACATTCTTGCTCAAAGTGTATTCATGATCATGAGCTTCAGCTTTTCATCTTTTATTTTTTCACAAGGCTATGAAGTAACTAGGGCTATTAATTTGTTTCCATGTATATCTCTCTAAATAATTAAAACAATGAATTTTGACTTGACATACCTAGTGATTAAAGCATCTGATCTTGCTGTACTTTTCATTACTTATTAAAAAAAAAAATGGAACTACTTGTATGAAGAAGTGCTGCAAGATGGGCATGTTAGGCTGAAATAAATAGAAAGGTGTAACTAAAACTGTATTAGCCTATAACATGAGAAAATGTTATTTAGGTGGAATAGACTTTATTATCTATTATATAATATGTCCTAATTTGCAAAGTAAAGCAGAAAGAGTTTTTCCATTCTTTGATGAGCGATGTATGGTTGATTATTTAATCATAAGAAATATAGCCAAGTTACTGCAAACTGAAGGAAAACTATTACAGAATGCACTTCCATATTTAAATTGTCATCTAGCAGGACTTTTTAAAAGTCTCTCTTTAATAAAATAGGCCTACGTGCATGCTTAAAACAAAAATACTGTATTAAAAATTAATAAGAAAAATTAATCTGGGTTTTCCCTTTGTTTGGTAGGGTGGCATTTGTGATGAAGAAGCATTTGAATACTCATTTACTGGGCAAGCATGGAGTTGGCACACCCAAAGAAAGGTAAACTACTTTAAAATTCTTTCTCATTTTAACTGTTACAATATTAGGAGACCTTATCTGGAACATTTAGCTTACCCAAAATGAATTCACCTAGACTCTAAACTCATCTCCAACGACAGAGGGAAGCTAACATATGTAAGTTTTCTTCTGGTGTATTGTTGTCTGCAGGTGTCAATAGCAAAATTGCTGTAGAAAGCAGTTCTATGTAAAAGGTGTAGAATTTGAACTTTTTGGGGGTGGGGTTTTTTTTTTGGCAGGTGACATGATCTTCTCATAATTTCCATACTTATAACTGTTCTCCGAGTACATTTACTTTTTTGTTTGTTTGTTTCTTGCTGATCTTAATGCTCATAAGTTTAGAAAATTGCTTTCCAAGATTTATGTTGGTCGTCAAAGTCACAGAGTAATTAAAAGGAAAGTTTCCTCAATTTTCCCTCAGTGTTCCTTGACAGGAACAGAGATCTGTTCCTTGACAGGAACAGAGATCTGTTCTTTTAAGAGACATAAAAATTAATCAATTCCTTTTTTCCAATCCATTTACAGTTGCTTAGTTTTAAACTTTATTTGCAAACAGGTTATTTTTTATGTGGTTTAAAAAGTAATAATGTTTTCCAAAATAAATGGCACCATGTTTGCAGATAAACAGATTTTGCCTCAGATTTGTTAGGCCCATTGTGACATAGCAATTGCTATATTCTTGAATTTATGGGGCAACTAGAAACGTAATGGTTTTTGGATTGCCAAAGTTTTGCAAATTCCCTTTCAGTCTAGGTAGGTGGAGTTATCCTACCTGCAGTGTTCATTGCTGGATGCTTGATATTGTATTCAAGTGTTGCTGCCTTGTAAATCATTCTTCCCATGTAGGCTTTGATAAGTAAAGTAATATTTTCTGATTTTGATATGAAAGAGGGGGGAAATAAATGATAGCTAGGAGTTGTAGGAGAACATTGCTAAACTCTTTTTAGGTCATGTTTAATTTCTTTTCAAAGATACTGGAAATGTTATTTGCTCAGGCTCTTTCCTCTCAAGTTCATCCCACTTAATTCACCGAGTGACCTAAGAGTAGAGTTTTAAATTAACGTAACATATACACCTTACATTTGACCAGGCACCTGCTTAAGTGTTGCTTGTATTTTAAATGAGATTTCCTCTAAAAAGTGCTTAACCAGAATTTCCCTAACGCGTGGTTATTTAAAGACTTTTGAGATGTTCTGTTTCATCTAAAATATAGAATGATGCACTGAAAAAACAATTACAGTTTCATCAAAGCAGATATCATATTAAAGTTTATGGTGGTTATCTTTTGTCATAACACAACAATTACAAAAATGTGTTGCTCTGGTGGGTTATTTTGTAACTGGAAGCATTCAGTACCAATATGTTCTTTTCAAGGGGGTGCTTACTGTGTAATCATCATAAATACAACGTAGAGATAACTTGCGTTACCCCAGTGAATATGTGCGCAATAAAGGATACACACAATAGATTTCCAAATATAGTATCTTAGCCTGAGAGGCATATTTTTAGTGATCATCATCTTGAAATGAATTTCTAAACAAGGAGCATGCTATAATCTAAATCGGTAGTTGCTGGCTTTTGTTTGTGTGTTTCTTCTGAAAACCTTATGGCCATTTCCATTTTCCCCATTTCTTCCCATATTCCTCTAAGGCTTTCTGCCTCTCCCACCAGCAGGGCAGGAAGAGAAGGAGGAAGAGGAGGAGGAGGAGGGGTAGCAGCTCCCTCCCCTGCTGCCCCTCTGTGTGGTGGCAGGGTCGTAGCCCCTGTAGCCCTGGCTGCAGGGGACCAGCTCAGGGCTGCAGCCTCCCTAGTCCAGCTGCTTGTACAGGCTGTTGTACCTTTGTTTCCAGTCCCACCATAAACAAGTGCCTTCACACTCTCTTTTACTGAAATTTCTTCATTCACCCTTGGAGTATCGGGTCAGGCATCGGAATGGGCTGCCCCGGGAGGTGGTGGATTCTTGGTCCCTGGAGGTTTTTAAAAAGAGGCTGGATGTGGCACTCAGTGCCATGGTCTGGGAACCAGGGTGGTAGTGGGTCAAGGGTTGGACTCGATCTCAGAGGTCCTTTCCAACCCAGATGATTCTGTGGGTATTTTTTATCTACAATATCTGTTTAGCTGGTGCTTCAGCTTAGTGGAGGGCAGCATCAAAACAGCAGTGGCAGAGCTAGAACAACAATGTAATTCTTTACATTCAGTAATTTTTTTATTCAGTAATTCAGTAATTCTTTACAATCCGTCTCTCATTGGTGATGGTGGGTGTTTAAGCCACATGATCTATCTAGTGAATAGCAAACTACTGTTGCTTTCCTTTCCACCATTCTCTTCCTATTATAAGTGAGTTTGATTCCTTTTAATAGCTTTGGGAACCAAATAAATCCTTCTTCAAGATGTTAAACAATCACTTTGGGTATAAATTAAGTTACATAGTTTTCTTACCTATTTAAAATGTTAATGTCTTGATTATAATTTTGCAAGCTTGCAATTTTTAAATTTCTCTAGGACAATATAATAAGTTTATTCTTCATGTTTTGAATTTGATTCTGCCCTCTGATACATTGCATATAATAGCAAATACTAATAGAAGCTAGCTAAATAGGCTGTGACAATTAAATTAATAATGCATATTATTTGCAAGTGTTTAGTCTTCATGGTTTGACTGATATATGCAAAGATGGTAATTTATTAAAAGTAAATTCATGTAATTGTACTACAGAATTTGATGGACCAAAAAAAGTTGTCAGCATGACTATCATCAAAAACAGAAAATTGAAATAAGTTCCAAAGGGTGCTTGAAAAAAATAGCTATAACCCATACCCTCTGAGTAACTGGAGCCCTTTTAATGAAACTTATCAAAAAGAAATTTCTAGTGAAAACATTGATACTGTTCTGAGAGAGGAGGAAAAAATACATTTTGAGTTTAGTAAGCAGTACTGAACTAGTGCACCTTGTTCTCTCTAGATATCCATAACCCAAAACTGTTACTTTTTTGTATGTATGAAAGCGAGGTGTTTTGGACGTTGTGGAAGTGTTTCAATGTGCAGATAAAGAAAGTAAGTGTATTTCATAAATAGAGTTCCACTAAGAGATCTTTTGTATTGCTTTTTTTTTAAAGTCACAATTAATTTAAGGGGAAAATACTGTGTCACTGATAATCACAGAAGCTCAAAAAATAGCCTTGTAGTAAAATGTCTGCATACTTAAGCCACAAAAAAAACCCCTACTACCTAGTCAATTACCATCATTACCACTTAATAGCTAATTCAAAAGTGGAATGTTTTAAAATAAAAATTCCTCAAGGTATTTTTTCCTGTTGTTGGAACTGTGATACTGATTTATTTTCAACCTAAATGTGTCTCAAAACTGGCATGTTATCTGTGAAGTCCAAGGACAGTACATATTTGCTGCTTCAGTGTCAGTAATCTTCATGGGACCTATAACTACATGTTATTGGTAGGATAAATCTTTGGCTACACCTTTATTGTGTCTAGGAGACTATGTGGTTGAAGACAAGGTGAATGCATCAGTAGTGTTAATGGTGCCAAGTTCTAATTTCTGTTACATCGTTATGTTACTTAGGTGTAAATTGTGGCAAAACACAGAACAGATATTTCACTGTTGAGTTTAAGATACGTACGCACAAAATTTGAGCAAGAAAGTAAAACTAAAACCACTTTGTCATTAATCATTGAGACTGAATTTTGCCACAATTAAGCACAACTCTGTATTTAGGCATTTTTCTATGAAAAAAATATTTAACAATTCTTTAGCAATATTTGTTTCCAGAACACCGTTATTAGTGTACAATACACATTTTATAGTATGTAAGACATTGTTAACTAGAACTTTATCTGATACATCTTTCTAGACTATTTTTGTATAAGTATAATAGAGAAAGGCCTTTACTGGTCTTCTTTTAAGGTAAAAAGCTACAGTTGTAGGTAGAGGGGTTGGACTAGATGATCTTTTGAGGTCCTTTCCTACTCACTTTCTGTGATACTTTGATTTGTATGCAATCATAATAGCTTACCCGTGTTAAGAAAAAATTATAAAGTGACTATCTAATGGAAAGGTTTCCAGGTGGAGGTGTTGATCGTACGTATATATACACAGAGCAGAGCCTACCTGTAACCATTGGAGGGTAACTTGCTGAGTCTTGCTGTCAGGCTTTGTCATCACCTTTTGCTGCTTCTTGCAAACAGTTTTAAGCTTTTCAACTGAAACCTAACATTACT
>JAAWXA010000005.1:33014334-33064334 GCA_038090715.1 Florisuga fusca
GTGCACATGCACAGATCTAGCTAAATACCTGTTTCTATCTAAGTGAGAGAAAAGCATTAAAATACTTGCTATCATCTTGAATCTCTACAATGTCTGATAGTTCGTATTTCATAAAGTCACACATCTGAGAAGTTGGCTTTGCAAAACAAGCTCTCTGATTATCTGATATCCTCCGGAAGGTTATGAGAGTTGTTTCCTATATTACTTAGGAAAAAATTTCTTTTTACAATTGAAAATGTCAGCATCAATTTAAAGTAACACTAAGCATGTGCTTGCTTTCTGAACATTATCCTCCTCCACCTCCCCTCCAACCACCCTGCTGAGGATCTGAGTGTGACAGTTTGATTAGATCATCAATCCTTACTGTTAACAGCACTTTTCCTGAACACCTGGGTTGCTAGGTCACATCTGAGTTTAGCTACCGTTGTTTTAGTGACCTAATGTGCATTCACCATAGCAATTTACATTTGGTTCTCAAATTAAAAGTTACCTTAGAACAACAGTTTGCTTTAAAATGACCTTTGTTCTCATGTGAAAGTTATGCTATACGATGTGATAAAAACTATAAATGATGAAACAGATTTTTGTATTTGGAGCGTGGTTACCTGCTTTGATAGAGCTCTCACATAAGTCTGTTTAAATGCTGCTGTAAAACGAAAGCTTAATTATGAATGTCTCTTACTTAATGCTCCATTAGGGCAGAATTCTTCTTAGATTTATTTTTCTCACTTTTGATTAACATTTATTATTCTATACTAAGTAAAATAATTAAATTTGTAGCATACTTTGAATAAAATTATATTTTTGATTTTAAAATCTACTTTTGACTTGTCAGTACTGTCTGATTCCTCTTTTCCCATTTTAGAGGAAAAACATCAGCAGAGGTAAATACCTAGCGGCCATTTCAATGCAAATTGTTGAGCAGCAGACTGGAACATAAGCATACTATTAAATGTAGCCCTTACCTGATTTTTTGGATGCTACAGTAATTCTTTGTTTTTACTCTGAATCTCTCTTTTCGTGGACAAGGAATATAGGATATACATAAAGTTATCAGGGCAAAATTCATGGAGCAATAAATTAAAAATCAATTTAGACTTTTTGTTCAATTTTTGAGGGTTTGAGTAAGAGCTGAAATAAAAATGGTATAAGGAAATACAATAGAGTGAAATAACTTTTATCAGCATATGCAAAGTAAAAACAGTAATTAAAGAAATAGTTCTGCTCAATGTCAGATGGATGAAATTATTACTGTCAGACATACCATTAAATCTAATGTAAAGCTTTTTCATGTAACCTGTGTTATGCTCATGTTAGCTAAAGAAGCATGCTGTACCATTGTCCTACAGCTTGAGAATTAGATACCAAATTATTATTTCAAAGAAGTTGTTCATACAAGAAGAGCAGATCTGAAGGCATTTGTGCTTTCAGTGTCTTTTGAAGCATCGAATTTGAAAAATAAGAAAGTATTTTTTAAAAAAGTTTGGTTTATCATAGTGGGTTTACAGTAGAAAGTATTATTTGGATTGGAATAATCAGTGAAGCATAATTTTGCTTGTTAAGTAAAACTAATTAGACAACGTATTTTAAACATTAAGTTATATATATGCTACTGTTTGTCATGAATAAGTTTCCCATGTCCTCTGAAATACATGAAGTGCCTACTCTGGTAATCTACATTCAAAACATATGTCATAGTGACTTCTGAGAATTCATAATAAGAGTAAAATAAAAAACATGGCTGAATTTATGCAGGATGAAAATTCTGCAGCACACACTGTACATCAGCTTTAATGCTAATTCACAGCACATGGTAAAAAAATCCAAAGGATCTGGTGTACATAATAAGAGTATAGGAAATGCTGATCACTCTTCCACTAGAGGGGTGTTATAAAGGGTCAACAGTATGTTTACAGAAAAAGTTGCTATAAAGCAGGTAACATTAAAGTGCAATTCATTCAAACAGCATTCCTTTATCAGTGATATTATGCAAATACAAAACACTAGACCTTGATGCAAACATACCTGACAAAGTCCTTGATGTTGCTTAAGGAAAAAGAATTTGTAGGTTCTGAATAATGTGATATAAATTTATATATGTTTGTTTATATATGATAATATGATTGTTATGAAACAGCATCTGTTATAGCTGTCTGAATCCATACAATCAAAAATTTATGAAAGCTGAAACTTTGGGGGGACAGCTTTCACGTACTACATGTCAGTTCACAAGGGATGTTTGTATTTTTTATTAATTTGAGCAAGTTTATTCAGACATTTCTTGAGTGTGAGGTGAAGAACAGTAAGATTTTTTTTTCCCACTTCTTTTTACTTGTGTTTTTTTCCAAGCTAGAAGCTAAAATTGGAATTTGGCCAAAAATCACCCCTTTTTTTGTGTGTTGCTTTTAATTACCAAGCTACCAGTATATTTCCATTTGTTTATGGAGACTTTGTAGGTGAGGAATATTGTTTGGTTTATAATTGTTCTCTTGCACATGATTATATTAGTGTGAATTCTCTTCCTATTGAAACAAATAGGAATTTTACTCTTCACATCAAAATGTTCAAGTATTCATTTACTGTGTAAAGGTAGGTAAGTGCAACGCTGACTAAAATGTACAATAACCACTTGTTGACTAAGAAAACATACACATTAGGTGGGAAAGTGGGATGGATCTATAGGCTAACTCCTGGTATATCATGGTGCTTTTTCTGTTCATCAGAAGCCTGTACCTCTGACAGAGTGACTTTGGGAGGGACAAATCTGTTGAAATTTAGCCTATATATTTATTGTATCTTTCTTGAAAAAAATGTATTTATTGATAGCAATATATTGCGTGCAGGTTATCTATCAATAGTAACCAAGTAAAGAGAAAGCATTGGCAGTTTTCAGGAAGATGAAGCTAAGTTCAGTAAGCACTTATATGTCTTGCCATAGGTTGGCATCACCTGAATGCAAGTGAATTGAAGTGAAAACTGCATCTTCTTCATTACAATTTTCAATATTAATGCTGGAAAAACTTGTGTGGAGAATAAAATGCACTTAGAAGTATATGCAGTTTTGGCCCATGTATTACAAATAAATTTAATGCTAGAATATTTTCTACGTTCCTCTGTTTTCTAAAGGAGTATTCCTTCCTCCAAACAGACTTCACTGGTCTTCAAGTTTCCCTCGTGGCAAATGAGATGTTTTGGGTGTAGAAAAGGAGTTTGAATTCCACCGCTGTTGCATTTTCATCTCCAGTGGTAGTCATCTGAGTGGGTTGGTCATTAACAACCTTTTTGTATCTGGTTTTCCTTCCATCTATGAAGTGTATTAAAACGTACTTCAGAGGGGCTGATGAGAGCTTGTGAAGCATTGTAAATACAACTATAGCGATTTTTTTTTCTTTTATTGGAATGATGTGAAAAAAACTGTCACAGTTGTCATCATGTCAAGGGAGTTGGTAGGCAGAGGAGCTGTCTTAGCAGCAGAGCCTGAGGAGTGAAGATGAGTGCAAGGGGGGTGCAAGATGAGATGGTGAACACTGTGCTTGCTAAGGGAAGCTGTTGATTGTAAAAATTAAGAAATTATTTCTATTTATCTAAATCTGAGAACTTTTCAGCCTTTCTGGAGTCTCCTTTTAGACTTGGCTCACTTAAATGAATAGATTTGTGTTCAAAACTGCTGAATCTGAGAGACCGCAAAGATGGAAATATTCTCTTTCAACATCAGTGGGACACCACCCAACATTAAACCCAGATTCTTTATAATAGCGAGCTGGCTTCATGAAGTGACCTTGGTATTGTGTGCCCCCTATTTTGGTGTGCAGCAGAGTTGAGTGAGTGGGAATTTGGAACAGGAGCTCATGAGCTACCCTGTGGAGAAAACAATCCAATTAAACAGCTGGTCACCATATTGGAAAAAACCCACATTTGGTGGGTTTTTGAAATGAGGGACAGGGATGCTAGGGGAGAGAAGGTGAAGATCATACATCTTTCTTCCTCTATGACTTCTGATCCAGCCAGAGAGAGAAGCTCTTCTGGGTGTAACAGAAGCACAAAGATCTGGAGAGATTTACCAAATAATTTCCCAGGAAGGGAATTCCTTACAAAGGATGAAAGGCTTCCTTTTTTCCTTTATTTCGCTGAAACTGAGCTAAAACTAGAGCTGTACAGGGAGTCAATCCAGTAGACTTTGAGTTTTGTTTCCAGGTTAGGTTCAGCTCTGCTCAGACTGCTGTTCTTTCGGTTTGTGTTCCATATAATTTCAGTGAATGGTTTTGAGTTAAAATTCTGCTTCACATAAAAACATTTTGTGAAGGCTCAATCTTGGCAGAGTTTAGACTAAGGCCTCATATACACTATAAGCTGCCTATGAAAGATTTTATTTTACCTTTGATCTTGACTTGGTTCTCCAGTCTAGCTATTGAGAAGTATGAATCAGATACCTCATGGAAATTATTTCATTCTTTTTGCCCTGTTTTTAATTAATATTGTTGTCTGTGACTAATTTTACACAGGCAGTTTTAACAAATGCTGTAACCTCTGTGGTGTACATCTTTTATTCTTTGCTAATGTGCATGAGCAGGCTGCTCTAGGCAAACAGAGAAGGGAGAAGCCAATGGACTGAGGAAGAAACTAAAGTTGGTATTGATGTGTGTCAGAGGAGAATGATCTGTGTCCCAAGAGTGTGGGATTTAGGAGAAGAACTTGGGCCATTGTTCACAAGGGACAAAGCCATGCAAGTAGCTCATTTTTTTTCTTCCTTGTTCCTGTAATATTCTGACCCTCTGTGAAAGAAGCTTTAAGGGACCATAATGAGCCTTGAACTGTAATGAAGATACTACATTTTATAGTAGAATACTTTAAGGATGAATTCCAGTATAGTAAGAGATCAGTGTTATTTAAGGAATATTTAATATATGCTACATTTAAATTGTTGATCAAAATATAACTTACATATTGAAAATGTCCATTAAATTTAGTTGTGTTTGTTTTTTTTTAAGTCATATATGTCTCTGCTTCGTGACATACCTGTGTGTGGATCTACATCTTGTCTCTGGTTTAGTCACTGAAAAGATTTTCTCAGATTTTGTACAAACTTTTGATTTCACAATTATACATATGGAATTTTTTAGATTTAAGCGTATGAAAATGTATAATACAATGGATGAATAATTTTTAATGTTTTTAACCTCTTTGGGTCCCTTTTTCCTTTCCAAACCCTGCCTTTTCCAGATCTAAAACATTGTTATTTTAGGCTCTATAAGAATTCAGTGTTATCTGTCAGGGTCTCAGTCAGAGAAAGGAATTCACAAATACAAAACCATGATTCTTTTAGTCTATAGGTTTACTAGGAACATTTTAGAAGAAGCACAAAATAGACAGCAGAGGGGGCCAGGCTCTCTACATCACCAACCCGGTTGCTGTCAGTTTATTACTGATTTTGTTCCGTAGACAGAGGTTCTCTGGTTAGCCCATTTCGCTATTATATTATTTTTATGTTCCTGCGTTTACTGGGAAAAACAATGGACATTCTGGAAATGTTATTTAGTAGCTTTTGTGATTCTTTGTTCTCATACACTTAAAAAAAAAGAAAAGAAAAAAAAAAAAAAAAAAAAAAAAAAAAAAAAAAATTAATGTAGGCATGGCTTGAGGATGGAAAAAAAAAACCTTCTGTAAGTTTCCCAACCTTATAATGCTGAATCACCAAACCAGCTTTTGAGTAGCTGGAAGTCCTGATTCATTGCCTCATAAATGGTTTCTCTGATAAAATAATACATTATATATAATTTAAAAAAATATATAAAATTTTGGTAGACAGTGTTTTGGTGCACATCTTATTTCAGGTGCATTTTAGTCCCAGAGAGAAATGATTTATCCAAAAAAATACATGTAAAATTCTTATACACTGCTTTTTTAATGTTTGCTTGTTTGCAGGCTTGCATGAGTTACTAAGATGTCATCAATGATGATGCCTTTCTGCATCTTGGTGTGCAAGATGCACCGTTCATAGCTGTTATACTTTTGTTAGGTCAGTATCCACTAGTACTGCCTTTGTAGACTGATATCTTGTTTTCCTGACAGCTTGAGTATTTCTCTTCAAATGTGATGCAGTTGATGTGACTGGAAAGGTGCTTTAATTTGGGGGGGGGGGTTATTTGAAATGCACTGCAGCAAATGGTCCTGAGAGGTCCTGAAAAAATGTTACTTAGCATAGTTATAGAACTGACTCGGTTCTGTAAGATTTTGAAGGACATTAGCCTTGCCTCATGTTGCTGCATGGGTGACCCAGTCCATTTCTCTTGTAAATATTTAAATGAATTGTATCTGGACTTACAGGAATGGGCTTATAGTGACAAATCTTCAGCAAATAACAGGTATGTGAGGATGTAATAATAGTAACTTTACTATCTCTTCTAGTGGCTTTTTTAAACTTGATTTTAATGTTGTATAAAAATGGAGAGGGACTTCTTACAAGGACATGTAGGGATAGGACAAGGGGGAATGGATTTAAGCTGAAAGAGGGTAGGTTTAGGCTAGGAAGAAATTCTTCACTCTGAGCGTGGTGAGGCAGTGGAGCAGGTTGCCCAGGGAGCCTGAAGTCTCCCCTCCCTGGATGGGGCTTTGAGCAACCTGGTCCAGTGGGACGTCCCTGCCCATGGCCGGGTGTTGGAAGCAGATGATCATTGAGGTCACTTCCGACCCAAACCATTCTAGGATTCTTTGTTTTTTAAATGAAAATAGGTCAAATGCAGCATAACAGCACATGCTACTTTTCTAAGGTGATGTAAAAGGTCATTTAGTTCCTCCCTCAGGAGGCAGACATTCTTCAGCTCGAATCTGAATACTGCAGTTTGAAGTCAGTGAGAGGAAATGATAGTGCATCCATTTTTTTGTTAAATATACCCACTGTATATTACCAATATTTTTTAAAAACAGGTCTGGAGCCAAAAGGGCAATAATCATAGAAACATAAAATGATAGAATGGTTTGGGTTGGAAGGGACCTGAAATATCATCTAGTTCCAACCCCCCAGCATGTCCAGGTTCACCTCCCACTGGACCATGATGATTAATGCAGTAAAGGTTTGACCCTTGGAAGCTGCCTGCTGTGCACGTATGCTATAGTTGCCTTATTTTTGTCACTGTGCATTTAAAAACCATAGAAATATGGACTACATTTCTAACGAGGCATATGCATTGCTAAAACAAAGAGGGAGACAGGCAATGAAAGACTGCTAATTCATTTGTGTAAATGGATCAGGACCCATCAGGATCAGAGTTGGGAATGGTTGTTGTGGGTTTTGGAACAGTCAGAAGAGAACATCAGTCTTCTGGATGTTAGTGTGCCTTGCATCAGTGCATCTCCTCAGGTATAAGGAAGATAAAGGGCCAAGGTTAGAGAGGTTTCTTCCACTGTATATTATGTTATTCCAGATTATAGAATATTAATATGAGCTAATTATTTTTCAACTAATATGCCTTGCTCTTCTCTTAGCAGTTTCTTTTTATTCAGTTTCCTTTAAAAAAAAAATAAAAATTGTAGATCATTATGCAACTGTAGGAAAATGACTGAATTACCATTGCATGCACATGATGCAGTTCAGTATAGTCTCTCAGCTAGTGTAATGAAAGTTTGTTTCTTCTCTGTGTTAATGCTGAACCATTAAACAGAATGAACACTGAGTTTGGGTGCTTTGCTGCTAAACAGATTGAGCATACCCTTGTATAGTGATGCATTGCAATGTCCTTGTGTCTGTGAATGGATTTTTGACAGAACCAGGAGTAGGATTCTATATAAGGGAGGTTGTGAATAGTTTTAAAAATATTCTTTGTTGGTGTACTGCTGGTGGAAAAAAAAAAAACAACAATGAAAAAAACCCAATAAAAATGCAATTCACATCAGCTGCTGGATGCATTTTCTCTAACATAGACAGCAACTTCCAAAAGTGTTTATGAAGCTGGTTTCTGATGAATGCTTGATATCATCCCTTAGGATATAATCTCTATGTTGGATTAAAGGTGCTAGTCCTTGCATTAAATGATGTTGGGTTTTTTCATCCTAATACTTTTTACATGTATCTCTTTTAGATGGTACCGTCTACTATAGTGCTCAGCCTTCTTGCATTTATCTTCCCTATGAAAGAGCTGTTGGAGTTCACTGAACAAATTTCTAGATGATTTTCCTCCAACATTTTGCAGGTTCTGAAAAATCCATTCATATCAAAACCAGACTCCCTTTGCTCTGTGTGTGTGTGCATGCGTGTGTGGGGGAGTATTTTTTATGTTGACCTGAAGATTTGTTTTACCACCAGACCTGAGTATTTGCTTAGAGGGTTGTATTCCCACTGTGCTGTTTACTCCCATGTTGTCTGATCCATCAGCAATCTAATTCACAGATAGTATCATAACTCATGGTGTAATAGATCTTCCACACTGTTTTGTAGAGGAAACTTATTAAAGATAAAAATCTCATGTGGCAGTTGCCCTTTCAGCAGTTTAAGTTTTTGATTCTTGCTTTCCATCTTAAATGTATACTGATTATACCTTGACACCTCTCCTGCTACACATTCATTTCTCTGTGGTCTTTCTGACAGACTGACATGAAACTGGTTGCTTTTAGCTTTTGCTGTTGCTTTTAGCTTTTTCCATTCCTTTCAAAGAATCTAATCTGGGCAGCAAGTTTTATTTCCTTTGGAGGTGGGCTTCATTTCCTGGTTGTTTCATCAAATCTTAGACTTCTGACTTTCTTTTTTTTTTTTTCTTACACAGAAAATTTATTTTTAAAATTGGCTGCATAAGAAACTCAGTGCTCAGACTTAAGCCTGCTACAGCCACTTCTGTTCTTCTGTAGGTCTGCTGCAGATTGTTTAATTATCAAGGCTTGGTTTGAAAACAGACAGAATCAGAATGTAGTTTAGAGGCTAATTATTATTCATTCTATATTATTTCTATATCATTCTATTATAAATAGAATATAATTTCTGACACAGGAAGGTGTTGAGGTTTTTCTGTGTAGCAAATATGTTAACAAGAAATTAATGCTTTGCTATTTCTCTTCTGTTGGTCTCTTCAGTTGATCAGAAGCTTTAAATGTAGATTTGATAAGTTTTTGCTAATCGTAAGTAAAATATTCCTAGAAGTCATTTACTTTTTAAAATCAGAGAAAGCATAAAATGGCTTAAATCCAGAGTGCTTTGCAGAATAACTGATTGTGTTACATAATCTAAGCAGATGTTGAGATTTATAAGGAAAATAAATGGATATTAAGGCATGAGTTAATATGAAGAGAGTATTGCTATTTTAAGTCAAGTTTAATTTAGGTTTACTCAGACTGGCATCCGAGTAAAAGAAGTTTGTGCATAATAAATAGGCAGAATAAATGCCAAGAAACACGTTAAATTCATGATACCTCAGGTTAATGATTTATAGATGTCATTTCTGATAAACTGAACTTTGCAAAATGTTTCAGAGTAATTGTTTCAACTGCTTTCTAAAATGAGGAGCTATCATAGCATTTTAAAAGATAGGTCTGGAAGAAAATGCTAGAAATCATCCAGTCCATTCTCCTAGTCATAAAGTAGAAGCAGACATAAGTATTGTTCCCCAACACATGGTCACAATCAAAGGAAAATAATATTATTTGTACAAAGGGCCATAACCTGAGTGAATTTTACCAACTGGAGTGTGAATTTGGGCTCAGAAGTGGAAACTGAAATAGGTCTCCAGTAGTAAATAAGTAACAGTTTCAACTGCTGTTCTAAGTTATTCTTGATATATGCTTATGTAACTTATGTTTGAAAGTATCTTTCAAGGTGACAGTTCTGCAGCTTGGATTGTCTTAATTCAACCTCATAAGCACACATGCTAAAAACCTGATGTTTTGTGAAGTTTTCAAACTTATCACAGAGTTTGAGATAGGGATTTTGATACAAATCAGAGGAAAGGTAGCAGGCCCAGTGACTTCCTATTAGAATGACTTGGAGGTCAATTTTAGAATTTATTCAAGTTATGTACCTCTATATATTTCAGTTTATATATTCATAATAGAAATTTGTTCGAAGAATTGTATTGTTGACTTCAGAGATTCTGGATGATGCATTTCAGCCTCCATTTACATTCTCTATGCAAAGTTTAGACTTACTGTACAGGCACTGGTAATCAAACATTTGTGCCTCTGTTGCCTTGCCCTCAGGGTCCTTTGTTGATATTGTTTCACTGAGAACTGCTTAGCTAGGGTCCCACAGAGATCACCTGCTGGGAGGTGAATCTGCTTGCACTGATTCTTGCTTCTACAGAAGGTGGATATAGTCAGAGGAAAAGGCCTTTGATTCCAACTCTTCTGATACTGTCCTCTACTCTCCTGTCCCTGGTGGGACCCTACCTATCTTGTCTCCCTGTGATGCATTAGCAGCATCACCCCACGATGCTATTCCCACCCAACTTGTGTGCTTGGACTTTTCTCCTTCCTCTTCTCTAGTCCCCCTGGAAGTCTGACATAAGGAGATGCAGGGAAGATAGGCTGTGGAAAGAAGCAGAGGAGCAGAAATAATAATGTTTTGCTAAAAGTAAATCTGTGTAAAAGAACAGTTGTGTAGGCACCTCTATCCATGCTTGCCCTAGTGTGCTGTGAGGTCATTGGAAGAGGAGAAAACTGTTCAGAGGACCAAGCAAAAGCTCTGTCTCAAGTGTGATTGAATTTTGAGCTAAGTACTCAAATCCTTGTGTGACCAAGAGGTGCAAGGTCTATGGCTCATTTCTTAATAGGCCAAGATTTGTGGATTGCAACATTTACAAGAGTTGCATTTGGGAGATCCCCAGAGTTCTGGCTGTGCTTCGATGCAATGCTGGTGTGAAGTTTGCTCTCAGGGCTGTATTGGTGGTGTCAGCCTCCATCATCAGATTGCTTTTGGTCCTTCCAATTTGCATTCAGTGGAAATCCCTGTGCCATCTCACACTTGACCAAGTTCCCAGATTAGTGAGGTACTCGAATAGTCTGTGAGCTGTGTGGGGCTGAGGAGCAACCAGCTGGCATTCCGTGTGGTAGCAGGCCAGAAAGGCTGTAGAAGCCTTTAAGAAAGAAAGGTCAGTAGCAGAGTTGTTTTGGTATGCTTACCACCTTGCACCCTCATTTTACCCCTCTCACAAATGCCCATGAAGTTATATGGTGTCATAGTGTTCTCTTATGACTGATTGCATTACTTTTTTGCCCCTGTGTTCTGTGCAGAGCATCAGCTCTTGGGAGAGCCACTTTGCTTCTCTCTGGCTGTAAATAGTTGATTATGCATTTTCTTTGGTCAGTTTCTCTCAGCAGACTGGATATGAAGTTTATGTGGGAGACCTGTGTTCATATAGCTTCATATCTTAGGACAGAATTGTAATGGGACAAATACTGGATAAAGTTATGGTAAAGAACCATGAACAACAAAGTATGTCAGGCTAGAAAACTTTTGTTTAAAGATTTCAGTGGAATACTGTTTCATGTAATGTAAGCTTTTAAGAAAGAATTTAGTAACATACTTCACAAAATTTGGTTAATATTACTCCATGAGCAAATTGTTGACCGCATTAAAAAGTAATTGTTAGGACAGTAAAGGGTAGTGATAAAACATGGATTTTAAGGAAGGTGGCAGCTAGGTGCTTCTAGGATCTGCCGTAAAATTAAATGTAACACATTTACTAGGGATCTAGTAGAAAGATTGAAGATGACATTAATTACATTCTCAGATGGTCATAAAATCAGAATATTCAACAAATATGGAGTAGGTACAAAAGGACAGAAAGGGTCAGAAATGTGAGCAAGAGATAAAATGAGGTCCTCTGGAAATATGTATATGAAAATATCTGAAAATACGTATCTATTCAGTGGTAGAAAAGTGTTAAAAGGGAAATATTAAAAGACAAACTTGGCAATGGAAAGTGTTATGGAACATAGTTTGAACAAGACAGAGCAAGAGAGCAGGGTTAAGGCCACGTGGGCAGCTATTCCATGCATTCCCTGAGGACATGTATTTCTTGTCTTCGAGATGTTTGACCTTGTAGTGCAAAGGCTGCTGTCTTTGCATTTGGCCCATAAGAAAGAACTTTGGGGTTTAATACCAGGAGAATCATCCCAACTCATTTCCTTGTTTGAAGGGTAGATCTAGATCAAGAGGTATTTGCTGTCTTCTAGCTAGAGATTGGTTTGCATTAACCCACCTGAGCCTTGTACATTTGTTTTCAGGATCTAAGAGCAGCAGACCTCATCCTTCCCTGTGACTGGAAACACATGTAGAAAAGAGGTGCAGTTTGTGGGACCAGCTTTGTCCCACAGAAGGGTTCAAGAGAAAGGGTTCCAGGGTTCAGGAGAAAAAGTTGCCTTGTAAAAGCCAGATGATATGAAGGAACAGGCATGCAGCACGCTATGACCACCACTACTGTTCTGAGCTGTGTGGGTAGGTATTTTACAGCCTGAGTTTTAAGCCCTTTATAACCAAATGGTTAATTTTAGCCCTGGAAAGTAAAGGAAAAGCTTTGTAGGTCTTCAGGTATAAACAGTTAAGTGTAGAAGCTACTGGTAAGCTGTACAGGGCATCCTGAACTTTGAGAAAAAAGATGCACATGAGGCGGATTTGTTTCTTTTTTAGCTAAAAAAGGGTTGGTTGTTTTGTTTTGTTGGTTGTTTTATTATTGTTGGGGTTTTTTGCTGAATTGTATTTACTTATGAGTTCTAAATCAAAATTACAGATTGTCATTTAATGTAAAATTTGGTGTTTGTACCTTTTTTTCATCTGTATGCAGGATTCAAGAGTGTCTTCTTTGTCTAGACATTTTGCGTGTAATTCTGTGAGATCATGTTTGGATTCTTATAAAAATGAAGAGAGGTTGCTGTATTAGTCTTCGATTATAAAATTAAATTTAGACATTAATTTTAAGTTAAGTAATCCAGTTCAGAGCTGGGGAACATTCTGTAATAGTTATAACCAAAAGAAGGGCTTGTTGGTGGATAAGTGGAAATCTAAATCCTGACAGCTCAGGGGGATTACCAAATTATTGATCAGATGCCCCATGACATGAATATAGCCACAATATATATATATATTTTCCCAGTAGCAGAGCATAGCAATTACCACTAATGGAGGTTAAAAAGCAGTGTACAGGTGCAGCACCCCATTCCAGTAGTAAAGCTGGCCCTAGTCTGCTGCGGCTTTTCATCCCTGGGAGGCACATTGAGAACCACCAGGTGAGCTGGTGGATTTCCACTCATCTGTCTGATATTGATGCATCACCACGAAAAGCCATGGAAACATCATCTCACTGGACAAAAAACGGCATTAGCAGGGTTTTTTGTTTCTTTGTCAGGGGTTTTTGGTTTTTTATTGCCTGTGTGTGGCTTCTTTGTGTTTGTTTGTCTTTCCCCCAGATACACCAGAAAAGCATTAATGATTGTGGGGATCCTGTTTTCCTGATCACATGGATATCCTATTCATGACTGTGCAACCACTTTGGTCTCTTCCATGTCTGGCTGAATTTTTAATGCCTTAAGAGAGATTTCTAAGTGACTTGAAAATTGACTGAGATGCTTAGCATGTCTCCAGACAAATTTCTTCAACTCTTTAACTACTGGCATATTGGCAAAGCAATTATATGGCTGTGAACTGAGCCAGACTTCATGTTACATGCTGACGTGTTTAGATCTCCTACAGCACTCACAGTTTCTCCTGTTTTCTTCATCAGTGCATTCAGTTCTGCAGTAACAGATACATAAAATGGATGTGTGGGGCTGACAGTTCTTCCAGGTAGCAAATGCCTTCTGCTTCAGCTGGGACAGGGAGAATTCCCACAGTGGGAGAAAAAGTAACTCATCATCTCCAGAGGAAAAGAGTAGTGGCTACTGTCTGTAAGTTGTATGGTATTTACAGCCAGAGAGGTTGAGATGGATGAATTTGTAGACCAGTAATGATCTTCATGTAAGTTTCTAAGCTCTGTTTTGTAGTCTTTTTACTCCTTTTTTTGCTAATTTTGCAGACCTTTTTGGACATGTGGAAAAATAAAATGTTTAGATGCTTAAATGCACTCTCAGGTTTTTATCTTGAATTATATAGCATGCAACTTTGTCATAAAACATACACGATCTTGAAAACATCTCTCAATTCTTGGTGTTGCTTATGTTTGCTCTTACATTTTGAGGCACTGTTGGTTATAAATGCGTTTTAGCTCCTCTAGAAACATATGGGTCTATTTCAAAAAAATAGGTAAATGGGGTGGGAGGAGGGCAGAAATCACATGATTTAATTTCTTAATGTTATTTAGTGAGATCCTGAGCTAACAAGATCATAATTAATTTTACTGAAATTGTACAGAAGCTCTAGCCTCAGAATTTACTAAAATCAACAATTGGTCATATCAGTTACTAGTAATTTAGCTTTCCCTTATCAGTCACTGTGTGCAGTAGCAGAACCCAAGGGGAGACTGTCAGCTGCTGCTCTTATAAGAAGTAAATCTTTGGAAAGTAGTTTATAGGACTTGCTGCAGATGTCAGAACAGTGTTTCATTTTGGCCTGGGCACAGCCCCTGAAAAGTTCCTGGTTACTGCATCAGAGAAAGACTTAAGCTCACAACACTTCAGTAAGCAGGCATGGAATAACTTGTTTAGAGGGAATTGTTTTTAAAAACTCCAATTTAAAGTTGTCATACTCTTGATACACTACTTTACTTCAATTATTCTTCCAAATTCTTTAGGCCAGATTCTCAGTGATTTAACTCCATCATAATTGAAAAAGGTTTAAGATCTGGACCTTTTTGTTGTTTGGTTGGTTTTGCTTCCTTATTTCTGTAAGTCTTATTTAACAAACTTACATTTTTAAATGAATCCACCTTATATATGCTTTTGTGGTTGGGTTGTTGGTTTTTTGGTTTTGTTTTGTTTTGTTTTTTTTTTTTGTTTTGTTTTTTGTTTGTTTTGTTTTGTTTTATTTTTTTTAATTAAAAGAGTGGACTATATTGACTTTTTTAATGCTCTTTGATGTTACATTTCTGTCCTAAGAAACAAACTCATCTGTGTTTCCCCAGGTTGTATGAATGAGAAATTCTTCCATTGCAGCCTGATGATTCTAGGTCTCTTTAGTTATATAAGACTGTGTAGAATCCACAGGGATGTGCCCTAAGAAGATAGTGAAATCTTCTGAAGAATATTGTGTTGCCACTTTCTATTTATTCTTTCCAGCTGTGTGTCCTTGAAGAACGAATGGCTGTTATTGACTCAGGTCTTCAGTCCTATTCCAATGTTCAGGAAGCACCTTGCCACTTAAAGGCAGCGTGAGAGACAGTGGTATTTATATCTTTAGTTAGACTATAGCTTAAAACACAGAATTGTTTAGGGATTATACATACTTGACTGAAAAATGGCCATTAGGTGTTAGCAGTGTATATGTGACCAGTCCTTGAGAGTGCCGTTCATATGAAATCATTTGAGGCACTATTATTTTTCTGATCCTTTAATTTCAAAGGGTTAAATAAATCCCCTTTTGACACGTGAATGAATTGATGCTCTGCTAGGACGAAGGACTTGACTTCAGATTCTTACCACAACCACAGCCTTGAGGAAGAACAAGTAATGGACTGAGGCATTCTCACTCCTAGCTCTCACCTGTCAAGTCCTATCAAAATGCTTGTCTCGCTAAATTGCAAAAGAGCAACTAGGCTCACAGCAGTTCTAGGATTAGAGTTTGGCTCTCCTGCTATGCTGCTCGGGCCCAGGGGGACAACCAGCTGCTGTGAAGCAGTTCCTCATTTGCTACTGGGTCTTAGACCTTGTGGTTGCTCTCGTAGTACAATTCTACCACCACTGGGAGATGATTGACTTATCCCTCTTCTTAGCCCCATCATTGGGCTTCATTGAATGGGGTCCTTTTCCAGTAGCGTGTTGGAAGTTTTGAAGTATTTTGGTGATTCCTGCATGTGAAAACACTATAAAATCATACTAGTGACAGCTTTCTGTGACCACAGTGCTTGTCAGCAGGGTATTAACCTACGAGTACAGATTCATTGGAAAAAATTCCTGTTGTATAATTTCTGAACTCTCAGTGCATGTTGATACATTTGAATACAATTAACATAACATGTATGCCTTAATAGAAAATTTAAGTTAAAATTCAAGGGAAACTGCAAATGTGTTTTGTAAGAAGTCAGTAAATGATTATTTTAAAATTCAGAAATTAATTTTTTTCTTATGAAAATAGCTTCCTCTGCAGCTGTTTTGTATGACTTTTTTTCTGCCCTCTTTCTGTACCACTAGGGACTCTTAAGCATTGTTCTGCAATATTATTATTGCCAGAGCTTATAATGATAAGATCCTGCTATTATAATCATAAGTTACTTACTGGATGTAAATGGATAGTAGCTGAAACCAAATTTCTTTTCAACTCTATAATCAAAAAATATTATTTGGATTTCGAAAGGTGAAAGGAGGCAAGCTGAAACTGTATCTTTGAAGAGAAAATTTCAGAGGCACTTTGTCACTGTCATGTCGTGGTGAAGACACCTGTCAGACTCTATTACAAATCCAACTTTCTTATTCGATGAGTTACTCAATTTGCAAATTGAGACCTCTCTGCTTTGTTAAAAATTATCACAGCTCATCCAAAAACCTTAAGTGTCTAAAAGTATAAGATGACAGCTTATAAGCTTGAATGCTTAGGGACGTGGACTGCCCTTATAAGGACAAATTGCCTTTCTGGATGTCACATTCAAATGTTTGGCTGCCTATCATCTACAGAGAATTTAGTATGATAAATCTTTTTAGATCTCTGAGAGTTGAAGAATTATAAGTGAAATGCACGAAAGGTGTTTGAGGTTCAATTTTTCTTTGTGGGCATCTTTTACACAGTAGATTTCAAATGTCTGATTTCAAGTATTTTAAGTGGAAGATGTTGCTTGAGGTCATCTCCTTTATTCAAAAATATGAAGCAGTTTTCTTTTTCATCTAAATAAAGAAAGTTTTGTGTTCACTAAATAGATTTACTAGGCTATTTTCTAGCATGAATGAGGATGGATGAAACTAAAGATTAAAAGGTTAATTTTTAACAGATGACAAGCATACAAAGATGTAATTGTGGAGAGGATCTGGCTCATCACTTCAGTATCCCATTTTGTAATTTCATTGTCAATCCCAGTAATATTTGCTATTCTTATGGGAATGAAGGTATACCTGGCTTTTACATTAAAAACACCTATTCCTAAGTGCTAGGTGTTGATGATATTGACTTTTCCTTGGAAATAAAAAATGTGTTTTCTCAGTCTTATATCTTTGATTCGTGTGTATTTTGGTGGTGCTTTTCTTGCATTTTTTGTTGAGATTGATTATAACTCTTAGTAGTTGTGGTGTAACTCTTGCTGAATATATCCCATTAGCTAGGTGTCATTCATCTGTGGGCATTCTACTTCCATCCAGTGTTTTATACACGTTTCTTTTATTTGGAAAATAGATTGCTCTCAGAGGAAATCAGCTTTGATCTTCTGACATATACCACCAAAAATTCCATAACCTGTTGGGCAATATGAGAATGAAATCTTAAATTTTGTTTACTGCCACCCTTTCTTAGTCCAGTTTGAAAATGGAACTTTTTTTTCAAGGAGCATTCAGCTAATGACTGTCTTCAGCTTTGTGTCTTCTCTGGTTTCTTCTTTCATGGCTTGAATACATGAAACAGCTTTGACAGGGCTGGAATATCCTAAGGTTTGGATGTTTTGGAGAAGAAGAGCTCAGTAGGTTGCTCCTTTCTTTCCAGATCTCAGAGATGCAATTGCTTGATCTCCCTCAGTATCCCATGGATGCTTTATAGTCCTCTACTGAAAGAACTTGGCTAGAGGTTGGGGAGGAGGTGGGGGCTAAGTCTGTTGGTTGATTGGCTGGTGGTTGTGGTTTCTTTTTTTTTTCTTTATAACCTCTAGGCTCTTACAGCCAGTGTCTGCTGGTCCTAACACTGTGAGCTATTTCAGAGTTAACTATATAGAAGTTGCTCTGGATTACTCAATTTGCACATGAAGTCTTTCATGCAAAATTCAGGCCTGGAAGAAGACTTACCTGCTCCTCCTATAGAAGATGCTGCTGACTTTTGTGCTGAGTGATGCAGCACATCTTATGATGTGTGATAGACAGGAGGCAAGCACTGATGGGTGCTGTGCAACATGACTCATGCATCACAGCTGCTCTGTATCTGCTGGCACAGATACAAAACCTTTGCAAGTTTCAGAAGCACTCAAGTCTGTGATCCTGTTCCCATTCAGAACCAGTGTCTCAAATGGCATCAGCCCAGGCCTGCCTGAGGCCCCAAGGAGAAGGGATTTTCAATCCTGAAGTCTCATCACTTCTCTGGGTTTCTGTGGGGGATCATCAGTACTCCTTGTAAACAAAATAGTCTCTGCTATAAAGGGAAGTATATAAGAGGTTTATGAGAAAATCCAAATGACTGAGACCAAAGAAGGACATCTGTGATAGAAAAGCACATCTCTGCACAACTGGGAAACTTCCTGCAGATCAGTGCTCAGGCCTGTCAGAGAGAAACCTTCTTCAGCTGGAAAGGCTTGGGTCTTCACAGCTTTGTCTGCTGGCACACCTCTCAGCACTGTCACCTTTGAAAAAGCAATGGGTGGCCATTCCTTATTATGCTTAACAGTATGTGACCAAAGGAAGCGAGTCAATAGCATGGAAAAAGAAGCCAATTTTTAGTTACCCTCACTTAGGAAATGTGCAAGAGAATCAAGTTGCAGCTTTTTCCTCATCTCTCTAGATGTTGCTGATTTGGTTTTTAATGTTTTGATCTTTAAGTGGACGAGAAACAAATATGGCTTGTTTTTTCTGCTGGCACTGCCCAGAAACCCAAAGAAACCCAAGTACTACAGGAGTGGGTAAGGCTCTGTTCAGTCTGTCCACTGTGGAGCAATGCCAAGATTATTTTTGGAATTTCATCATAACATCACCATCTTGTTACCTGGGCAGGCTGAGGTATATTGGGGCCCCTCAAAGAGTAAGCAGCACAAGCAGACCAAAAATGCTGAAGTACAGTTGTCCTACTAGTGTTTACATATCGGTTTGATCTTAAAACTCATGGTTTTTTATCTAGATATGGTGGAAGGCTATGATTTAAAATGGTGAAAGAAAGAACTGTGCTAAGCATTAATGAGAATGACAGAGGAGGAGACACACAAAAAGAAAAAGGGGAAACGCAGGGGGAAGGGCAGCAAAAAAGGTTGGCCCAGTGTAGAAGAAGGTTATTAAGGTAGGAGGATAATAGGTGATTGGAGACCAGAAACCAAAGGAAATATACATGTTTACTCAAGTTGTCATTTTAGAGTTTTAAGGTCAAAAGTTCCTTTGCAGGGTCACTCTCCTTACATATAGTCCATCTCTTTTGCAGAGAGAACATGCATATGTGTAAATTTTGCTTGAATTAAGATCACCTTTAATTCTATAAACAGAAAAGCACATTTATTCTTTAATTTTCATGTACTTGTACACATATGCCATAGTTTTCTAAATTACTTTTCTGTAAACAAAGTAGATTTATCTTCTTCAGAATTATAAAATAAAATATATTCTGCTTCTTTATGAAACAAAAAAATGTAGGGTATAAAGTTGTATAACTTTAATATAAAAATTTTCATGGCTTGTTTTTTTGTACCTACAAAATAACACTTGTTTGGTGTGTATGGTTTTACTGAATGTGTGCAGTACTGGAACTATCACTCTTAAAACATCTTGCTTTCCTTCTAAAATGTTTTACTAGCTTATTTGTGGGAAAAAAAAAATAATAGAAGCCTCTTTTTCCAAGAAATAGATTTGATTTCAATGTCTAAATTTTTTAAAACAAACAGTTGAATCAGCTATGTAGAGTAATCAGCTATTACTGATTAATTAATTACTGCTTACTGATTTACCCAGTAAACTGGGCTTCAGTGGTCACACCAGTCTGAGGGGAGAAAATGATATCACAAGAATGGAAACAAATGTGTTCTCTCACTCTGGTCATGAAGCTTTTAATTCCACACTTGGGGAAACAGCAGGATTTACTGGGGTCAGTTGTACTCCACCGGGATATGTATTATTAAAGTGTGTATATATGTGCATACAAGTGTTGCAGGGAAGAGTGGAAGGTCAGAACATACTTTGCAGTTTTATTGTATTACGTTAGATTTACCTTTTAAAACTTATTTGTTCTCAAAATCAGATATAAAACAACCCCCAGTATTTACCTGATAAATATTTAAATAGTTGCATTTACCCTTCAAGTACAGTTTGTATGCTTATTGTGAGCAGGAAGAAAAAAATACCTATGCCAGGTTTTTTTTCAATGTAAAAGTTACTTCTACTGTTTTACTCCTGTTGAACCTGATATACTTAAATTTTTATAAATTTAGGAACTTATTTTTCAGGACAGTTCTTGCAGAGTTCGACATATGGCCTACAGCTCCTTTCTTAGTTTTTTGTCTTGTACACCTTCCTCAGGATGGAGATTGGGTCTAACTCTCTTGGGTAGTGCAGCTGCATTATGTTGCACTGCCAGGGCCCTGTGGCTCCAGTCAGCATGGCCATCCACTTTGTTCTGGAAGGGGTAAAAGGGATACACCCGGGACCTACTGCTCAGGTTTGGCTGGAGGAGAGGAAAAAACCTCTTCTTGGGTTCACTGGGGACCAGCGTCTCATAAGGTTGCTGTAGAATCAGCAAAGCACAAAAATTACTTGAGAACAGCTTATATGCAGTCACATTCTCCCCCTATCTTGTGCTTTATTCTTGAAGCTGATTGCAAAAAATGTGAACTTGTGTGTGCTCTTTTAAAATTCAAAGTCTGTTAAAATAATTCAATGTCTAGAATCGCTTCTATGAATGTAAAGCTATTTACTCCCAGATTACAAATATTTTGTGGAACTACCCTCAAACTTCATGTGTGTACCTTTAATAGTATATTAGAAACCAAGCAATAGTAATGCAACATGAAATATCCACTGCATTTTTATTTAAGTTTTCTTTTTAAATTTAGAATAATACGGAAGAAACGTAATCATTTTAATATACATATTATTTAAGGCTGGACAAAGTTGAAAGGAAATATAATGCATATTAGATATATACATAGAAGAATCCCTCTGCACTGTCTGTATCCTGTATCTTCATTCTGCCTGCAGGATCTGATCCCCAAAAGGAAAATATAATTAAATATTTTCTTAAATTTTTAAGGTTTTTTCCTTCTTCCTGAACAATTTACATTGATTGGATCGCAGCCTGAAATTTCCATTTTAGCTGCTGTTGCTTTGTGTAAAACAATTACTTTTTATTAAAAATGTCAATTCAAATGATTATTTAAAGATGGCTTAAATAATAAAAAAAAGAAAACTCTTTGCTGGTTACTGTTATTTTGCATGGGATTCTGTGCTATGGAAACTGGACATTATTTTATGGAATTGATTTTCTTTTAATTGGTAGTAATGAAAATTACATGTGCATATAAGGGAGGATACAATTCCTCAAGGGCTTTAAACTGTCCTGATGCACACGTGCAATTTTCATTACTCTTAATGGAAGTTGCATTTTTCTCAGTGGTGAGAATGAATTCCTTGAGCCCAGACTGAGGATAACCTTTGTGGAAATGGTAGCAGAACACTTTCTTGGCATGAGTGCAGCAAGGGAGCATTTTCGGTGCTCAGAATGGGGGTCAGAGTCATGAGCCAAGGTGTGGGCAGGGCAGCACCCTGACTCCTTTGGGGAAGCTGGACTTGAGGTTTGCAGAGCCCACTGCTTTCCTTTAAGTGCTCAGGCTCCCCCCCCGACCTCTTGAAAGGTTCTTAGCAACTCTTCTCTGAAGAAACACCCTAGCTAGATGCCTCGTCTTTTAGAAGGCACTTGTAAACCCTTAATGTGTATGAATCTGCAATTCCAGAATGAGTTATTTTCATTTTTTAAACATTTTCTTAATATTTTAACCCCGTTGGCAGTTACAGTGAATTGCAAGAGCAAATATATAGAAAAAATTGGTGAGGTGTATGAAACTTGGGGTAAAGATAATTCAGCTCTTTATGTCCTTCCCATGTGCCTGCCATCAAATTCGTGCTACATAAGGTCAATTTTACATCTCAGTAGATCTTAAGTTTTAGAAATCCCGTATCACTACACTGCAATGTTAATCCAGTCTGGGTAAGTTAATACAGTCAGAGTAAATAGTTTAGTATTTCGGTCGCAGCCAGGAAATGAAATATGTGTTTGCAGTAAACCTTGAGCTGCAATTTCTTTGGCCAATCTTGGGAGAGTGGGAAAATCTAAATGCTTGGAAAAAAAAAAAAAGAAATCTATTATTAGGGCATTTGCTGGCAAATTCAGTTTGTGAAATCAATGTTCTGATTTGATCTTTAAGTACAAGGAAAAAAACCCTGAGATTTATATGAAATCAAATAAACAGGATAATAAAGAGGGATTACTTTTAAAAACTTATTTTTGACATAATTTTTTAGTTTTGGCTGTGTATTTTCTGCAGTGGCAGAAGTAAGTATAATTTAATCACAAAGACTTAATTTCTAACTCCTAATTTCACTGCTTATGGAAATATATTCCTTTATTTCAGTAATATACATGCTGAAATATCAGTATGTAGGGACAATGGAATGAGCTAAGGGAATTACTGATTTACTCTGAAATAACTTTTTTCATGGTGTTTATGTAATAGAAGTTAGTATAGCATTAGAATTTCAGTCAGTCCAACCATTGGCAGTGATTTATAACCAGAGCTTTAAATGAAATTGGGAATTAGGGGAGAAACATTATTTTCTAGTCAACTCAAGCAGCTGTCTTGTGGACAAGTGGTGTTTCTTGTAGACTTAGTCCCAATCTGCTTGCATCAGGAACTCCAGTTTGAAGGAGCTTTTAATTTTAGCAGTAATTGTCATTTAAATTCCTTTCCTACCTGTGAGAATTATGAGAAGAAAATGTAAGAAAGAACAGATGCTCTAACTGTGTAGAACCCAACAGATCCTCAGATTCCATGCAAGCTACCACAAGTCTGAAGAGTAAGAGCTTTTCTTTAATTTTTTGCTTTTTGGTGCTGTATTAAAATACTTAAATGTCTCACCAGTAAGCCGTGTGGACATGCCTTTGTTGGTGTATAGTGACTACCACGGCTTTCAACTGTTATTTCCTACCATTCCACTGACACCTGAGGAACTTTGACAGGAACCAGCTCTATCGGTTTTCACCCTTACTGGTGATACTATTTCTACTGTGACAATGTAGCCACTTGGGTGCAGAGAGAAGAATCATGACCTTGTACTGGCATTGATGCCCCATCCAGTCCCACTGCATCTGCCCCCTGTTAACACAGGGAGCATGGCATAAGCAGAGCATGGCCAAATTCCCACCCACTCACCCACCTACCAGGGGGCTGGATACAAAAGAATAATTTCTGTACCAATATTTAAGAGGAGAGAGGGAAGGGAGACTAGCAATTACATGGTCTGGACTGCGTATAGAGATTCAAGGCAAGCAACAGAGAAAGAATGGTTCAAAGATACGGTAGTGCAGCATTAAGATAAATAAACAGCACGGGTGTACCAAAGCCAGGTCTTTCCCATCTAACTCAGTAGCTGTCTTTAGTAAGCTTGTTTGCTACCTCTTTCTTTTGCCAAGGGAAATTTGTATTGTCGGATTTCAACTAAGCATGAAATAGGGTGCTACTTGAGAATTGGTTTCATTACAGAGATTAGTACAAGATCTTTGAGGTGATAACACATTAGGTAAAGGGATAGTAACAAAAGATTGTCTTTACAAAGAAGTGCTGAGCCAAAAGGTAGAGGTGAGATTCCACAGTGAGTGATTTTGGTAGCAATTTTACTCATGGTTTCTAGTAGGCTGCAGGAATAGTTCCTCTGGAGTTTGTTGGTAACATGAACTATGGGGCTAGTGTAAAAGTCAAAACAGATTATCACATGGTAAGAGCATGGAGATTTGATGAGAACTGCAAGATCATGCAAATAGTGACTAATACTATTTTCAGTCTGAAGCTGAAATTGTAAATAAATGTAAAATGATATGGCTGGTTTATCTGAGGACCTGACTAAAAGCCTCATATGATCTCCAGGTATGACAAAATGAGTGAAGGCAGTTTTAGGATGAACCAACCAAAGTACTTGTAACAAAGGGATGTGGAAGTATCAATACCATTGAAGTCCGCTTGACTGAGGCTTCTGTCCATGTACAATAGTGTCTGCAGTTCTGGGGGAAGCAAAGATGTGAACACAGATCTTAAAGAAAGGATTACCATAGTTTGTCTGAAAATGAAGAAAACCTGCTTTGGCTCTGGCTTTTATTTCACTCTCAGCAGATGGATAAGTTGGAAATAAAGTGACAATGAAGGAAAGAAACTGAAAATGAAAGAAAGTTTTTATAGAATCATAGAATGGTTTGGATTGAAAGGGACCTTAAAGATTCTCCTTCTAATTCCTCTGCCATGGACAGGGACACCTCCCACTACACTAGGTTGCTCAAAGCCCCATCCAACTTGGACGACTCTAAATCTTTAGAGAAGTGAGGGTTTTGGACATAATTGAAACATACATTTCAGAAATGTGTTGTGCAACGCGTGTAACTGGCCTTGACATGAGAAAATCCTTGACAGCTTGCTGCAATCATTGCAGTATGCCCCATAGCTTTCCCAATGAAAACAGACCTGAATCTGCAGTCCATTTTTTCTGCAGCAATTTCTTTAGAATATTTTGCCATTTAAGGCTTGAGGAGGAAAAGAATTGGTGTCTTAGAACACAACTAGAGATAAAAACATTCATCTGAAGTAGTTCAGGAAAACAAGTCATTTGCTGTTGAGGCAGTGGAATTATCCTGCTGAACTCATGGAGAAGAAAGTAAATGAGAAATGACAATGAGAGGCAATGCTTAATATGATTCCATGTTCAGAATGGAAAAAAGATGCTCACACGTGAGCTTAACTTAGTAAAAGTATGCAAGCTGTTTATGAGACAAACTTATAAGCACTGTGTATAATGAAATGAAAACTGCTGACCAGAGAATGAATCCAATGATACTAAATCTGTAGGTTTTGCAGTCATGAATGGGTAAAGAAACAATACGAAGTAACCCAGAGGGAAGAATAAATATAGGCATGGTGAAAAATTATGTGGATGACTATATGGAAAAGTAATCTAAAATACAGATATCAGAAATATCCACTCTTTAGGGTACTCTTGAAACAGAATAACCTCAAAATGTGTAGTTGGTAAACTTTGCAGTGTCATGTCATTGACAAAGTCAAGTCAAATTATATCTCGGTTGTAGATGCATCCAGACATGCACTAAACGCAATTTACTCAGACAGCAATTGTTGAAACATCTCTTCCTACTTCTGTTCATTTCTGGGTAACAGAAGTTGTGCTCAGTGAAGAAGAGACAGCTATTACAATGTGTTTGATAAACGGAAGGGAAATATTTATTTAGGTATGGACACTTGGAACAAAGACAGCCTGTCAGGTGCTGACAGACACTGACAGCTTATAAGCATTTGAAAATAAGGTGCTTGAATGGGGTTGGGAATGTGTGGATTTCCTGTAAACAGAGGAGGATTAAGGAAAAAAATAAACCGAATATAAGAATCCAATATTAGTTTTTGTTAATAGCTAATATAACAAAGGTGTTGGGACAGCAGAAAGAATGTTATAATGAAGCCTGAAAAATACTTTCACTTGTGACCTTTTTTCATTAATTCATAACATCTAAAAACACTTTTGTGTACTGAAATATTCCAGTCCTGGTCTTTGCTATCAATTTGACTGAAACCAACTCAACTACATGAGTTATAGGAGCCTGAAAACTGGTGTTTCTATTGAGGAATGAGTCATACATTCTGTAAACAAAATTTTTGTTTATTGTTTTTTTTTTTCTTTCAAAAGCAACTCAGACTTTGACTCATACTATGTTAACACAGTCCATTGAAGACTAAAATTGGAAAAAGGAAACATTGTGATACACGGGACACTGAAAAAACCACTTCAGAATATGTTTGGTTAGCCCTTACTGGAGTGTCTGCACTCCAGGAAGTGTTTAAGAACAACTTGCCCAATGATGTCTCTGAGCCATTGCAATATGTGAATTTTTATCACCTGCACTTTCTGACCAGAGCTGGCACTTAAGCCATATTGCAACATCTGCTTATTCCAGTGGTCCAGAATATTCACTATAATTTTATCATCTGCAACAGAATAAGATAGCCCTACTTAAAAGGCAAAAAAATCCCGTGACAAAGGTGATCAATTTTGTTACTCTTTCTCTGTCAAATATACACATTTTCTGAGAATATCTTTAATTTTTATTTTGTACATTTATTGTCTGCCGTGGAATCTTTTTTTAAAGGATAATGAAATCCCCATGGAAAAAAGAATGTGGCTCCCTTTAAGAATATACTTGATTAAATTGTCTCTCCAGAAAAAGATTAAAAGCCTGATGTTGCCATTAGAACAGTTCTCAAAACCTGTACTTAGCTTCTGTCTTTTCCTTGAGTACTGCACCTCCTCCCTGTAACATGTCTTGTTGTTACATGATAATTAGGCTATCTGTATTTTGACATGGGGGAAATATACAGATATGCCAGGAAAGATGAAGGCCAGCCTAGAACTGGCTTTAGAAACTTAGTTCACCTGCATTCTTATGACACTGGGTATCTGTTAAGCTTCCCCTTGGGACAAGATGTTCAAAAGAGGGCAGAGGCCTTGGGAATACAGCTTGAGGGCTGGATGTGGCCAGCAAGCACTTTGGGCCATCTAGGTCAGCAGTTCCTACTCAGCTTGTTGCAGTCAGAAGGAATTGGTTTGGCTGTTCTGTAAGGTCAATTCCATGTTATTTTTTAGACCTTCAAATGCTGTTATCTACGACATCCATAATGCATTATTGATGGCATTACTGCCTCTCATTTTGGGAACACGCCTCCACCAAACTTGTGTTTAGTTCTTGGAAAAATTGCTGAGGAGATAATTTTTTAAGCAGATAATCAGGAAACTGGTCTGTAGGTAGTAGGTCTGGCCATGTGGAATAGCTATGAACAGGAGAAATGATTTCTGTGGTCAGGGTGGTTGGCCAGAGCACGGCTGGTCTCCCAGGTCTGAAAGAGGGTAGAAAAACTGGAGAGGAGCAAATCAGGCATAGGCGTGAGCACATAGCAACATTTCTTTGGACTGTTTCCTTGCCATACATAGGAAAAATCCAAAGAGGCAGCACAAAGCTTTTCTGTGGAAATATTTTACAGTGCAACATTTATTAAATTTGCATTTTAAGTTATTTTGACAAAAGCTTTATCACAGTGTAGAAATAAGCTTGTACATAATGGTTCAAAGCTTGTTCCCAGTAACATGGGTTATTATATACTCCTTTGACTTCAATCAGCAAATGAAAGTAAAATGTACTCCTTAATCTTGAAAACAGAGTAGTGTTAATAGCAAGAATTATTTTGTTTGGTAAGGATGATACAGACAGGTTTAAAATGGTTCAGTATGAGGTGAGTTTGAAACAAATTGTGTCACTGCCTGCACTTAGAGAGACCAACAGGATGCAGCTCCTGCAACAAGACTTCTGTATATTCATCAGCTGCTGTATATAACATACTCCAAATTGCATGAAAAAAATAGGGATCACTGATAACACACGTTTTGAAGAGGGATTTACATTTAATAAATGTTTACAAGTATTTTCATAAAGTCAGCTTATGACAATGTTGGCTTCATACGGTTGTCTCTAGGAGTTATTTATATTTCCTAGTATTTATGATCTGCAAGGCAGCTTAGTTATTAACATTAGTTATAGCTATTTCTCTAGATATTTATCTGAACCACAAGTTTTTGACACATTTCTTTTTCTTTAACAAGCAAAGCATATCTACAGCTATAAAAATGTTCTCTGATACAGAAAAATATATGTATGATACAGCTATTACATAGAAATACTCTAGGTAAGATATGGTTGTGAATTCCAGTAAAGTGTAGGTATGCAAACAAAGTGCCACTGTACTAACATTAGAGAAAAATTATTTTTTTTTCCCTCTAAATAGAGAATTTTTCATTACTGGTAGGCTTCACCCTTCTCCCTACCTCACTGTCTTCTTTGGGGTGACAAGGCATTGGCAAGCATCTTGTTGAAAATAATTTAGTCTCCGGTAATATTTTTGATATATTATTGAGCTGACCTGTTGTGAAAAAAGTCACTTAAATGCACAGTAGTGTGCGTAATATGATAGTTCAGATTTTAAAATATCATTATGATATTGTGGGATTCTAACTGCAAGTCAGGTCTCACCTCAAAGTGACACAAGGGCAATATGCAGTGATCAGGGTGCGGTGTACAGCAATTGGACCCAGTGACCAAGATTAATGAAACTCACATGGGTTTTAATTAGTGCAGCCGCAGTCATCAATTATCTAGAGAACACAAATATTGTTATATTTTGGGAAATTCTTGATTTATTTTATTCCATTGGCCAGTAGATTTAGATGAATGAGTTCTCATCATAAACATTCTGAGAAAAACTGCCTGAGGCCGTGGTTTATTATTTAGGACACAATCAGGAAGAGTGAGCGCTACTGAAGAAAACATTGTAAACTGGTCTCAGTATTAATTTGGAAAATTTGCTGAAATGTGTGGCCTTGTATAGGTCGTCAAAAACATTAGAGCATCTCAAACAAAATACAGAACAATCTGTCAGGCGGGGAATGTGCAAGTATTATTGTCCGGCAGCTGATCCATAACAGAATGTCAGTGCATGTACACTTAAAGCAAGTATCAACAACATTTAATTTGACACATAATGTGGTCTTCTTTTATTATCCTTTAAGTGCATGGCTTAGAACACTGAGGACTGGACAAGTCTGGAGAGAGAAAAGAGCTGAAACATGACAACCCTTTGCAAGTCTTAAAAAATATCACATTCTAGATCTTTTCAGAGGTATATGCATTTCCAAAGCAACTATTTAAAGCAGATGCAGGGAAAAAGAACAAGAGACAGAAGGAAACATGCTGAAAAATTCCCTACTCTAACTTCATTTGAAAATATTGGGGATTGATCTCAAACTTGTGTACAAGCATTTAAGAATAAATTAATGTGAGTGCTGACTGCTAAAAACAACACATGCATCCCTCTTTTACATTAAGAAAAAGCCCCAACTGTAGACTTACAGACTTTTCAAAAAGGTAAATGATAGTTTTACTGCTTATGATGCTTTCTTTGCAAATGTTTTACTACAATTTCTATTTGTCTATTCTAATCCATGAAAAACAAGTTAGATACACAGTGATGCTCAAATCCCTGCTCTTTTCACTCAACCAAACTGCTAAACAAGGTGGTATTTAAATATGAGCAAGAAATAAAAAGAACATTAAAATTCATTTACTCAGAAGAATGGTCCAAATGGGTACACGTTAATGACCTAATTCAAAGCTTTTTTTTTTTTTTTTCTGTTTTTGTATTTGCCTCCCTCTTCCTATTTCCTCCTATTGAAATAATGAGTTAAATTCCAGGTCAACATAATTTGAGAAAAGATTATTACTTTTGTTGGGGCATAGCCCCGTTGTCCCTAGTAAGGAAACATGTTTACATACTGCCAGCATACTGAAGTGCAGACTGCCTTGTTACCCAGCCTGCACAGTAGGGCACATGTATCTGATGTCCTTATTTCTCACCGGTAGCTGTCACACTGACAATTGGAAAATGCTGTAATTTCCTTAGTTTGCATTATTTTTATATCCCCTATTGTTTTTACACATGACCTTTACCTCTCCCTTCTCCAATTAGCAGAGCGAAAGCCATTGTTCATTGAGCGGAGGTATTTGCGCCCAAGGGAGAAAAAAATTATATTCTATATATGCTGTTGTGGGTAGTGAAGATTCTTTATTACTAAAGAAATAAACCTTTATCTTAACCTTTATTTGATTAAACTAACCTCAGACATCACGGAGGTTGGGCAGAACTTCCATCAGCTTGTGAATAATTGTTGTAGTAGCTTTAACTAGCAATCAGTGTGCATTTATATAAATGGTTATGAACTGTGTGGGCCCATTATAAAGCACATGATGGTTAACTAATTTAACTAAGGATTTCTCCTAGTTCTTTTGGTTTTGTTTGAATCTGCATTTCCTAGCTAATACAGAGACTGGGCAATGATTATAATTGCATCAATTGTATTAGGTAAAGCAATTAATAAAGGATGGAAAACACAGTAAAAACAATAGTTCAGCCAGTATCAGAAATGTAAATAAACACATGGCATTGTAGTCATCAAGGAATAATGAATGTGGCTGACCCGAGGTTATAATCTGTTAGAAAGGCAGATCTTTTATTTCTGTGAGCCAAGTAGATTATTTCAATGTCGATACAAACTATTGTTCTCTACGCAGCTCTTTAGTTCCTTCCTGCCAGTGGTGTATAGCACCAATATCATGGAACTGGTAATGTAAGTTTAACCAAATGCTTGTACAAAGAATTTGAAAAACTATTTAGTTGGTCCATTTTCAAATAATGGTAGTTCAGCAGTTTGAAATCACTTTGCTAAGATATAATTCACTACTAGAGCATTGCCTCTTGTAGATTCTGAACTGTAATGCATGCAAATTCAAACCCTAACATGAAAGACATCATTTTGAAGATGCCTAATCTGTCTACAGTTTGGCCAGCCATAGGTCTTTATGCCATCGTACTCAGAACTTCTAAAAGTTATAATGTTATTATCAATTCAAAGCTTCATTTTCTTTTTGTTCAAGATGGTATATATTCATTTGACCGTGAATGGGATTTTTCACATTGAGCTTTTGAAAACATTGAATGCTTTTTGTAGCTTTGTTGTTCATAAAGTAATACTTTATTAATAATGAAATTCAGTCCTTATTAGTAAGAAGTTCCAGTCTCCTGGTACTAGTTTAGTAAACTAGGAATGCTACTTTAATCATTGTAATTAATTCCTCCTGTGTTAGTATCTCTATTACTTAGTTATTTGACCTGGATGAACTTCTTGGTAGGACTTTCAAACAGGTGAGAATTTCAGGAAGTTTTAGCTGAGGTTTTTGGAAAATACTTTATTTGAGTTAGCAACTTGTCTCTGGGGTCAGGAGTCTGTCTACAGAGAACATTTTCCTCCACATTTGGGAGAGCTGACGTGAGGGTAGGTTCTCCAGCTCAGCTTCACATTTAAAATAACCAATTTTATGAAATAAAGAGTTTGTTCGCATGATTCACTCCTAGTGTTATGACAGCTGTATTCCTAATCTCTTTTTGGATTTTGTGTAAGTCTCCCTAGATAGATTTGAAAAGACAGCATTAATAGCGTGGTTGTCAGTGACAAGACTGAAGCTATTATCAGGCAGGGGCTGTTCATGCTAGCCAGGTGACAGTGCTACTGCTCAGTTTTTCCCTCCTGGATATTTCTGTTCAGGAACAACATGTTGAACAAAAAGTAGCAATTTTATCAGTTGTTCTGTTGGGTTTTGCTCTGTGATCCTCTTAGCAAAATTTGGGTGGAACACATAGAATATGGGTATGCCCCAGAGTGTGTCCTCTTGTTATGCTTAATTTCTGGCTTAGGATGTACCAAGACACCTCTGGCTGTTTTTGCTGCAATCCACTGGAGCTACTGGCTTTCTGATTTCACATATTTTTAGTGGCTGATCCTTTGATTTGGTTTGTGAAACAACATGTCTGGCCTAAACTTCAGATAGACATGAACACAGTCCTATTTCAGTTGTTCCCACAAAAGTATGATATATAATTGTTTCTCTTTTCTGGTCAAGTATCTTTAACAACTATTAGTGATCATGCAAAACAACAGTATCATGTACATACCAATATTTTTTTTTCAAAACAGATTCATAAAATGGTGGGGATTGATGTATAAAGTGATTTCATATATGTAGCAGTTTGTCATTCAACAGTAAAAGCCTTGTGATCTTACAGTCTTCCAATATTTTAACTGATTTGACTTCTATTTGTTCTTCTCACAGGCTTCTCAATATAGTGCCTGACTTAATAAAGGCCTGTATGGTATTCAACATGATTGGTTTTGGTGATGTTTGGTTTGGTTAGGTTTTTAAGTAAGGTTAGTTTGTAAGTAAAATTGTGTCTTAATAGTTATCTGTAGAATAAATAGTATCCAGCAAGGTATTCAAATTTTGTGGTTGCTTTGCCTAAAAATGGTTCTACTTAAAGACTTTCTTATGAAATCTTTTCAATAAATTATTTTTTTCCTATGTAGCTTCTTAAATTTTAATTAACATACTTGCAAGTTACTTATATAGCAATAATAATATACCTTATGCTGGTATTTCAAATGCTACAACTTGATATAATGTAACGTCATTATAAATTCGTACATTTAAAATGCATGTAAGATTTAAAAAAGAATTTACAGCACAACTTCATGGGTTAATTCTAGTTAGATATCTATTTTAATGATGTAATCTGTGTCTGTCATTTGGAAAAGAGAACCCTATCTTCAGTTTTTGGGGTAACTGCAAAGCATTCTCACTCACCATTATGAAAACCTGTCAATATTATACTTTCAGCCACAGAATCTATACCGGAGGAGGAAATAAAACCAAACAGAAAACAAAACCTGAACCTACAATTCAGTATCAAAACTCTATGTGTAGCATGGACAGGACATTGCAAGTATTCTTGACCAGAATAACTTCTTGTTAAAATGGTTTATTTCTTGCCTGCAAAAGACTCCTACCTCTAGTTTTGGCTACTTAAGGGTTAATTTTCTCTGTGTTGCTGGTTATAAGCAGGAAAAAATAAATGTAAATGGAAAAAACAGAATGCATCCTCTCCTTTGTGCAGCTTATTTTTGCCATTTTGGGAGAGGGGAACAAGTGTTCTGGGTGTCTATTTGCCGATTTTCTTTTTGTAATCTGTCTATGTATATACAAAGAAATACCTGAGGAAAAAGCTAATATGAAGAGTATTTACATGTGGGAATATGTTCTATGGAGTTATTTAGCTCTTTGCAAAATCTGTTATGTTGTCTTCAGTGTCATACTGGTCTTTTATTCTGAAGTTGTATTTTGTGTTTGTGGAACATAATTCTCATGCTGGGTCACTTTTATGAAAAATTGAAAAGGGCTCGTGTTTATGGTTTTTGAATATCAGGACTTGAACTTTATTAGTAAAACAATGGAAACCACTGTACAGTTGCTGTGTCTTATGCAGCTAGCACCTGGGTTTATGAGTTTAATACAGTTGAAAACTTATTCTGATTTGGGCATTTTTATTTTATTATTTGAGCTGTGATTTCACAGAAAGAAATCTTTGCTGAAAATTTCTCTAAGTGGTACAATAAGCCCCTTTATTTAAAGCATTTGCTTTAGAAGTCAACATTAGAGATTTTGTAAGTTATGCAGGGCCTGAGGAAGTCAATACTTTGCAAGAAGAAATCCTAGAAAAATGAAATAATCTTTTATAAATGACAGTGTTGTTGTTGGTTGCCTTTTTCCTTAACTTGCTGGACACAATCAGTATGCTGACTTTGTCTTCAAGCAACTGAGCATCTTGATCTCAGGTCAGATGCTAGGTACAACAGTACTCTCTGATGCAGGCAAGTGACAGAAATATAAGGGCTGTTTTTTTTAAGCTTTGCTTCCAGAATCCAATACGGCAAAATATAAAACTGCCATCTCTTTGCAGAAGAATTAGGTGGATGGAGGTTGTTAGAAGTACAACATGTTGGGTGCTCTAATCTTTGAAACAGTCTTTATGGTGGAGCTGGTCATCCTGCTGCAACACAGAAATTTGTCTTTATGGGAGGGTACTTTTTATAATTTTGAGATTAAAAGCAGTGTTTCTTGTTTTCTGTTGTTTTTTTTTTTTTACTAGAAGAATAGCACATAGAGATTGAAATAGAACTCAAAGATGAATGCAGCCCAGTTCTTGCTCTGTATCCAGCTGCATTCCTTGGAAATTTCAGTCCACTGTGCTAGAAGGCGAGTGTAAAGACATTTATGTACATGCAGTTCTGAAGTAAGAAAAGCTAAAGCAGATGCCTAATTTCATGATAAAGAGCATTCCATCACTTCTCCCACAGTCGCTGATCTTAGATGGAAAGAAGGATGTTTGATTGGTACATATGGAGGATTCAGAACTGCTTCATTTCCCATAGAATGTTTTGTTGTTGTTTGAAATTTGATACCAGGAGTCTTTAATATATAACTCAAAGAGTCTTTTCTATTTCAGTGCTGTGTAACATTCTGTTCACTCACTTCCAAAGCTTGTGAAATTTCTGGCACTGACACAGGATGTAAGGAGGACTGAAGTGAAGCCTGCAGAGGAAAGCTACATGGTGTCTTGTAGCTGAGCACTTATGGCACTGTTGCCCTAGTGTACTTTAAAGTAAGGAGAGGAGAGTCAATCATATTTATTATTACCTGTTGTTTTTTTTCTTATTTCAGTTTCAGTAGGATAAATTAGTGCCCAAATGGAGGCCAAACACATGTGCTTGCATTTATGTTCTTCACTTTAGACAAATTAATACTGTTACTAAAATCAGCTTGGTTTATAAGTAGCTGTATATAAAGCTGAACTCAAGTAGAAGCCAACACTTCATTTTGTGAGTGTAAAATTCAGAATCATATTGAGAATCAGAATGATCCATTTTTATTTCTCTAAGTGTTGATAAGTCAGTGCTTTAAAATGAAGGTAGCTTGTTTCTTTCAGCAATATTCTCGTTTAGGCTGCAAAGAGATTAATTGAGAGGGAAAGTCTCAAATCAGAGGAAATGTAGCTAGCTTATGCTCTTACAATGCCTGATGTCCAAGAAAGACCAAATAGCATTCCTGTTCATTGGTTTGAAATAAAGGCAGAAAGTTATTAAAAGGGAAGCAACTTCTTGGAATAAGTCTTTTGTTTTAATTTCTGTTGCAGAAGAACATTCCACAAGTCTCTGTGGTGCAGTTTAGAGCTTGTAGTTTGGAGCAGTAGGCATCCTTGATTAATTTTTTTTTTTTTTTACTTGCTAGGGCCTTTTTTTCTTGTTTTGCTTTCTGGTTTTTTATGTGGAAGACAAAGGAAATAAAACAAACAAAAAAACAACAACAACCAACCCTTGCCATTTTTAATATTTGTTTTTGCAATATTTGGATGCAAAATACAACGTTATATTCTTCTCTTGGATTTTATTTGGCTTAATAAGACCTCAAGATGAACAGAAAGACAGTAGCAGCCTTTTTCCCCCTGAAGTGATATCTAATAGTATAGTAATATTCCTCTATTTTATAAACTTGAACACATCCTGAATTAAATGTATTGCTATATATTTGAAGTGAGAAATTACAAGAGGAAGCAGGAAGAGGTTTAGAGTTTCAATTTGTCTTAAAAATTCTTTTTATTTCATTTGGTAGAGGCTTCTAATGGAAGAAACCCAGAGAAATGCTGTATTATCACTTTGTCAGAGGGTTTGACAGGATCCCAAACAATAAATTATTCTTCTCCATTTATAACACCTAAATGTCGGCTTGATTAGAACTTCCCTCCCCCCCAATCCATGAATACAATTGTTTCTATACTGCTTGTTTTATTCTGTTGAAGAAAGAGAAATAAAGGCAATCCTGCTTCCTCTCCCAAATTATCATAAATATTGGAGATGCAGATTTTTCTTAGATCATTAGCATATCATGCTGCGACCCACACCAGAATGTACCATTAACAAAGCAGCCTTCATGTAATTAATGTAAATAATATGGAACTACAGCATGAGTAACCCAGTCAGCCTTGGCAAAAAGCATTTGTCATAACGCATCATCTAAGGAGCTCGGCCTCAATTCAAATTAAACTTCATGGGTTTGCCCCTTTATTTTTTCCTCTAAAGCTATAAATTTCTGTGAAACATGCACCTATGTAGGAGAGGAAAGCAATCCAGAAAGCTGAAATTAAAATTTCATTATTTACTGTGCTTCTGCTGCAGAGGACAATTAGTATCTTCATAAGGCTGGAAATGTAGATGCTAAGAATGCAGCTGAGCAGGGTTTTTTTTTTTTTTGATACACTTAAAAGTGTTTTCTGTCCTCTGCTGCTGCCAGCAAATCTAAAGTATGGTGTTATGTCTGCCATTTGCTTCTATTGCCCTCTGACTCCAAAACACAGAGGAGCATTGTAAATTTTTCATGAAGAGGTTTCAGTCTGTAAAACAGCAAACAGGAATAATGTTTTAAATGCAATCATTGTCAAGCCTGAACAATGTAATTTATCAAGAGAGCAGTTTGTACTATATAATAAGTTTCATATATTAATACAATTTTTCATCTGATGTCAGGCTTCTGATTTATGAATAGCCCATGATCTAAGGTGATCATTGAATTATAATTCAAGTAATAAGAAGCCAGGAACAAGACACTGCAACTGCTACCCTGCATTAGCTTACATGCCACCAAGCCAATTTGCTAAACAACCGTGGGCTAAATGATACAGTTTTTCTAATTCAAAGAAGGCACTCGTTAATTAGATAAAGGCTAAAGCTCTCATTATTTTTAAATGATTTAAGAACGGGTAAAGATCTTACAGCTTATACTGCAGCTCTAATAGTTCTCTGCTTACTGCCTTGTAATAAGAGTATTAAAGACAGATGGCCCATGCTGATTTAAACAAATTACAACATTTAATGTATACTAGTAGGAATGACTATTCATAGGCACATCAGATGTTAATATTCTACATGCTACAGATAGTTAAAACCCCACTTATTAATGTGATTTATGAGTAATTTGTTTTTTTTCTTTTTTTTTTTTTTTTTTTTTTTTTGGTAATCAGTTTCATATATATACTTTTTAGCAACTGAAACTTCCTGAAAACCAGGCTCTCCACAAAAAACAAACTGATAAAAAGCTTCTTATTTCTTATGTTTCCACATAATTTTAAATGGCACATAGGTATTTGAAGTCAAAGAAAAAGTACTGGATTCTGCATCACTTATGCTCCTGAAAAGTAATGGAGGCAATCAACATATACATCTCAGCTGCTGAAAAAAAAACCATAGAGAGCATTTTTCAGCTCCACAGACTTTAAACTTCTCTTCTCCTCTTTTCTCCTTTTTTTCCTCTTTTCTGATTTCTGTTTTCTCTTTTCTCTCCTGTCTTTTCTCTACTCATTTCTCTTATTTCTGAAGTTAAACTTTCAAATCATATAGCACTGAGTTTTCATAAGTTAGCAACACTACAATAATGAAGTCATTAAGGGCTTCAGTTTCTATCAGTTAAATCAGTTTGGCCAAGTGCAACATAATTTCTACTATACGTACTTAAAGTTTTCAATTCTGTTTGTATTGATGTCTTCTTTGTGGCACTTCTATGTGTGTTTATCTATTTTCTTCTTCAAGAGTCTTTTCTATTTCATGAAGATAGAACCAGTCCCTTTGAGCAAGAATAGAATCCTCAAGCATGGCTCCATCTTTTCTCTTTCCCTGACCATGAACTCTCCTTCTCCCGCTTCTGAAATCCCACTTTCAGATCTACCAGATCTGAAAAATCTGCGTATTGTCTTTTCTTTAGCATTGTCAAGATCTGTCTTTGCCTCTCCAGATTCCCCAATAACATTTGGATTGGTGCCTTAAAGCCACACACCTGAACTATGGCAGCTCTCCTGCCTGTTCCCCATCCGGCTTCAGATGGAGCTTCAGTGCTCCGGATCTCCCCCTGCACCTGACACCTGCCTGGAGTAGAGCGATCTTCCCCCATCAGTGCTCCCTGGACTGCTGTGTTTTCTGATTCACAGCTCTTTCCATCTTTTGTTTCAGTCCCTTCTGTGCTTCCATGTACCTCAGGGATCTTGTTTCCCTTTTGCCTCCCTCCCCCTGATTTCCCTCATTCATCCGGCCTCCAGCACCTTCTGCCCCTCTGTGGCATCAGCCTACAGCAGCTCCCATGCCACGAAGCAGCCTCCTTACATCCTTCTCTGTGGCCAAAGTCTACTAGTTTTCTCCTTTCTAGTCCTCTGCCTAGATAGAGGAATCAGTATTTAAGGATTTTACTGTAAGGGGTAAAGCCTTTTGTGCAGCTGAATCACAGTCTTAGGTCTCATGGCTCCTAACAGGAGGAAAATTCTAGACCCCAAATTTACACTTGGTGTTGTGCCATTTCTTACCATCACAAATCAGATGGACTTACATGTGGAAGTGAAAGGCTCTTTTGCCCTTTCCCTTCCCCCAAACCTGTAAATAGTCCAATTTTCCATCTTGTGTTAATTCCAATATTTTATAACAGCTATTGACTGAGTAATGCTATGACTAATAACACCACGCTCCTTAAGTGCAAACTGTCAAGCAGTAGCACCAAATAACAGACATTTCTCCACAGTTATTTTTTTCCCCATGCTTGTTTTAGAGTCCCAACAAGATGTGTTATTAATGGACCCCGAGTAGAGCAAGTTATTTGTTATGGTAACTTTTTGACCTATTTAATAAGTACTTAAAGGAGTGTAGTGCAGTTTTTATTGTACTCTGCTGTGTACAGTTATGAAGTGTGGTACATAATAAAATAAAAGCAATAATGTGGATATTTCAGAGGGATCCATCAGAGCAGACCTGCAGCAACATATTTCATCTGGTTTGTCTGGCTATGAAGCCTTGCAAGTTATAGCTGAAATAACTAGGAACAATATTGTGGTTATGACTTGTGATTGTTTACCATTGTAAACAGCAGAGTTATTATGTGTTTACCCTTTTCGATGCTCAGATCCATTTTTTAAATAAGTTCATTAACACCTGCATACATTTAACCATGAAAAATGGCATGTCTTTTGCATGCTTATACCTTAAAAATATTTGAGTCAACTAGCAACAGTAAAATACATCTAATTTAAAGCATGGCTTTATTGAGGTATGATTTGGAATTATTAAAAAAGACTTAGCAGTTGCACAGCTTGTACAAAAACATGCTGAAGGTTATGGAGATCCTTTATGTGACAGTTTTCAAGTTTAAATTGGGAGAGCAATATCAGACTTGGACAATGCAGCTGCTGTATGAATTCCTGAGACCCACTCATGAAAAAGGTGACTTTTTAAGGGGGGGGAGGACACAAGTTAGCTGTTATTTGTGGGTGGGTGTGTGGATGTTTGTTCCTTTTCTTTGATATTTCAGTTTAGCTTTATTTTCTTCCTTGTCCTTTTTTAACTTGGCTTTTTTTGTTTGTTTTGGGGTTTTCATGTTTTGTTTTGTGGTAATTCTGCTCCTTGAAAACAGCAATCGCCTCTAAATGCTCAAGTAAGTCAGAGTTTTCACTGTGATGGGGGATGTAAGTTTTGAGTCACTGCTAGTAAAATTTTACTGCAGAATTTTTTCATTTTCTTTGATATTCTTGTGGCTACAAGTTTTGTAACATCCTGAGTTCAAGAGAAAAAAAACAACTGATTGGACCTCCAGGAAGTGCCCTGATGATAATCAACCCCGTGTGCAAGACAGAAAGGCTGATAGTCAGAAATTGCTCTTTAAACCAAGACAGACTGTCAGTCTTTAGGAATGGTGGGGAATGGCCTATTTATGTAATCAGATACTAAAGCTGGGAAGAAGCTGTCAGGCACATTCTTGTTGTGTAAGCAGCAGGCAAACTGTGCTTTATCTGACAGACAGTGTGTAAATCTGTCCATGCAAAAATCCAAATGTTTAGTTTGCTTCTAGTCACTGTAATAATCTGCTTATTTTCTTTTGCCAGAGCAATGACATCATTTAGCAGAATGCACCACAGACAGGAGTCCTAGATAAGGCTCTGTTACTGTCAGTCATTCACTTCTGATTGGCAAGGAGATAAATAGGAATTTACCAGTGGTTTGCTTCCAGCTAAAAGAGCAGACAACAGCCTGGGATAAGTGTATGAAGAGCAAGTGTATTTAGCACCCTCAGCCTTGCAGCTTGGAAAAATGTCTGGAAATAAGTGTCCTTCAAAATTCAATGCTAAAATTTATTTGAAGTAGTTGAGCAGTCTTCCTGAATGGAGAAATATTCGGATTAATTGAAAAAGCTGTTGCCATGGAGTAGAAATAAAATCTGTGCATATGTTCTGGGTACCTATATTAGTTTCACTGCCACCGTGTTTGAGAATGAAATTTGTTTCTTTCTGAAATTCTAAGGTACTGGTTATGGTTTATCACTGATGATACTGTCATTTGCCAGATGGTTCCTCAGACCACACCTGACATGGAAAAATATCCTATATTTTTTATCAACTATGGTTGATTCTGCAGTGTTAGTGAAATGGAAATTATTATTCAAGAGTAGTTTCAGAGTTATGTTTTAGGCAATAACAGCCAGATCATGATCTAAACTTATGAAGTACTTCTGTTGCTGTCAGGGACATATTTTTGGTCTGGGCAAACTGGAAAGAAAACTTTGAAAGAAAACTCAGTATAATAGGAAACATAGTCTAATCTTTTTTAATGGCATTTAATCTCCTAAATCTTCTGATTTCATTTAATTTTAAAGGGTAATAAATATGATTGAAATACACCTGAAATGTAGTTTAATAAAAGTAGTCTGCTATACTGAAAATATAACATTTTTGTCAATCTGAAGATTTAGGATGAAACCACGTAAAATGGAAATACTTATTTGGATCTTCTTTAGTTTTTTTTTTTTTTTTTTTTTTTTTTTTTTTTTTTTTTTTAAGTAGGTAGTGTCAATTATTTAAAAGCAATAATGAAACTGCTCTAGAATTAATTGGAAGGATCTTAAGAAAATTAATCTCCAGGTCATAAGAAGGTAAGCTATAGTAGAAACATGACCTATTAGGGGAACATACCTGGCAGAAGAATACATTTCTGTGCATAAAGTTAATAGTTCATGTTCCTATTGTTTCCAAAATTAGAGAGAACATAAATGAACAGCTGCTAAAAACATAATGACTTGTGCAACAATGCTCTGATCCTATTGTGTTTATATTTAGAGGGCAAACTGCATTTTGAAACAGTAAATTGGCTTAGGAATCACAACCTCGAATGATGCTATCTTAATTAAAAATACATGGATATCTTTGTAATGTTATGCACCTCCTACATTTAAAAATATGAAAAAAACAATAATTAAGCAGTTTCCATGAACTAACTTTTGTTCAATTTGAAAGAGTTAGCCTTCGGAGGAGAAAGCTTCTGCTGGCACATTAGTGATAAACATTATATTAAAATAGTGATAAATACTATATAGTATTCCCAAATAGACATTTTTCCAGTTGAATCCTAGGATGCTTTCTACAGAAGTCTCAGTATATTTTAATGAGGTTGTACATCAGTTTGTATGTTGTAGTTTAGACATATTGGCTTTAATTATTTTTGAATGTGCAGTTTTTACAGTAGACAGAATATATATGATTTAAGACTTAGCCCAGCACTCTGAATATCACTTGGCATTTTAGCAAAATGTGTGATATTAAAAAGACCTTGAATTTTAGCTGGATTTTCATTGTTTTCTCAGTCATATAATATTACTCGTTACTCTCAGTTCTTCTATTCCACACGTGCAACATTTTGCATGTTATATTAAAACAATTATATCAGTCTTAGCATCTCTCGTTCTACCACTATTATCACAGTAATACTAAGTCAACCTAATTTAGCATTTTATGCTAAGCAACTGCTATGGCATTTTGCCTAAACCATAAGGAAATCGAAAGAAAGTTTCAAAGAGGTCTTAATACGCTAACCAATGCTGAAAATGGAAATTTTTTATAAGCACATGAAAAACTTGTAAGGTAATATCAGTCTTCCCCTTGCTATAAAAGAAGCAAAACTGTAAGGCATGTATTTTACTTTGGCTTTAAGCATCTTCCAGTAATGTTGGCAAACTGTTACAATTATGTTGGTGGACAAACCCATGAAAATATAGGTGACTGAAACAGCCCATGTAAAATGAAAATGAACAGTTAGTGTGATTGTATCAGCTGAGATACAATAAACAAACAGATTAAAAGTGAATGAGAACGGGGAAACTCAGGTTTTAATAAACTAATAACTTGTTAACAAGATAAGCTTGATGTACTTTATCTTAGTCCTTCTGACAAGACTCATTTTGTTGTAGCTGTAGCGTCATCATAGAGCCTGATCTAATACTTATAGAACTCAGTATAATCTCATTGACTTCAGTACAAGTTGAATTGGACTAATAATGAAAAATCACATTATAATAATATTACGTTTAGGAAAAAAATAGTGCTTATAGCTGATTTGAGTCAAACTGAGTTTGGCTGATATTTTACTGATGTCGGTAAAATCATACTGCAAGTTGGTATTGCTCTGCTTTGACAACTGTGGGCTCTTATTCTGAGAACCTATTAACATCACAGACCAGCCATCATTCTCTACAGATATTTGTCTAAATACAATACCAGAATAAGTAACTTCGTAAAAACCAATTTGTAGTAAGTTCTCAACTGCAGATATTAAATAAAAGACATATTACCATTTTTTTTGCTTTAAATTTTATCAAGTCTGTGATATGTTGTTTTCAGCATATAGTCTTATTTCTCCTTTAGGGGATTTTCTCTTTTTCTTTTTGAATTTTGTTATAAATGACAGGTTTATTTTATTCAATATGATTTCATGTGGAAGTAAATTAAAAACAGCAAAGATTTTTTTTTTAAAGCCTCCAATTGAATAAATGGACTTTTAAAAATATATCTAAGTTTTAATTTTTTTTTCAAATAAATTACTTATTTGGCTGAGCAATTTGATTTAAAAGCAAAAGACAAAAGAAATCACACAAAACATGGAAGGATACTACACTCCTCTGTATTTAAGATATCTTCTATTATAGCTCTAAGGAAATTTTCTCAATTTCTCTTATTTCTCAATTTAAGAAATACTCTAATTGTTCCTACACAGTAAATTAATTTTATTAGCGGGGATGGTGGTGGGAGTATCTGTTTTTTAAAAAAATACATTTGAAGTGTAGTTGTCAAAATCAAAGTCTTTATTTGTGTATTTATAAGCATTGCAGCACAGGCTGTATTGTAAATGACTATTAGAATTGGACCATGCTGGGGTGGTTTATGGACAAACTGGGAAATCTGGGCATCTCACAAGCAGATTTAACTTTTTGCACTGGTAGCTGAACTCAGTTTAAATTAATCACCAGATACAAAGTAATGCTGGCGTGTAGATTTGAGTAAGTCTGATATTTTAAGAAGTCTGAAGCATGGTAGCATATGTTAAATGTGATTAAGAGGTAGCTTAATTACAAATAGATACACTTACCAATATGAATTTGGTTAAAATTAAGAAGAACTTTCTTTTCTGGCAAGTGGAATAGTTGTTAGAGCTTTACTCTCAGTCACATTTTCGGGAGCAGCACATCCATTTGGCCACTGTAGTTCTCCAGGCTCTGTTAATCTATCCTTAGATTATCATTTAGGGTTTAGCACTTCCCAACGTGTCCCCAAAAACTTAAGGCTGCAGATGTTTCACCAGTTATGGTTGGATTTGGAAGGGGGTTGGGTACCCAAAGCCCACAATGGACTCCTCAGTTTGCATGTAGACTCCTTTGTTTCCTGTAATACCTGATGAAACTCTGGCTTGAGTGGGTAGAATACTCCTTATCCTGTGCATGGTGAAATCTTCCAATTTTTCCACCCTTCTGTCATACCAAGATGTATCTCTCTGATGTTGATGAGCTCTATGGTTCCTGGAAGCAAGCCTTGATTCTCATCCTTTTCCTTTGTAAAACCTAGGGTCTGCCCTGATTTTCAGCTTCATAAAAACACTGTACTCACATCATCTCCAACTACATAAAAAACAGCTGTCTCTCAGTATATGAAATCTTTGTAAGAATTTTCAAAGGATATTTCAGCTGTAAATGTAAACTGAAAACACAGAAAACAGCCCCCCAAAAATCCTTTCCCTTTCTTCTTGTTGATGTTTCTGAATGTAATGTGCTTGACATCAGGCATTTTTAGAAATGTATGACATGGTGTAGTTTCTCTGATACCATACCACTTTGCTGTTTTACAAGCTACAGCATGTCACAGATTAAAGCTTTGTTGGATGCAACAAAGCTGGCAATAAATAAACTTCTGATGTCACTGTGACCTAAATTAAACTCTTGTGTTTCTGTTGTTTTGTTAGTAAAAGTGTAGTTTTCATCACTTCTGAAAGATCTCTAGAGTTTAAAAAAATATATTTTTAATAAAGATTTTAATTAAGTTGGAATTTAATTGTGGGTCAGGGTAAGAATCAGTATGTGCTGGTTTCTAGCCATTTTAAGCTGGGCTTTTTCAGATAGAAGGATAGACTGCAAAGAGTAGAAAACTTCATCATGGTATAAAAATAAGAAATGTGAGAACTGCCAAAGTAACTGATTGCAAATGTGGATTGAAATGCTGATCTTCTCCAGCACTTGATAAAGATACGAAGTAGAGTTTGATTTTAAAATTATGTGCACTTGAACATAGGAGGAGTCAGAAGCCTTAAAGAAAGAAAATTATTTTGTCTGCTGAATTCTGGCAAGAGTTTTTGGGTGGGGGATGGGAGTGGTGGAGAGGTGTTTGCAAATATCTTGTTTGATCAGAGCACAATCTAGTTTGACTTTCAGAGGTGGTTAGATGCACATCCTGAAGAGGAAAGTTTTCATGGGAAAACTATGTTCAAGGCTTAAATGATTAATGTCAGATACAGCACAGTTTGCTCCTAACAGTCTGCTCCTTCAAAGAGTCATTTGAATAACAGGTCAGCTCTTGCATGAGTGGGTATTCTGTCTGAGAGAGGACAGTAAGATTTGGCTCAGAATTATTATGTATCATTGCTTTCCAAACATCCACCATCCTGTGAGATGATTGCATTGGCTATTGGAATTTATTTGCTCTAATGACACAAGTCACTGTCAGTGTTGCTGTTTTCCTGTATGCTCCCAGTGTTATGGTGGAAAGCTGCCAGATTTCCAGGCTAAATAAATAAATAAATAGCTTACAACAAATGTTGAAACCATTGTTGAAGCTTAGGAACAGTTTTCTCTTTGCAAAATAGGAAACAACCACTGGTATCAAGGTGCCAATAGTTTTGAGGTCAAATATTTTTTTTAATCTTGATTTCTGTTTTCAAAAGACATTTAAGGAAATTTCTGATATCCTTGAAGACAGTTAATGGTTCAATTAAAATGTAAACAAAAAGACATTTCTACAGACAAGTTTCACGGTAATTGTATCCATCTTTGGAGATGTCCTAAGTGTGGAAATGATGTCTTGGTGTAGTCTTAGGGACATACATGGTGTCTGAAGGTAGTGACATCTCTCCCCCCTTAAACGTGTGGAGGCATTTGACAGCAGAACCTATATTTACAGTCATGAAGATCCTAGTGGTTTTTATCTGGACTTCTAAACTCCAGGACAGTGTATGTTTCTTTTAAAAATTAAAGATCTATATTTAAAAACATGTGAATGATTCCCATGCCATGCAGTCTAATTATATTATAGAGTGAATTACTGCTCTATTTTTTTCTTCTTGTCTGCCTCTGCTTGAATGCCACGAGCTACTTCTGCTTTTGTAAAATACTCTGTAGAGCACTTGGTTAAGTAATGTACTTCCTTAAACAGAATTCAAAATCTTAATTTTCATTTCCCTCCTCCAGAATTTAATACAGAAATTCATTAGATTTTCCAAAATGTGGATAAATTTATCCAGAATAGTTTTAGAGCAGAACAAGCTTTTCTTGGGTAAAAACATTAAGTCGCATGCAGTGTAGTCAGAACTACAACTATGAAATTTATGATGGAGAACAACTGATAAAGGTAATGGAACTGAAAAAAAAAAAATGCTCATTTTATAGCACCATTCTATTAGCTTTTTGTTAATCCAGGGGTTTCTGTTCTAGTGCTATGTTCTAGAATCATCTAGGTAAAGAAAGAGAACAAATGAAACTCTAAGTTTCATTAGGTGAAAAGCTTTCGAATCACTACTATTATATACAGATATTCAGCTCTTTCTACATTATATATTTGTCCTAGTAAAACTCACAGAGTAGTGTTAATGAAACATACCTTTATGTGCATTAAACAGTAGGCTGTGACACTATTTTAAGTGACTGTATGTTATAAAAAGCTCTACAGCAAGATTAATGCAGCAAAATTGACAGAATGTTATAACACTGTGGAAGATGATAAATTTTAAACTTTCCATTATGCAGTAATGAATACAATGGGAATCATGAGGCTGTGTCTGGTGGTTGCATCATACCTTTTGGCTTGCTCATAAGGCTATTTTCCTCACATAAAGTAACGTGTAGTCCTACTTTGCTTATGTTGGAATATGGTTTAAAATGTTTTTTATTTGGAAGACACTAATTTAAAGTGTGCTTCTGTTCTGAAAAGCAATGATATAAAATACTAGCTGCCACTTCAGCAGAGCAACTAACTATTTTCAAAGGCATAAATACTTGAGAAAGAAACAAGACTAAATTTTTACTGCATTTTATCTCAAAATGCACTGAAAAGTCAGAAGAGAGACTGAAGAGTAAAGTGTATGAATGCTCTTGTGGCTTGTATATCACCAATGGCAATATTAACCTACCTGTAGCTTCAGGCCCACATTTTCCTCTGCTCTGCTGCTGCACTGAAGGCAAGGGGCCAATTTTGTCACTTTTGCAAAACAAGGTGTTCAGCCCGGTGTGTTAGGACAGATAAATTTCAAATGTTGATATTTCAAACTGAAGGAAAAGCGGTCAAAAATGATGCACATAACCTGTTGCTGATGCACAAGGCAGACTGAGCCATCTTATTTTAAGACTGGGTTGAGGTGATGGCAGTTCTGAAAACACTTTTTTGTCTTGGAGCTGAAGAAATGTGACCTCCAATAAGTGCAGACTTGGCACCATTTTCGAGAGACTTCTCAGAATATGGCATAGCCAGGCTCTCAGATCCATTCAAGCAAGTGTATTGAATGTTCCATAATTTTTTGTTGCTTTTTGTATGAGTGTGATATGTCATCTCACACATTGCTGGGTTTTCCAGTGTGCATTTTTTTAATGTCATCAGTATGTAATTCTTTTCTGTAAATATCCTTTTTTGAGGAAAACTACATGTTTCAAACTGTCCCTTGCTAGGCAATTGCTAGCACTCAAATATTTACCTATTTTTAAAAAGCCCTAACATGAAGTACAATTTAGAGGTGAAATTCAATTTTTAAATTTATACACATACATATTTAGGCAGCAGGTTGTGAACTACAAGAATTAAGCCAGACAAGGGACGAAAACTTCAAGAACTTAGAGAAGAGTATTTGCACATTGGATTTTATGTTTCCACTTAATCTTATAGTCCAGTTTTGGTAACCTGCAGAAAAACTACACAGTTTGGTGCAGCTTTTAGCTGCATGTCTATATTTATCCATTTAGGAAGCTTGGGTTTCTGATAGCTGCTTATTAGGAAGATGTGATGGAATAGATCTTTGTATAGTAATATTTGAATTAATACGTCTCAATTCAATACTGAAAAATCACAATGAAATTTTTAAAACCCCTTCCCTACCATCCCTCTTGTAATTTTGAATAGTTCAGGTCATGAAAATGCAGCTTTCCATCAAATTTCAAGGTGCAAGATCTTTGTGATTCCCAATGCAAATACTGTGAAATGGGAACTGAGTTGTACTCAGTTCCTATGTAACCATATTTTGAAAATATATGGGCTCATGAAGGGAAAAGAACACATATGCTTCATTTGTGCTGATTTATGTACAAAGTATATTTTTAATGAAATTTATTTTTTCTTACACTTTGAATTACTCTTGTTGGTTGACCAGAAAGTCATCAATAGGAACATTATAGGGTTAAGAATAAAGATAAGGAGATAGCTTTGTGTGTAGGTTTTAAGTAGCAGCAGGACAGATGGCAAAAATGGGTGCCAAGGTGGAGGACTTTGAGAAAGAGATAAATAAACATAGGATCAGGAAAAAGTGAATGAAGGAAGAGAGGGTGTATAATGTACGGGTAGAAGAGCTGATGAATTGTAGTATATGTTTTCAGCCAGAACGTGAGTGTAGTGTGGCATCCATATTGGTCTCTTGTGCCAGAGGAAAATTTTCTTGAGGTCTAGCACAGTCCCTTATTCCCCCATTGTTTCATGTAAATGATAGATGTTGTCTTTTTGTGGTGGCAGAAGTTTATGCTGCTCACATTGATAGTTTTTATTTCTCAAAAATTTGGAATTAGTTTGTCATTATTGCTTGTTCTGTAGCGAAATCAGGAATCTCAGTGTGAGAAGTATTCTGAGGGACAGAAGTCTTCTCCACCAAATGACACTTGTAGAGCAGGGCCATCCTCTGTGTTTAATGAACCAGAAACCCAGTGAGAAAAGAAAACCAAACCAAACCAAGAACCCAAACAAAACCCAAAACAAACAAACAAAAAGCCAAAAAACCCCCCAACCAAACAAGCCTCGTTAAGCCCTGGATGGATTCATTGATTTAGGTATCTTGTAAACCACACTGCAACTGTGGCAGACAGACAGACACACAGTCACGGTGTCACGTGAACAGCCTATCCTGCCATATCTTCTTTGAGGAAAAGATATTAAAAGAGGTGCACATCAGGAACTCAGCAGCAATACTGTTGGTATCCCATGCTTTAGTAAGACCATTCAACATATATATGAAAATATAATCCTGCTGTCATGAAGTTTGATCAGTAATTCTTGCATGAGATGTTGTTGGAAATGGTGGAAGTGGGCAATAGAAACTTGCTGACATACTCTAAGTCTAAAAACACTGAGAAACAAAAATATGCCTGATTAATTTAACAGTTATTTATTTACAAAAACACATAAATAGAAGTCCCTAAGCAGCTCTACTGTCTCTGAAACTCAGGTAGAAATCACTATAATCTCTGAAGCCTCCAGTGATCTTTTTCTATCTTTCTCCATATAGAGATGAATTTCAAAAAAAAAAAAAAAGAATACAAAGGTAGTTTCAGAAAGGTCAGAAACCCTATTTGGACTGCTATGAAAGGTACACACAGGGGTTAGTTAGAGATGGAGTTGCAGCTTTAATTCTGATTTTTCTAGCTTTTGTCACTCCAAAGAGAGACTCTCAGTGTTATTTTAACATTTTTATTTTGTGTGAATAATAGAGTACACATTGAGGTTCAATAGGTGCAATGCTGTTAAATGTATGTCGTAGTGGATTTAAAAATGAGGGATTTATTTTGTCATTCATAAAGTTGTAATACAGTCTGGAGAAACTATTTGTTAAAAGATAGCATCTACTTAACCTGCTTATTTATTTCTTGTAGTAGAAGGTTAGATCCACAATAAATACACGAGGAAATAAGTAGATAGGGGAATTTATCTTAGAAATAAGATCCCTGTCATGCTTTTGAAATGTGAAATGCATGAAGACCTGTCAGGGAGATATACGGACATGATATTTTTTTACTGTGCATTTGGAAGTATTTAGCTATATTTGTCATTCGCTAGTGCCACTAAGCAGTGATCAAGTGATATAGTAATTTGAAAGTCTGCTTTCAATTCAGCATATATATATATATATATTTATTTTTTTTTTTCCTTTGGGATATGGCAGAGCTGTATACAAGTCTTTATCTTTCACTCTGTGAAAATTGTTTTTTTTTGGAAAGAACAACATTTGTTTAACAGGTTGCTTAACATAGATAATTAATTTTTAAGTACATCCTGTAAAGTTGGCTATACTGTATATACGTGAAAATTACTGCATTCGTACAGCACTTTAGGAATAAAAAACTGTTTGAAAATTATGGTATTGATAGATTAAAACATCTAGTTTTTTCCTAGAATATGGACAGTGGCACACCTGACTTCATCATTGTGCTTGTAAATTGCCTGAAATAATGTATCATTGGTAAAGGTGGCCTAAAAGATAGAACTCATAATGCAGTCAGGGAAAAAAGCAGTCTGGACAAATGAAATTAAGGGCATGTCTTAGGCCAGCACAATTGCTGATCAAAATGGTGCGGTTATCACCAGATCAGGCAACTCATTCTTACAAAAATGTCACTGTATATTCTGAAATCTACCAATTTTTTCAGTAAA
>JAAWXA010000005.1:33069334-33287276 GCA_038090715.1 Florisuga fusca
GGTCCCACCACGAGATGTTCTCTTGCATATATTAATGCCATCTGAAGTTCACTGAGGAACTGTGGTTTTCCAGAAAGTCTCTGTATTAGTGTGCCTGGTTGTGTGGGAATAAACAAGGCGGAGGTTTCCATCCCTCTCTCTTCACAGGAGGATTTGGTAATTTGACACCCGACCTCTTAACCCAGCCGTATTTTGTAGAAACCAAATTTCCTTCCCCACGGGGAAGAATTTGAAAGAGACTGCTAGCTGCAATGAATTCCCCAACAGACCCCTCTCCTCCATGTTACTGTGAAAGGAGACAATTTGGCTCTAAATGACTGTGATTCACCTTTTTTTTTTTTTTTTTTTTTTTTTTTTTCTTTTTTTTTAAACAAAGGAAAAATTAAAATTTCTGTCATATCTGAGATTAGTGCTATCAATTCATAATGGTGTTCTGTATGAACTTAATGGGCTGGGATTTCTATACATGTTAGTACATACTGAGCAAAAATAATGCTGTAAAATGACTCTACTGATAGACTGTATTTATAGACAACAGGGCAAAATCTTAGCTTCTATTAAAAAAGAATATTAAGAAGACAGCATTTACACACTTTTAATGAGTATTGAGCTTGCCAAAATCTCTGTAATTGGTCCAGAGGTTTGGAATGAAGAATTAGCATTTGAAGATGGAACAATACAAGTTCTTCTATAATTTCAGTAACAATCCTCAGACCTGTTTTCTTTATGGCATGAAAAGTTTAGAAACATAAACAGTGCTAAATTGCCACTAGTACTGAATAGTGTGGCTTTTAACGTTGCTTGGCCTCTTCTAATATTCTAGAAAATAATTTAATGCATACTAATAAATAGAAGGTAACTAAAGATGGCTGTGATCCAGTCTGTTGAAAATTTCTCAGTACCCTTAATTTGTTAGTAAATTCAATATATTTTATTTAATCAGAATCATATATACAGTATATTAACTTTTTTCCAGGCAGTCTTTACTCAGCACAGAAAGGCCAGATGTATGGGAATTGTAAAAAATCAGGATATGCATAAAAACTGTTCAAGTGCATAAAGCAGCCCCATCTGGAAGACATCTAACAGAAATGAAGTTGTACAAAACCATTCCATTGATAATAAAGCTAATTTTTATGGGTCTGACAAGTATGTAATTATGTTCAGTGGTGCTTTTCAGATTTTATCACAGTCAATAAACCGCAGTGGTAATTTCATTCCCATTTGACATATTTACATGGAAACATTTGATTGGAGGAATTAGTAACCCTGAAAGCCTTGATAGATATGTTTTAATGATCTGTGACCTCCGCAGTCCCTCATCTGTTTATTGTTGCAACAGGCGAGAAGTCGTTCCTCTGTGACCTCTGTGGCTTTGCCGGCGGGACACGCCATGCCCTCACCAAGCATCGGCGGCAGCACACAGGTCAGTAAAGCTGTCTTTCCTCTTTCCTATGTTTTCTCCAGTGAGGGAGTCCCTCTACACTGGGGAGTAACACAAGTCGAATAGCACGTTGCAGCACAAATGATCCGTCGGCTCATTATTTACTTTGCTTTTTCTTGGGTTTTGTAAAATCGGCATGCCCAAGGTCTGCATCAAATCTCTGAGCTTGGAGTTTGAATAATTGCTAGGGGTGGGGGGTACTTTGGGTGGTTTTTTTTCTGAAGGAGGTAGAATTCTAAAGGCTGGCTTTCTTCTTTAAATGAATGCTAAGTCTACTATTTTTTTCTTCCAAGGCCCAAATAGATTACCTACTGTGAAGATTTTGCAAGAGCCTGCTAGAATGTCCCTGGGTAAAAATTAGAGGCTGCATAGAGATTAATCCATTATTTTGGACTGAGACATAGTTGAAAGCTAGTGTTGTTTCAGTTGCCCTTTTGTAATTTTAAGATAGTTTGTAATTAATAGGTGCAACTTTAAGAGTTACCACATGGTTAGCATGTAAAGCAGGATTTCTCACCCAGAATTAGCAAACCTTTCTTACCACCTGGTTATAAAAATTTTATATCAGATGAAATTAAATTGGTTCTTAGTTTCACAAGACCAGAGAAAGTGTAAGTGTTAAACATTTATTAATACATTTTACCTTAATTGTGTTTTTTAGTATTTCCTTGTAAGTGTTTGATTATTTGAATAGATTTTGTTCAAACAGACAAACAAGTGTTGCTGCTTAAGCCACTGTAGTTTTTGTTTTATTGACTAACAGGACAATGATATAATATCATCAGGAACTGATGTTAGGTGACCATTGTATAATGCACAGAGGAAAGCGATGGCTAACAGTGAGAAGCTGTGGTTGTTACATATTGAATTTTCCATGGATTTTGTAGAGGAATCTCAGTTGGAGATTTTATTGTGTCCCTGAATAAACTAATTTTGATTCAGGACATACACCATCTGAGTGTGTGATTTCCTGGAGGCCTGCTATTCTCTTTCTTGAGAGCCTTAAACCATTCTTTACACCCTGTTTTCAGTTTATTAAAGCCTCTATATTTGGAGTAGAGTCTGATGCTTTCAAAAAGGTAGGCTTTTTATTGCTGGATAGGCAATACCTTGAAATAGGTAGGCTCTAAAAAAAAAAAAAAAAAAAAAAAAAAAAAAAAAAAAAAAAAAAAAGAATTTTTATCCTTTTAAGAAGAAGCATAATTTGTGTGATAGTACAGCCCGAGTCACTTCCCATCGAATGCACGAAGTTTTTATTATTAAAGTGTCCAAGAAAAGTGTCCAAAATGTAAGTTCTCTTAGTATTTTGCTCTCTGGGTGATAATGGGAGTAATTACAACTAATGGAATGGAAGTTACATGCTTCAATTGTAACAGTTTCCATTTTCCTGGAGCTTTGAAGAATTTTCACATACTGGCTGAAGGTTACCAAATGTGGTCTAAGAAAGAAAATGATGGGTATTTTCTTTACCAGAAATAAATAATTGTTATCCGTAGGATGGGAACCACCATTTGTTGTGTTTTTTTTTAACTGGCTTGCCATGTGGCACACCAGATCATGCATATGTCTACAACTAAGAGTCAGTGCAGCCACACAAATAGTAAACAATCATCATAGAATGGAAAATGCATATTCTTGTCTTTACCCTTCTTGTCTTTGCCTATTATGTGAGTGCAGATCTGGTTTCTCAGCAATGTAAGCCCTTATCATCAGTTACACATTTAGATTTTTTTTATTATTAGGCCACAGACTGATAGAAAAAAATAGTCCCTGGTTTATGTCCAAAATTAGGCTGAAGATATGGTATATTCCTAGTGAAAAGCTGTCCAGATTTTTGATGGCATTTTGCCCTTCTTTTGCCAATATGGTAGAGACTTTTGTGCTATGATCATAGGGATTCACAAGTTATAGATCATGAAGCTTGCATCTAGCAGGCATAACTTTATATTTTATGTCAGGACTGGAGGCTCGTTATTACTTTGCTATTAACTTTATACTATACAGGACAATATCTCAGAGGCAGAGGGATCTATCTTTTTGGCATTTATCTGCCTCTATGGCACAAACAATCAGAGATGATTCTTTAGCAGAAAAATTATCTGTAGCTTCTATTTGTTTCAAGGAGAATGACACAATCCACCTCTGCCTGCACTGTTGAGCTTACATGGGTTCCCTTAGATTTTTGCCCAGTGCACAACTTTGTCTCAGTTCTTAGCTGCATGCACTCCTCTTTGTACCTGTACTTTTTCTTCTTTGTCCCCAGTTGGCACAATTTTCCCACAGCAGGATGCCAAAGCAAATTACAATCAGGTTTGAAAGGGATAGGTATCAAAAATAGTCTAAATGGCTTAAATAATTCCCTACTGTAATCCAAGCTGTCTAGGGGGCTGACACAGAACATCTTCCAATCCAAGATTTACTTCTATCACCTGTCAGAGACCCTTGATTCAAGGGCAAATGAGCAAATCCTCACATGTAGTGGAGGAGTCTTAACCAGCTTAACAAGCTTCCTCTCATCCCAGCCTCAAGGCCTGAGGTGTCCTGACACCCCAGAGAAATGTTCAGCTCCTGATAGATATTTGACACAAGACAAGCTGTAGCAGCAGCCACTTCAACTTTTTGATCCTCTTGATTCTGGTATTTCTTACTTACTATGTTCCTCTCTTTTTATGGCAGTTTGTTTTTGTTTTGTTTTTAACCTGGAGAAATACCTTTACTTTGTGAAAGATGACCTTCTGTTAAAATATGATAGGGACCATAAAGTACAATTTGGTGTGAATAAGGCTGTCAGAATCTAGCCCTAGTGCCCAGTCACCTGTGGGGCAAACTATGGGGACTAGTTTGGTAAACAGGATGGTATCTCTGGAAAACATGGGGGTTTTTTAACTAAAAAAAAAAACAAAACCATGTTAAGCTGAAAGTAAAAGGTATTAGTTTTAAGACTTTAAAGGTTTATACTTAATTTATTTTCAAACATTATGTATCTCCACACAAATTTCCTTGATATAGGCTTTCTCAACTTCAAAGCAAAATTACAAAGTAGAGAAAAATAATTTGACCTATCAAAAGGTCTCTGGTGTTTCACCAGCTGATTTTTTTATTCAGAGGACCTGGTCCTGTGAGAACTACACACTTTGAACACAGAATATATAGAGTTGTTGGCTGGTTTTGTCAAAATGTTCTAATATTATTTTATGATCTAAATGCATCTTCTTCCAGGAATATACTGCAATAATCAATCTGTGAAATTCTGCAAGTCTTTCACTGCCTATAAAAGTATCAGTGGATGATCTTTTTTTTTGTTGTTTTTTTTTTTTAATTGAAGTGATGGTAACTTCAGTAGTGGTCCAGAATTTTGCCACACTGTAAAGAATACTTACATCTCTGTTTTTTGTCAAATGCTTTACAGTAGACACTTGTGGCTCCCTAGGCTGTGAGCAGAAACTGTCATAAGAAACTCAGACCACTTGAAACATCAGCTGGTGCTCTGTGGTAAATAAGGGACAGCTTGCAGTGCTGCAAGAATGTATATGCTGTAATTCTGGTGCCTCCATGTGACTGTGAAGAAAATTTTTCATCTTTTGAGTCATCCTGAAGCAATTTTTTAAATTCATATTTTGTCCCAGTAAGAAAATCTGCCTAAAGATAAAAAGATAAATAATATTGCAAATTTTAGTGATGACTGAATTTAGAAGTAGTTGAATTCCACAATGAATTTAAGCAATTACCTGAATATTATATTAAAAAAGAGTAAATAACTTCTAAATCAGCCACCAAAAACAAGACTCATGAAAAAAAGTATAATAACACATAATTTAAATATTTTGCCTTCGTCATGATCAACTTGGAAACTGCACAAGAGGGAAAAAACAAGCAAGGGTAATTAAATCTGGCTTGAAATGAAAACACTTTAGTTCCTAATACTCAACCTTAAAAAAAAAAAAAAAAAGTTACTGTTCTTCTCTCCTCCTTTGTTTGTCTGCCTTTTGGTATCACTCTAGTTTCTCTGACCTCTACATGTTTCCCCATAAACTTCCATTCTGTGCAGTAGCAGCTCACTCTGGCTCACTCCAACAGTGCTGATCAGTCACAGCCTGTGTACTCTCGCATGACATTCTTGTTTCAGTGTAAGTAGGGACTCCTGCAAATTGCAAAAACCCTGTGGCAGTCTACATTTGCTTCTTGTGGGGTGGTTGTGGTGGAATCTTCCTGGGACCATCATAGAGGGACATTACAGTAGCAGAGCATTAGAGTGTGTGTACACTTACTTTGCATGGCAGTTCTATGAGAGTCACCCTGAGCCTATGGAACTGCTTAAGCAGATCATGTCTTTGTTCAACTTTTTAATGAATTTTTGAAGATGGTAGGTCATGTTGTACAGATCACTGTTTGTATGATTGCTTCTGCTCACTCATTTCAGTCTTGCGCTTCTCAAGACATTTATAGGTCAATGTAATAAAGAAAGAAAATTTAATAATATATGTGTTTTTATCCAGATGAGTGACTCACTTTGTGTTTCTATTTCTCATGTGAACTGCTCTTTGACTTTAATGTGTAGTTACATTACTTGGCATCGAATTGAATGTATAATGTAGCCTCTTCCCTTCAGATTCCCCACCACAGCTTAAAAAAATTATAATGTTGAATACCACAGAAAATGTAGCACAGTAAGAAGACTTACTTCTCTTTTCAGCAAGTGGAGAGATGAAATTTGAAGAGGATCTATGTTGTTTTTTCTTTTCCATTTATTACAGCATTTGCAGTAGAGTGTGGAACTTGATTATAGCAAACCATCAGCCAGACATTACACCAAAAAACCTGGCTGTTGTAAAACTTTCTCTCTTCTTAAGAGAAATGGTTTAGTGGAGCATTTTCCCTCTCATTTCTGAGCATAAGACTGTACAGTTTTTGCTGTCGAGGAGCAGCCTGTACAGGGTTTCTCATAAGAAAACAAGGGATCAAGGATGTACTTATTTTCATATGTCTTACATGCAAAAAAGTTGACTAGACTAAAAGCAAATATAATTCACTTTAATATAATTCAGGCTTCATAAGCAAGCCTGTAAGTGCCTCTCCAGGGAACAGCCTTAACAAACACTAGAAATAGTTGGAAATAAGAAAAAAAATCCTGTAACATACGCAGATGGCTGCGTTTTGTGGTGTATTCATTCCTTGGGCCAAGTTGCTGCTCGGTGTGTCATGCGAAAGACAAATAAGACTGAGAGCAGTAGTTTCCTGTTGAGACAACTGACGTAAGATTCTGAGATTCTGATTAGTAGTTCAAGACTTGCAAGCTGAAGGCACCATTTGATTTTTATTTTTTCCCTTAATTTATGTGAAAGCTGATTCCTCAGTATCACATTCATATAGATGCTATATATAATCGATAGGTAGAAACTGTCTGGACAGAAATGATTATAAATAAAAGTTTCACTTGGCCATTCACAAAAAACAGCTGTCACCAAGATTTATAGCTTTTGTTATCATGCTATTTCATTTTTCCTTTAAAAAGTAGACATTAATTACATAACTGCACATAGAAATTGATGATTGCTGTGTAAGGTATGCTTTGCATCCTAGAAATCTCATCATCAAATACGGAGGACTCAAAAGAAGTAAAATCAGAAAAAATGGGAAACAGGAAAGAAAAACAAAGCTGTAATTTGTGGGGTGAAAAAAAAACCAACTAGATGCTAAAAGAAGGCAGTTCAAAATTTGGAGAGGCAAGAGAAAAAGAAAACCTTGGTCTGTTAAGCCTAGTGCATTTATACAGGCTGGTGTTCCCCAGGATCTGACCCTTTTGTCAGGTTCTTTCCCAATCTTTGATTGCTGGAGCTGGAATTTTCCATGCCAGGTGGATGCAAAGAACCGGTGAACTTTAGAAGTTGTTTGCAACATCATCAAAAAAGCAAACCCCCTTCTTCTTTTGTGATCCTGTGGTTATGAAACATAGATTTTTGAAAGTGCTTGTGTTAAAAAGAAAAGAAAAAGCAAAAACAATGGGTCCTTGATCTTGTAACTTGTGTCCATTCCTTTTTCCCTCACAGAGGCTGTTGACTATTGAGGCATTTTGGGAAGGTTTGTTACTGATAGTTAGAGGTTATGAGAAACAGAAAAGTCTTCTATAATAGTAAGGTTGGGAAGGGATTGGTTTGGGAATTTTTACCTGTATTATTCTTTAAATACATAGACTTTGTCCTTTCAAATTTTTGGATACACTATTTTAAAATTACCACATAATATTAATAACAAATGCTGTCAGTATTGGGTTTTTTATTTGTATTATTTTAATTTTGTATTAATTTGATCCTTCACTGGTGGTGAGGGAGAGTCTTTCTGGAATATGATATGGCAGCCAATATAAAAATTAAATTTAAGTTTATTGCCTGAAATATCTGGGGGCAGGAAGAGGAGAAGGAAAACTGGGACACAAAGGCTGATAAAGAGCATTCTGGCCCAAAGATAAGGAAGACAAAAAATACTTAAATTAGTAGGTTTGTGAAAAACTTGAGCAATAAACACATAAATAAAAGTACTGATGCTGCAGCTTATATAGTATTCAACACTTCCCAACCCAAAGAAATACCTAGTCTGCTTTTGGATTTTTTTCAACTGTACTTACCAACCTGGTTAATTTTCCATTAGAATAAATACATTTTCCCCTGTGCAGCTGCTAAGCATTACAGACCATGCTAGTCTGTCTATTTTCCTTCCAGTTTAGTTGTTTTTTGTTGTGTGGTGCTGCTGTGATGTATTTTCTGTCAGGTGAGATTTACACACAGTGCACTTGACAGGAGCAGTTAGGCACAAGGATTTCCTAAGGAGAAACTTCCTGGAGCAGTGGGTGAGGATTATCATTTTTCTTTTGGCCACAGTGGAGTTTCCATGCTGTCCTGGATTCCAGGGGCCCTTGCTTGTCTGGCCCTGGACCTTTACCTGGTCCATCCTCCCCTGAACAGCAAGTTCAAAATCTCCTTTCAATTCAGATTTTTTTTTTTAGAAGGGAGCACATTAGCAAGGTCCTAATGCATTTTAAATGAAAGTATTTAAAATAAGTATGTTTGTTATCTAAAATATGTGTAGCTTTACTACTTAGGCTTGACAGTGTTGCTGTGTTCTTTAATTTTAGAAGATAAAGTAAATTTGGAACAGGAAATCTTCAGCTCAAGAACAAGTTATATTGCTAGGGAGTCTGTGGCCTCCCGGATAGTTTAATTGAAGCAGCAGACTGTACCATTCAAGCTGCTTGGAGAATCACATTCTCCAGACCAGACAGTGAGTGTCTGACAACAAAACCCCATTTGGGGCAGGAAAGACATACTTTCTAGCAATCTCAATTTGTCCAACATAGAGACTTCTTCATTGTGTCCTGCTCCTTCACCTTTCCTTGTCCTGTGAAACAATAAATGAAAAATAGTGGCTGGTATTCTCTCCATCAGCTGCTAAAACCAATTATTCCAGCTCTTTATGGAGCTTTCAGAAGCTGCTCTGTTATCCTTCTGTACAGCATTATGGGCTTTTCAGGCCTGAGGACCTTGTGTTTCTTTTTCCCTTGGGAGAAAAAAATCACCAGCCGTCTTCAAGAGTGAAAAAGGCAGATTTCTCTGTCCTCTCAGAATTCTGGCAAAATATCTGTGGAAATTCTGAGTGTCTCATGCTTTAAGCATTCCTGAAAAGTCTCGTTTGGGGTCATGGCTGCTTGGGAGTGGCCTTTTGCTGGTGGTGAGTCTTCTGCTGCTGGTGTGTCTCCCGTCAGGCTGAAAATTGCAAACTGTACCTCCTAAGGGATTTCACTTTTGAAACTAGCAGTTTTATTCAGACTTCTTGGTAGGGATGTTGATTCCTTGTGTAGTTGTTAGGATAGATATTTCTGAAGGCTTGCAGTCAAGATCGCCTAAGTTAGGAGCTGCCTTTTGCCTTCTTCATAAAAAAAGAAACCTATTTCCTCCCTAAATGGTAATTACAGGTGCCTGTAAACCACACAGAATATTTCTGCAGCAACCAGTTGGGAAAATGAGGAAGGTGTCACAGGATCTGTATCTGTCATGAGATTTTGTCTTAGTGTCTTCTAAGGGATGGACCCCTCCACTGGAAGGAAAAGTACTCTTTTCACACAGTAATTTATAAGGCACAGCTTTTTATCTTTCTTCAGTTAGTAGTCCCCTGGAAATTTTCAGTGCAGGTATACATTCAGAAGAGACTGAATTTTAGTCTTCTGAAAATATTACTGTCTTAGTCTAGGTTTGGTGGGTGGTTGGTTGGGGTTTTTTATTAACCTTTCAAGTCCTGCTGAAATTGGTCCACTGTACAGGAAAGATTCACAAGGACAGAAGGATATCTGGCAAGAAGGGGAGCACTGAATTCTGGTTCATATTTTCAGTCTTGGTTTGTGTGTATTATTTAATGGATGAAAAAAACCTGGACCAGAGACAAAAACAAAGAGACTTTCCTTACAGATGTTCCTTTCTGAGCAGCCACTGAATACAAGCTTCAGACTGATTTCTTGCCTTCTGTATCCAACAATGCTGCTGTCATCAGCAGAAGGTGAGAGGAATGCCTGTCACCTGTGATGATATTTACATTGAATATGGGTCAGTAACATAGTTACTGTGTTACAATGTGGTTAGTCAGCTGGCTGCTGCTATGAATATGTTACAGTGAGAATAGTATTTTGCAATTAATACATTGTATTTGGAAATTTATTTTGGATTTGCCGCTGTTATATGTTCATTGCCTAAAATCTATCTCGTGGGACTTACCAGAAAATTAGAATTTTCTTTCTTCTATGTGGATGAAAACTGCTAACACGTATCTTCTCTTGACACCTTCTAGGAGAGAAACCATTCAAATGTGATGAGTGTAACTTTGCTTCTACAACGCAATCACATCTGACACGACATAAGCGTGTCCATACTGGAGAAAAGCCTTACAGATGTCCCTGGTGTGACTACAGGTAATGAGTCATTAACTAAAGCATGATGAGAGAAGGGTTAAGGTGATCAGATGAGGTTCATTTGAAGTCACCAATAAAAATATATTGCCATTAAAACACCATCAGGGTAGCAGTAATTGCATATTAAATTAAAAGCTAAATTTAAAAACTTAGCCTTCAGTATTTAGGTATTACTTTATAAAGAAAAACAAATGATGGGAAACCTTTTACTGGTAACACTGCTATGCTAATCCTGAGTGTTTGTTTCACAGCTGCTCTAGTGTCTGTTAGAATTCTCCATGGTGAGGCCACTTATCTGCATCGCCTTTTCAAATCAGTTGCAGTTTTGAAATTTTTCTCGGTTGAGTTGCAACCATTTCACCAAGAAAGGAAAGTCTCCTAAAGGCTTAGCAGCCTAAATAGTCACTAGACACTTATTAGAACTAGAAGCAACTGGAGATAGTTACAGTGATGCAGAGTCTTGTTTTTCTTCTCCAGTTTCCCTTCTCCTTGCCAGCCTTGGGTGTTTGGCTGTTGCATTGGTTGCATGGCAAAGTCTTCCATGTTGCACCACTAAACCCCATCGTCTTAGGACAGTAGCTTAAATTCAAAAATCACATGAATGGATGGTTAGGATTACTTGTGGTGCTCACACCATGTGTCTTTTTTTCATTGCAGATTACTTATTGAATCATCTCTTATTGGTTCTTAGATGATTCTTTATTCTTCTTAAACATACTTCTGTTATCTTGAATGCTTTTAATACTTTGCAGTGAGGTGACTAGGCTACATGTACTATAAAGGAATCCATAGAAGTTATTAATGAGCAATTTGCAAGAGCTGATTTTTAAAAAGTTTTCTAAAAATCAGTACTAAATTTGATCAATGGCTTATGATTATGTAATTAGATGCATGTGTTGTGATGCATGCATGCAGGAGGAGAAAGTTCAACATTTGCTTACACCACTATAGCACTTTTTATTTTCTTTTAATGCTGAGCATACAACTGTAATGTTCTTTTAGTATAAGTTTTAATGTAGTTTCCTCAACCAAGACTATATAACAAATCTTAGCCACACTTAAAATACCTGGTTTCAAGCTATTTATGAGGTAGGTTATGAGTGTGGGTTATGCTGGGTTTGGCTTGAGTTCCTGGCTTGAAGACCCTAGAGACTGGGACTGTTGTAGATGTGAATCAGTTTGCAGTTTGGGGTTTGTTACACACATGCAATCAATGGATGCAATTGCCTCACTCAGTATGACAAAATGCAGCATGACAAAACTTCAGTGCTCTGTTTAGTGAAAGACAGAAGATCATCTTTCTTTGTATAGACAGCTTTCTGTATGGGATAGAAATTCCCAGAAATGACAAGTTGTTTAGTATTATTCTATTATGTTGGAAGTTATTAGAGAGGAAGCAAGCATGACTTATTTTATTGGAATCAACAAAAAGTCTCTGAGCATCCTCTGCCTCTCTATTATTGAAAAATAAATGTTTCGTGGTAATAGGACTTTAGTTTCCATTCCTCACAAAATTACCCATTTAGGGCAATTTTGACCTAATATTTGGAGGCTGATCTCTACAGATACCAGCTGATGAAGGTTTGATTCTGCAGGAAATTTGTTCTGAGCTCAGCTAAAAAACATCTGGCAGAGTTGCAGGAATCAGAGCTGTGCTGCTGCTGTTCCAAATTCATAGTGGCAATGAGCTACTCTGTGTAGCTGCAGAGGAGCCAGTAGAGAGGCTGCTGTATTTATTAGCCCAGCAGTCCTGCCTGTACCTACCACTTTCCACCATCCTGGGATATTAGCCAGCCTTTTTGGCAAGTGTATTTTTTACTCGCTATCCACCTTGCTCTGTCTCTTCCATTTTTTATGATTTGAAAATACAACTTTCAGGGACTCACATGCTGCCTCCTTCTAAACTCACACAATACAATCTCTTTTCATGGAAAGGTGTTAGGAACTTTGTAAATAATGTCCTTTATGCCAGTGCAGAAGTTGACATGTACACTGCCAAGCTTCACCTGCAGAAAACATAAAATCAAGATTTTCAAATCTGCTGACCTAGGGATAAAATTCAGCCCCATGCCTAGTGGTCGAGTTGTCACTGCAGAGCTTTCCAGGTTGCACTGTGTAAGTTCATCTACACCATTTCAGATGTTGCTGTTTATCGTTACCTGGCAACTGCAGACTCTTCAATGACCCCTGGAGTTTCAGGGAGGTGAATATTCCTGGTTTTGTGTAGGGCAGTGGAGTATTCTTAGCGTTACCATAAGATCTCCTTTCACCAATAGGTGAAGCGAGCTCTCTGTTGTATAAAGGGGCTTGAGACACTTGTATTTAAAAAGTATTATTAAAGGTATTTTAATTATTCCTGTTCAGCTCACCAGTGCTCAGAGTGTTCTTAAAGAGATTCCTGATTTCAAGCTTTTCAGTTCCTGAGGAGGAAACTATAAACAGTGATACTGCAAAAACTCTTGCCAGTCCAGTGAGTGAAAGTCTAGCTAACTCTGTCTAGAAGTACAGAAAGAAAAGCTTTTAAAAAATAAAAAAAAAAACCCTCAATTTTGGAACTGTTGTGAAAATCCAAATCACCTGTGACTGGACAAGCACCTAGAACTGTTGTGGCTTTTTGGTTGTTTTGTTGTTTGTTTTGTTTTTTTTTACTTAGGGCAAAAACTGAAGTGAACTAGGCTGTAAGATACACTGTGGGAAAAAGATTGATTTGCATGGAACAGAAAGCAGAATTTATTCCCTATATAATCCACAACATAGGAAAGTCTTCTCAGCTAAGAAAAGACATAAATGGATGTGGTATTCTGAAGTGAATAATAAACAAATCTTGAGTTTTTAGCTCACAAAAATATATACCCTCAGTAGTATGCATATTCCCAAAAAGAAAATGAGATGTTATGCTCATTTTATTTTACCAAGTTGCTATTATAATCTGTTTATGGTTTTACTTAAACATTCTTGCAAAAATGCTACCTTCCATCTCAAATTTTTGTACTGTGATTGCTTTATGTTTATTTTTGTCTGAATCTTTTGTTTATTAATAACAAAGAAAAGGACATCTGCTTTTCCACATAGTAGCATGTGACTTCCAGTAGCAATTATAATTTGAAAGTATATTTTCAGGCTAGTTTTTAAAATCTGATTCTTTTTGAAGGAAGAAAAATATATTTATTAGTAATATATTATTTATTAGAAATATAAAATTTTACTTGCTAAATGTTTTGGTTAAATTTATTTTACATTTGTGTCTTCAGTTTGGGTTTGCCACATTTAAATCAAGATATGCACAATTTTCCTTTGCATTTACTTTTTTAAACCACAGTGTTTGTCTGCATTCTTGTCAGTATGCTCTGTCATACAAAAATGTTCATTCATTCCTAATTAATGTTCAACTTAATTTTATAATACGGAATTGGTCTCACAGGGCCCTACGCCACCATAACATATGCAATGCTTATTATATATTTCTTAGTCATTTAAAAAAGATGTGTTACACGGCCAAACTTTTCAGAATACATTATGGTAGAGCTATACTAACAATAATACTGTTTGCATTTGGCAATGGGCGCAGTAAATAGTGAAGAGCCATCTGACCTCCTGAAACTGAACACCTGTGAACTTTAACTGATTCTGAAATCTGTTCAATGTATACGCCCTGCCCAGACTTCCTAAATCATAGAATCATAGAATTAGCCGGGTTGGAAGGGGCCTCAGAGATCATCAAGTCCAACCCTTAACCCACCGCTGCGGTTACCAGACCATGGCACTGAGTGCCACATCCAGTCTCTTTTTAAATATCTCCAGGGATGGAGAATCCACCACCTCACCGGGCAGCCCATAAACATGCAACATATTTAGGCACTTGCATTTAACCTGGTTTCAGAAGCTCTAAATTCTCACAAGTCTGATGATGTCAGTGAAACATGCAGATATACAGCATTTTCAAAAACTGAACTGGTTTTGTGCATGTGCCTAGAGACGTGTGGTCATATGGTTGGCTTTAAATCCAATGGCCATTGGTGAAGACTTTCCATGTAACTGCCACAGCCTCCCAGGAAAGTAATAATTAATGTTGATGGTGTGTGTGAGGGGGACGTGTCAGTATGATGTGGATTTGGATCACGTTGTTTTGCTTTACTGAGTCAAAAGGCAGAGAAAGGAAAGGCAGAGCCCGGGTTTTCTCACACAGTCTAAATTGTTCAGGGCTCAGGAGGAGCTCTGGCATATTTTCGTGATACAGAAACACTATTGCTACAACTTTGACCATGAGAATGTGGGACAGGTATAATGTTAATTTGCCTCTTGTCATCCCTGTGCTGTGATTAAACAAAATGACTCTGGTTTCCCTGGGATTCCACGGTATGGTTAATTTTGCATAGAGGACCCATGGCACTGAGAGGAAGGAGGGAATGGAGAGCAACATCCAGGGGATTGGTGATGTTCTGCAGACATAGATAAAAGGGTTTAGAAGCTGTATAAAACAAACAGCCAGGCCAGCATAATAGCATTAATTCTGTAAATGCACCTTTCTATAAAGTATATGACTTGTGAAGGATGTCTTACAAGACTGAGAATAAATAGCATACATTTTTAATATAATTATGTAAACTAAAATAAATATTTTACATTTATTATGCATAATAAAATAATTAGACAACATTCCATAAGGGATTATGGCATCTGAAATTCCAACTGCAGAAGGATTCATTGCATATTTTCAGCAGCAGTGGCAGCATGACTTAGGGGGAGTGACTCCATGGGGGCTACTTTTCTTTTTTTGGACAACATCCCTAGGGAGTTCCTCTTTCCCTCTGACTAATAGTACCTGTTCATAGATTGTAAAGACCTGTTTATTAAACAGTCCAGCATTTGCACCTAAGTTATAAAGTTGTGCAAAGTAAGTGTTTTCTCTCTGTTTATTTTATTAAATTTAGTAATTTCTAGTTGTCTTGGTATGAGTACACTGGCTGTGCACTGTTCTCTAGTAGTATCAAGGATAACTAGGGAATACTTTAAAAGCTGAGGAAACAATATGTACTTACTGTTCAGAAAACTGAAAGGCTCTTAAGGTAAGATGATGGAGCAGTGTATTTACCACTAAAACATTAATATGCTGTTTGTAACCAGTGAAATTTAATATGCATGTATAGGAAATAGCTACCTTATACAACTGTATCGAGCATTAGGCTGATGATGACTCCAAGTGGCAACCACCACCGTGCTATGGAAAACCACATTTTTTGATAGTAATAGTAATGTAACTATGCACATGTAATAGTGCAAACTGGGCCTTAAGGAAGCACTTGAATTTCTGTTGTGAACAGCAGCAGGAGATGAAGATATCCAGTGCCTGCTAACAGACTTATAAACAAATGAAGATAGAAGGTTAGAGAGAAATTTTGTTACTGGATGGACATAGTTCCCAGATGCAGACCCCTCAGAATACTATGCAACCCTTAGTTCTTAGTAAACAGCCAGTTAAAATGCTGGCTAATATTTATATTGATCTGGAATAAAATATGCTGTAGCATTTAAATCTATTAAAAACCAAAACATAACCAAAAAAAACCCCCAAGCCCTAAAAAAACACAAACCCAAAACTGAAACAAAATTTAGATAAAACCACAAAGCCACTAATTATTCTAGAGTATAAAAGGCATATAAAACAGTATTTAGTATTATTCCCTTTATGATGTTTCTTTTGCTTAGTAAAACTTTTTTATTCACCTAAGTTATAGCAGGTAGTTCATGTGGTAAACTCACAATGAAAATACACATTGAGTTAGTGCAAAATACAGATCAACTATCATGTTAACCAAGAGACTTGAGGTCAGATGTGGTTCCTAACATTCAGAGACTTGTAGAAATAGAGAGCACAAGCCAATGATATGGCTCGTGTTGGAAAATGTGTGTGCTGTCTGTACTGAGAAAACCTGTCCATGATTTTGGAGAATTATGTTGGTGGCAGTGTACAATAGAACTTAAACTCTCTCACAGTTCTCCCTGCTCTCCCTGCCAGATGCTGATGTCACTACAAGGACTACTTAAGAGATTGTGTGCTTATTAGAAAACAATTTTTTTCCTAAAAAAAAAAAAGACATAGCGTACGCACACAATCACAGAATCACAGAATGTTAGGGGCTGGGAGGGACCTCAAAAGATCATCGAGTCCAACCCCTCTGCCAGAGCAGGGATCACCTCCTGTGGGTCACACAGGGATGCATTCAGGCAGGCTTTGAACGTCTGCAAAAAAAAAGACTCCACACCCTAACTGGGCGGCCTGTTCCACTTCTCCATCACCCTCACAGTGATAAAGCTTTTCTTTATATTTACACAGAACTTCCTATGCTCCAGCTTGCACCTGTTGCCCCTTGTCCTATCATTGGACATCACTGAGGAGAGCCTGGCTTCATCCTCTTGACACTCACCCTTTACGTATTTATAAACATTAAAAAGGGTGTCCCTCAGTTTGTAGACTTGATGACTGTGATCCACAATAAAATTGCCCTGTTAAGAGGCACAGCATGCCGCAGCATAGTCACTTTGTGAAGAACTCTGCTTTCCGTATTTTTAATTAATAGCATAGTCAATTCACTGTACATGGTAAAAGGCTGATAGAGATTTTATTTATTTAGGTTAGTGAACAACACTTGTAACAATAAGGAAATCCATTAATGATTCCATGAGCATTGGTAGCTCCAACTTCTTTTGTTGTTTTCTTCCTATTTCTAGTTGTGTTTTTTCTGTATGTCGATAGAACCACCAGACTTGTGACTTTAGTGATCTGCCCTGGTATCTTCAAATCAGTCAGCAATTACAAGTATTGATAATGCTTTCTAGTCTCATTTTGGACTGAGTCCTTTGAAGTACAATTTTTAAGTGATGTATTTAAGCCTAAATGCCATGCTAAATTACTCAGGGATAACCCACAAGTTTAGTGTTACAGAGGCTTGCAGCCATTTAGACATCAATATGAAAATTCCTATATAGTTTTAACTTCTGGCAGCTTCTCTTTGTTGCAGCGTTTCATGTTCCTAGCTCAGTGCTCTATCAAATTCGTTCCAACTTAAAGTTCTGATAAAGCATACTCAGTTTTTGTTTTGTTTTGTTTTTTATTCAAGGATTCCAACACAATTAAGTAAAAACCTAAAGTATTTGGTGCTTAGAAAATATGAATAAGACCACTTCATACAGTGGACAGATTGTCTTCTATTGTCACATTTCATCTGCTCCCTGTCCTCACACTTCTTTTTCCCTATCACATGCAGTCATTACTGCCTTTACCTCTTTCCTAAGAAGCATAAATATTACAGTGAATATACCTATATTTATATTTAAAGCATAGTTAATGTTTATAAAATTGGATCACCAGAATATATTTCAAACTAATCTAAGTAGGTTTTATTTTGATACTAAAAAAAATTTTAGCACTAACCTCAAGATTATGGCCATAATACAACTTTCATTAATAAAAATACTTTGGTTTTTTGAACAGGAAATTTCCTGTTCAAAGTGCTTCTAATAAAAATGTACGTTGAAGGTTTTCTTTTATGTCTACAAACAAACTTTCATTAGTTGGAATAATTTTATCTAAAATAATACTTCACAGCATAGCTTAAATAATATGACCCTTTTAGGTAAAAAGTAGTTTAAAAAAGGCTGAAGTGACTGTACATGTTTTTGCTTTTTTTTACCTTCTCACACAAAATAAAAATGAATAAGTTGGTTTATTTGACCAATCCAGTCAATATAAAAGGGCCAAAAGTATCTTTGGAGGTGGTCAATCTACAAGGAAATATTTTTGCTAACTACTAGCCAACTACCTGGCTAGTAATTAATAGTCTTTGAAAATATTTTGGTATTGCTACAGGCCTTAGAGATGAAATTCACAGACACTAGCCATGTGATTTATTCTCCAGGCAATATGGCTACTAAAAATTTCTGTATTAATGTTGCCTTTGTGACAGCCTCTCTTCCTCCTTCATACATGATGCACAAAACAGGTTAAAATGTTGGGAAGTGACAGAAAAAACCCTAGTTCTGAAGTGGTTCCAGAAGGAGGTGCAGCCTAGCACAAGGGGGAGAAAGGGAAAAGTTTTATCCCTTTAAAGGTTGATGAAAATCAAATAAAGAAATTAATTGCTAAATAGAAAGTAAAAGAAGGCAAAAAGATGAAAAAAAAATGAACTTTTCTGTCCAGAAATAATTTGCTGCTTAGATATTTCTAATTCATGAAAACTGGTGAGTAATTTTCCAGATGAATATGACTTGACTTTGTTTAAAAATCTTGATCTATTGACTCTAAATGAAGTAGCTTGCAGATTCCAGCAGCAATGTCCTTGCCTCTGTGACAGCTGCTGCCCAAGTTCCTCTGGAACTGAAGTTCCTGGCAACCTCAGGCCAATTCCTCCAATTCTATCATTATTTAATTAAGAGGCCAGCACCCAACCTCCTTTTGGGCAGTTGGAGGGAGCTTTAAGGTCTCCCATCAGCCTCCTCTCCTTCAAACTAAAAAAATCCCAGTTCCCTCAGCCTCTTCTCATAGAAATTGTTCTCTAGGCCCTTCACCAGTTTGGTTCTTCTTCACTGGACGTGCTCGATCACCTCAGTGTCTTTCCTGTGATGAGGGGCTCAGAACTGATCACAGTACTCCAGGTGTAGCCTCAAAGGAGGGCCACAATACAGAAAGGTGGGACTGTGTTGGTGCCTTGGGTTTGGGAGCCCGGTGTTCCTGGCCTCCCTTTCCTCAGAGGGGTGGGAAATCCCTGTAGAGCAAAAGCCCACCTCTGAGATCTTCAGCTTTCTTGGCAATCTGCTTGGGAGACAGAGACATTTAGGTCCTGAGATGTTAGGATCTTGGAGGTCCAGAGATGTTGCTTTACAACAGATGTGTTCAAAGCTGATGCTTGGGTTTGGTCAGTAAAAAGGAAGATGGAGATCATGCCTCAAAGTCTCTGTCTTGCAGCTCTCCATACCGTCAATCACATTTTCTCTTTCCTGAGCTGTTGGGAAGGAGCCAGTGTGTTCCCCACAGGAAAAGAGAGGACAGGCCATTATGTGTACAGCAACTTGCTTTTCCTAAAAACATTTTGCAGACTGTGATGCATGATGCTCTCCTTTATTCTCACAAGTCATGGATCAGTGATGTGTTTCACTTGAGACTTTATTTACTCTGACAAAGTCTGGAGAGGAGCTTTTTGACCATGGAACTTAGTACTAAGTTGCTTGTTTTGATTATTTTGTCCCTGATTTGGATGGTCTGTGGGGTTTTGCTAGGGCTGCTTAGCTCTGAAGATCAGGAGTAGGTATTACTGAGACTTAGAGACTTTCTTTATGAAAAGTAACATCTAAAGTTTTGTGGTTTGCAAAACCCTGTGTTTTGCTATTGCAACTGATGGGTGCAACTCTGGTGTTCTTTTTTTTGAAAATCATCGAAAAAACTAATCTCAAAGATATTTGTGTATGCCAGGTGTTGATCAGTGACCATTTTAGTTTCATTTCTGTCCATTAAAAAACTTGAAAGTGGAGGTACCATTCATAGAATCTTATCATAGTTAGGCTTGTTTGTTTAGTTTTGTCTTTAAAATCTCACATATTACAAGTACCTGAACTTCATGCTTTAATTTATTTTTAAATGTGTTCTTTGAATAATGGAAAAATAATTAAGTAAAAAAAGCAGAATTCAAAATATATGTGAAAAAGGTTGTTCCATATTCTTGGATGCCTTGGACCAAAGCTGCTGCTTTTCATTTTATATCCTTAGAGAAAATGTGAGGTCTGGGTGGCATTCCTCATCTTCCTCTCATAGCTTGTGTATGCTGAAGCTCAGTGTGCAGGGACAAATAAGGGAGGAACAGTTTGATTCAACAGTGATCTCCCTTCTCCCACCCACAGGCCAGGGGGCTAGAATAGAGAATTTTTATTTCCCTATCTCAATCTGATGATTTTAAAAACACACAACTAGAAATTCTGCAGTTAATGATACTGTAAAACACTGTGTTATAATTCTATATCTAGTGACATCATAAACTACCTGAACATCAGCTCCCTGGTTCATTGTGATATTACTGATGCCCCTTAAAACATACGTTTATAGTTTTATTTTTGTAACTTCAGTGCACTTTACTTCAATCCCTTTTCAAGCTAATTATGGATTCTGTCTAAAAACTCTGTAGCTGAGGACATAATTTGTTCTGCTTGAAATCCTGCATAAACCATCTTCCTATACTTAACTTTCTAGAAACATTTTTGTTGAAATTTTTTGTGCACGGTCTACAGGACAAATAAGACGTAAAATAATTGTGAAGTTCTAGAACATATTGAGATTATCAAAATTAATTCTTAACTTACAATGTTTTTTTATCAGAGAAATGTGGTATTTCACACATAATGGTATTACAAAAACACAAAAATGGTATTTCACACATCTTTTTTGTTAACAGGGTCTTGGTAGAATACAGAAGAACTTTTTCCATTAGCAGATTTTGGAGATATCTGCCATGCGTATTTTAACATATAAAAAGCCATTAGTAATTTGTTTTCTTTTCAGGAAAGGGATGCATCTTTAGTTCAAAAAGGCAGTTGACTAGCATTGATTTTAAGCTTGATGTCCCTAACTTATCCTGAGAACTGCACCAGACCATCCATCCATCTTTTGTTAGTTTCTTTAGTAACTTTTTAAGCTGTTGGCCAGTTTCAGTCAAAACTGACACATGTGGTAGTTGCTGAGATAATTTAAGTTCTTACATGTTTTGTGAAAGAGGAGAGGAAAAAAAAATGGGTGAAGAACAGACAGGAAAATTTCAGCTCTTGTGCATTCTTCTCTCTTACAACGGGCCAGTGTGGTGTTCCAGCCTCACCATGCAGGACAGCTGTTTTTTCTTGCCTGGTGGAACTTTCTTGAAGGTTGTTGGGAAGCTGCACTTACTGCATTGTGAAATTTAGTGAACATGGCAAGAATCCATAGGAAACCGTGCTTCATTTGGTACGATGCTTGTGTATCAATGTTTTGGGTCCCAAATTAACTGTTTGTTACATGTTGTCATGACAGGGAAATCAAAAGTTAAAACTCAAAAGATATTTTTAAGGATAAAGAGAACATACCCAGCTATCCATATCTTTCCTTAGAAAAATGATTATTTGGAAGAGATTTGTACGCCTGAGATCGAGAGCACTGACATTTCCTAGTGAATCTGAAGAAGCTTCCCATTATGGAGAGTTTATTCCACAAGTGCTTTCTTTGACATTTCTTATGTTTTCTTGAGGACATTGAATGAAAACTGGGACATAACATATAGGTTTAGATAGATGTATTTACATGAGGAAAAGAAGCAAAGTTTGAACAAATACTAAGTTTTTCACATTTTTTTGAGTGATACTGAGCATCCACGAATTTGCATCTCACATGGGGTCCAGTGGTTCCATCCACATAGGCTCTGTACCCACTTGGAATTCAGCCACTTCATTTAGGTAAATAGATGTGACTTTCATCACATTTTAATTTGAATTTTAATTACTGAGCCTTTAAGATTTTGATCAGCACTACTAAATTATAGCACAGTCATCCTATGCGGTATTTAGCTGATTGATTTTATATGCTAAAATTTAGTCATTTTGAGGAGCAATAAAAATACTTTCAAGTAGAAGAAAGCTTCCAAAGATAAAAGAATTTGTACCAGATTTGTTCAAGTCGGTGTCAGACCAGAGAGGGAAGACAAATCTGAGCCCTTGTGAGAGCAAAACAGGTGGCTGCTATCAATTCTGTTTAGATAAATGCAGCGACATCAAATCAGGAAATCGTCCCAACCAAGGCCAATGAGAACATCTTTTGGGAACTGCTGTGTGTTGTCTGGTGGTGGTGCAAGAGTTGAGTATACAGTACTGGGATATGCTCGCAGTTTTAGTACTCTGGGTTCCAGATGTATTCTGAAAGGCAAATATAGCATTTGTTTGTTCTAGAAGTGTTCTTTTTCCTCAGTATTTCTTTTCCCTCAGAACAATACAACATAATATCAGGAGAATCTTTATATTCTTTTCCTGCTCTGAGCCTCTCACTTTTAGTTTCAGTCTACCAGTAGCATGGCAAGAGTGCTGTCACAGAAAGGATGTTTACTAAGCCCCTCTACATCTAACCATCTCTGCTCCATAGCTCAGTTGAGAGTCAGCTCTCACTGGCAGGGAAGTGTCTTCGGTCATGGGGTTGATGCTATAAACGAAAAATAAAGACAGTGGATGAAGTTCTGGCCCCAATGATGTTAATCACATAGCTGCCTTGTCCTCAGTGGAGCCACGATTCTCTGCCTGTCGTGAAGTATTTGACTCTTAAGAGAGAAATGGAATGCCATGGAGCTGGCAACACCTTTCACAAAACTTTGTGTCCCGAGCAGTAAACAAGTTAAACTAGGCAATTAGATTCTGGCATCGAGGACCCAGACACTTCTGGTTTCCACACAACTCTGCAGAGATAATCCTAATCACCTAAATCATGACAAAAAAGCCCCATCTAAATCCAAAAGGAACTACTTCTTTATGCATTTATCTTTTTCATTTCTCTCTCTACTGAGTTTGCAGATTTTTGCACAACTATGTGAAATCACTTAAAATCCTGCCCAGGCCTCTCATGTCCTGGGAAGACTGGTATCTCTTCCTCAAGACTTTTGGTACACCTTTTAGGTAAACAGGCGCCTATTCCCGTATTCTTGGGTATTTGTATTCTCAGGCCTGAAAATTGGAGAAGCCAGGATTTGTTTAATTAATAATGATGACAGTGCTGTCTGCAGCATGATTCTAGTTATTGTTTAGTATTCTCAGCTGAGAGGGCACAGAACACATGCTTGGGAGCCTGTTGTTTGGATTTTGTGGAAAAGTTATATACAGAACATAACTGAAAACAATTCTGAAAACAGGGATTAAATTTGCTTTCAGCTTCTGGCAGTTCCTCACTGTCAGTTGGCAGAGTTTCAAGAGAAAAGGTATGGGCAAGGATATTTCATGTCAGCTGATATACTCTCCTGGGACACAGGAGAACAGGATTCAGCCCTCCTCAAGGTAAGGGCATCCCAAAAACTCGGGAGTTCTACTTCATAGAATAGTGTCTTAATTTCTAGAAAGTTGGGCACACATGTGTTTCTGTTTTCTGAGCAGATGGGAGTTCCTGATGCTTCATATTGGCTACCTACACTTTCTTCAGAAAAAGTAGGCATCTAACTCAAGAAAATTTTGAGACCTACAGTGAGACTACTCCCAGACAGAAAAGGACCTGGGGGTGTTGGTCAACACCCAGCTTACTATGAGCCAGCAGTGTGCCCAGGTGGCCAAGAAGGCCAACAGCATCCTGGCTTGTATAAGGAATAGTGTGGGCAGCAGGAAAAGGGAAGTGATTTTCCCTTTGTACTCAGCACTGGTGGACTGCGTTCAGTTCTGAGCCCCTCACTACAAGAAAGAGATTGAGCTGCTGGAGTGAGTTCAGAGAAGGGCAACCAAGCTGGTGAAAGGTCTGGAGGACAGGTCCTGTGAGAAAAGGTTAAAGGAATTGGGAATGCTTAGTTTGGAGATGAGTAGACTGAGAGGACACCCTACTGCTCTATACAATTACCTGAAAGGAGGTTGTAGGGAGGTCAGTGTTGGCCTCTTCTCTCAAGGAAACAATGAAAGGACAGGGAGGTGGTGGCATCACCGTTCCTGGAGGTATTTAGAAACCATTTAGATGAGGCCCTTCAGCACATGATCTAGTGGGTGATACAGCTATTGATATATATATTTTATTGGGAGGGTTGTTAACAGTTGGACACCGTGATTTGAGAGGTCCTTTCCAACTGTGGCAGTTCTGTGATTCTGTGATTGACCCCACCGTGGTCCTTTGGGGACTGCTCCACCATGCTTCTCCATAGGTTGGAGGGGCACAGCTGCCATCTCACACCGGGCTGCAGGGAAATCTCTGCTCAGGCACCTTCTCTTCCTCCTTCACTAACCTTGTTCTTTGCTTTGGCATTGCTCTCTCATTTCATCCTCTACTCTGCTCTGCAGGTCCTTCCTTTTAATATATTTTGCAGTTTTATTTCCCCTTGCTTGAATATGTTGCTCACAGAGGCACATCCAGCTTCCCATGTCTGCTCAGCCTTGGGCAGAGACGGAGCCAGGATTGGAACTGGGGGAGCTTCTCACAGGAGCCACCTTGGTGGTCCCCCTGCTTCCAAAATAGCTAACCCCACTAATCCAAAATAAAATAATACAATACCACTAACCCAAGGCTCTTAGATTCTAATTGTTTTTTTGGATCTACCTCTGATTTTTCTGTTGTTTCTCCATGTAGTGACTGGAGTAACAGCATTCTGTCATGCTGTACTCTGAAGCCAATATGCTATGCAGTGGGAACATGCCAGCTTTCTTTTAGCCAGTTTTTGCATCATAAACGTAGGATTGCATTTCATCATAGGAGTATAGGAAAATCTGTACCCTTATGGTGAAACCTTGCTGTTGCCATGACTGTGAACTGTTTAATGGCTAAAACCTCAAAAAGGCTTGAGTGGCTGGGAGCCTGCATTCAGTTTATATATATATGTACAATCTCTAACAATCTAGTATTTAGCAAGAAAGGATATCATGATATTCTGAGCTATATTCTTCTCTTGATTCTCACTTCATGTTAGTAAGATGTTGTTCTGTTGTTCTATATGCCCTGGGGTATATAGACTACTTCTGTTCCAGCAGCAAAAAAAATTAAAAATCACATACAGAGATAGATAGATAGATAGATGTATGATAGCAAAAAAGAAATGAAAACATATATGTAGCTTCCTTTCTAAATTTCTGTTACTCACTTTTTTATGTTAACTCTCTAAAAATACTTGGGCTATTTATAATAGTTACACAATAAACTCTTGCGGCCTGTAAAGAAGTATGTGGATTAATGACTTCTCAAATAACTCTTTTACAGGAGTACTGTGGTATTTTTAGAATGAGTGCTTAGTTAAAGGGTCACTAAGGGCATGTTATTCATATAGGCATCTTTTTTACAAAGCCTATGTATTTTTTATTATCCATGCATTCTAACTTGATTTAGTAATGTGCATTTGTATAAGTACATGACATTAACCCTATGAATAGGTCCAGTTGTTCTAAAGTTAGTTGGGTTCCACAGGATAACACAGTGAATTAGCCCTTTAAGGACTGTATTACTGTGATGCAAAGGAATCATTTGGTTTTATATAAAAGGTGAGGAGTGCAGTGGTTTTTTTCATGGGTGTTTTTTTTTTAGTTTAAGAGTGGAATATATGTTTTCCTTAGCTGTAAAAGCACAATCAAGGCAACATGATAAGTGAGTCAGTGTTGTAAAAGTAAAACTAATTTTGCCTTCACTCACATGAGCTATAGAAGGAGGAAGCTTTATTGTCCCTGGGAAGGTGATAAGGCAGAGTAATTGTATATTATACTGTCCTGGAACATCTGCCTGAAGACTGTTGGAGCAATTCATCTATCATGGACGATACAGCATGTTTTGTCTTTCTGCTTTAACCCATCCCCACTGCTGGCCTGCACGAAGGTTTTGATAGGGACTGTGCCTGGACTGGGGCTCACATTAATCAGTCCCCTTGTTCAACACTCCAGCTGACATAATTACAACCTGCGCACAGCAGTTATTCAAGTCGAGTCCTTGTCACTCGTGGTGCGAAACTACACAGCTCAGATCCCGAAGGAGATTGCCTTATCACACAGAACAAGGGCTCACAGGAGTTGAAGAGAATAGAAATGGGAAAATGTCTTCCGGGAGTACTATATATTCCTTTAAAATAAGACATTTGAGAGACTTACAAGGGACAAAGAGAAGCATTGTGCAAGGTCTGAAATGAACAGGTTATTATTTTTAAAAGGATTACGCAGTCCATTTTGGTGAAATGGACATGGATTATTAAATAAATTCAGTGGTCTCTCTCTCTCTCTTATCATTCAGTGACTCTGCCCTATTAGTTTTCTTCAGAAGTGATAAAATAGTTTTTGAGTTGTATAAGCTATAAGTATCTCTCAGTAGAAATCATCAGAACACAAGTAATAAAAGTGCACGTATTAGACCAGTAAAATTGGCACACACATAAGGGAGGATCTTCAAGGATCAGAGTTAAGGGTGAGAGAAGAAGCATGCAAAAGGGCTTTCAAAAGTGAGCAAGTTCATTAGTTTCTGCTGTAGTGTGATACAGGAATGTGAAAGATGAGGCCAAAGAAGTTTCGCATTTTTCCTTCTTTTTATGTTAACCCTCTGTGGGAAAAAGGCAAGTCCATAATGCCACTTACTCTAAATGAAAGACATTTATTTCATGTAATATTATGCTTTTTATTTTTATGTAGTTTTAATACAAGAACTTTGCATACATGATCATAGAAGAATTTACTTGGCACTGCTCTATAAAATTCCTCAATATAGCAGAATTCCACTGGCATTCAGAAGGCTTTTCCTTTCTTCTTGGGTACTAGATCAGCCCTTTGAATAAATACCGTTCAGGCAGTTCCTGTTCTTCTCAGTCAATATATTTACAGTGTTGCCCTGATTTCTTATCTACTTAAAATACTGTGTCCAGTATTTAGACACAATTGTGTATAGTTGAACAACCTCTCAGGCTCCCCAGAGAGGTTGTGGAGTCTCCTTCTTTGGAGACTTTCAAGACCAATCTGGTTGCATTTCGGAGTGACCTGCCCTAGTTTTGGTCTTCCTCTGGCAGGGGGGTTGGACTTGATCTTCAGAGGTCCCATCCAACCCCTGACATTCTGTGATTCTGTGAAAGAACACTAATAATTTATCTGTTCCATTCCAGGTGGCCCAATTTTAATCTAATACTTTTACAAGACAGCTTACCTGTGACTTTGAATAATCTGAAGTAGAAGTGCTAGAAACTCTTACACATTTTACGCTGCATACGTGCGCTGGGTATGCTGGGTGGGTCAAATACCTATTTCCATGCTTCCATTTCAGTATCTCCTGGTGAAGTACAGAGCACACTGAACTTGGTGCACAGATCTACTGTGAAAATCTAGCTACATGAAAACTGCAATTTCTTACCGAGCAGGAGGGCGTCCTTGTAGGCAAATGTACTCTTGTAGGATCAAAAGCTAAGTTTTGCTTGCTCCCTATGCTTGAAACCAGTTTTCCTGGGGTGAGTGATGACTGTGAAGTAAGCTCAAAGTACAGAGCCAAATGCTGCATTTACTTATATTTGTGCAGACAATGGCATTATGAGGACATAATCTAAAGAGAATGATGTTTCTCCAATATATACTTTCAAGGCAGATTTTAGATCAGGTAATCAATCATACTTCTAACTAAAGAACCAAATTTGACTTTCAGAACCTAAGATGGCTTTGCAGTATTGACAGCCAGGAAGAATATATTTTAATTTGCAGACTGAACAAATGTCCATGACATCATGGAAACACAATAAATGTCTGACCTCACGATGACATTTTCAGACTTAAAGTGTCCTTCTTGTAGACTTTGGGCCCAGAAAAAGCCTTAAGCTCAGATAGTCTGACCTTCTACATAAAACAAACTGCATAGGTTTTTTTTTTCCATTTTGCTCTGTACAGAGTGTCTTGCATTTGACTAAATTTTTTCGTCTAGAAAGTTACTCAAGTTTGATCTGAAAACATCCAAAACAGGAGAAACCACTCCCCTTGTGCGAAAAGTCAATTGTTGTAAAGTGCTGAAGAAATCATACTTAATATATTTCCTGTTTGAATTTGACTGTAACTTGTAGTGATTGTTTTCAGGTTTGTTAATTTTTTTCTTTTAAGTTAAAGTGTCCTTTAATCACACGTTTGTTCCTTGTCAACTTACTCATGCCCCAAGCTCAGATGTATAATTAAAACAAGAGGTTTTTAATGTGTTTGGTGGTGTTTGGTGTGTGTCCTTTGATTTGTTTTTCTATTTATAATAATATTTTCATTGTTTCTTTCCTTTTTAAAATGTAGGCAGTAGTACAGGAAGTAGATGCTTTAAGAATTAGTTTTTCCACTTTCATAAGAACACCACTCCCTTACTTGTGCTTGCTGCTTCCTTGATTATGCATCTAAAGATGTCATGGGACACTTCTGCTAATGGCTTCACATGGAAAGCTCACATTAAACCACTGGTCTACTAATCCCTAAATCCTTTTCCGTGTCACATCTCTTCACGGCCTCCTTGCCATCTGTAAGTTACCTGCATGCATCGGGCAGAGGTGGGAGGCCCAAGGTGTGTATATGTGGGTGTTTTCATTGGACAGCCCTGGCTTGTGAAACTGCTCTGTATGACTGCAGTGTCATTGTTATTAATCATGCTACCAATTACAGTTTCATCTGCAAATTTTAGTAGCAGAGATTTTATGTTTACTTTTGACATCCGTAACAAAGGAGATTCTTTCAGGCCATTGATGGTAATTCTATTGATAAACTGGAATGCTTGAAATGAGGAAGAAATTTACCATCTCTTTTTGCATGGGGGGCTGGGACAGGGCAAGAAGTGGCAATGTATTAGCATTAAAAAAACCTACTTTGAGCAGAGATCATACAGACCACAGTGCCCTGGATATGAATCCAGGCTGCAAAGCAACAGGATCTGCCCTCTAGGGAATTGTGTTGTCACTAAAACGGCTGAAGGGACTGACACAAAGGCCAGTTGGAAGAAGTGCCATCTGTATCTGAGATTGACAGGCAGCCTTTAGGGTCTGTTGCTATCATTTCTGACTCCAGCCATGTTAGGAGTCCAGTTTCATCTCATGCAGTCTATAGACTCCACACCCTTTCTTAGGCATTCTCTATGCTTTTATATTTGTGAAAATACTTTATGGGTTCCTGAGAATACACAAACAGACTCTACAGAATTGTACAGTTATTTTATGTGGTCATTAAAAGAAGTACAAAAGGGGAAGAATTGATGTTGAAAGGAAAAGTGTGTCTTCAATTAAATTCATCCTAGCTTGTAAAAAAATGGATGCTTTCCATGGCCTCATTTCAGTGAGGTATTTGATCATGTACATAAATATAGGCTTGTGAGTCATTCTTTTGAAGTCAATGGGGCTGCTTGTACTTCAACTGCACAAGTGTGTAAATACTTTGCTAAATCAGGCCTATGATACTTAAAGCCTGATCTCCATCCTTACACCTCTGCAAAGATGCTGTCTCTCAGACCAACTTCTCTTTTATACCATCTGCTCCAACAAGGAAGGGGGAGGAAGGAAGCCCATGAACAATGGAGTGATTATTCTCAGTTACTGTGAAATAGATGAACTCCACCTGCTATTTCTGCCACTTAAACCTTGTCTGACACGGTGCAGCAGTGCACTGTGCAGAGCAGACTTCTGCATCCCTCATGCACTGCAGGCAGGCAGATCCAGAGGACCCCTGAGCAGGGGTATTACAGAGCCCACTCTGCCTGAAGCCAAATGTTATGGAGAGTTTTCAGTAGTCGCTCAGTCCTGTGAAAATTCTTTTTCTTTTGTCTTTTTTCTTTTCCTTGTTTTTTTTTTTTCCCTAGCCAGGAAAAGGAGATGCCAGTGCTCACTCCAAAGAGCCTCTTGAGCAGACTCAAACACTGAGCAGTTCAGCTCTGCACAAAACCTCCAGGGGCAGTGCGAACCACAATCAGGTGAAGAGCTGAGGCACATCTCCCTGCCTTTTTGCACTCTTCCCACATGCTCCTACCAAGTCTAGTAATTTGGATATCATTTGCAGGTTTCTTGTCTAAAAGTTTCCTCAGTATTTCTTTTTCTTCCTGTAGAATCAATGGAATTATTTAAGCCATTATTTCCTTAGAATTGGAGATAAATTTTTTTCACCAAAAATCAGGTTTTCTTCATGTAGTGAAGTGTGTTATGAACTAAGCTTTGTATGTTCCTTTGAGGTAAAGTAAGCTAAAATACAACATTTGTGGTACTCTCCAATTACTCTGATTTTGCTTTTAAAAGCATACATTTTGCCATTGTAATAAACTCCTTGTAGCACCCGTATTTGTAATGATCAATTACTTGAAACTGGGCATCTTTATTCCAAATAAATGTGAAAATAGCAGTAGATCTGAAGCCAGATTACAATTTGGACATTCTAGTCTGCTGAATGGAACTGAGACACAAGCAGTAATTATCAATCTTCCATCATTTTCAGTGCTGACGCACAAGTTTTTGCTGCTTCCCTGCAGGGCTCTTCCACTTTTTAGCAGCCAGCATTGGACATCTGTCACACATACTGTATGTCATAACAAATAGATCATTACAGAAAAAAATGCAAAGATATAAATGTAGAAAAGCAGGAAACATTATGATTATTATCCTTGGGTGTTACTATAATATCGTCAGAATAAATCCCAAGCACATTTGTGGGGGTTTTTTTTGTAAAATTGACCGTATCATAAAAATCTCATTAAAATATGTAAGTGTAGTGCACTCTCTTTTATGGGCTACTTCATATTTTCTGAGTGGCAATACATGTGATACATGGCAATACATGTAAAAGGTGGCAATACATGTGGCCACCAGACTCTAGGGCTTGTATTTATGACACTGTGGATGTGTAGTTCAATCATCTTATCTTACAGTTGAAAAGCATCAGCTGTGGGCAAATGTTCACTGCAGAAACAGCTGTAGCTCTAAAGATGCTGTTGTCCCCAGGCATTTCATTGCCAACGTCCACCAGAGTTCTTTACAAACACCACAGAGAAGTTTGCCAGCAGTGGCATGGGCAGAACTGAGCTGGCACTGGGAGCATTGTAGTTGGCCTCCTGCATTCCCATGGGACTGTATTCCGATAATTCTGGCAATAGTATCATAATTCACTTGATAACTGAGGTTAGTTGCAGAGCACTACCACTTGTATTCATATGGTTGCTCCCCAGACATTTAAAAACCTAAAAAAAAGGTAGGCTTTTTGCTTTTAAAAGAAAAGAGCAGGAAAATAATAACCCAACTACCTGCGAGTAGTAACAAGGCTGAGAAAATGTGCCACATTTCTCATATATAAATATATATGCACATATCTACGTTACATGTGTATGTTAATGTATAATAAAAATTACTTTTTATAACACTAGTTTCAACACATTTCAGAATGTATTTTTGGCCAGGAAATTTTTCTATTTTTTATTATTTCTTTTGCAATATGATATTGACCTGTAGCACTGAGGAGGTAAGCCAGTATTTTAATTTTTAAACTTGTGGTCTGAATTAAGTGCTGGTGGTATATGCAGATGTTGTATAATGTTGTAGCTAGTTTACATTAACTGGCAATCAGTTTATTTAAAATACAGAAATCTAGATAAATGTTGAGTGTGCTGGGAATAATTTTGGTTGGTTTGTCTGTCTGGGTTTTTTTTTTATTAGTAGAAGTTGGGTAGAGTGACTGTCATTGTGAAGGTTTTGATTGAATAAGCCTGTTTGTATAATGTAATTACCACCGATTGAGGTATTCGTTTCTTTCCTGTCAAGAAAATATTGCCCATTAGGTTGTTTACCATCAGTCTACTGCACGGCAGTTTTCATACCCCTTAATGCAAGTAAGAAATAAAGGAAGTCTGGAAGGGTTGTATTTTGGGAAACAGTAATGCTGAAAAAAAAACCTGAAAAGCTCTCAGTGCTTTGAGGAATATCTAGAATTCCTGGCTGTTACAGGAGAACTCTGAGCATGGGGAAAGTCATGGCATCCATGTATGCAGCCCTGGTGTGAAATGCACTGTGTTGTAATGTTTACAATTGTAAAGGGTTTAGGAAGAACCCGATGATTTCCCAAAGTGAAAGGAGGTAGGTCTCCACAGCACATCCACTAGAGGTCCAGATGTCAGAGGATTCTTCAGCTGACCAAGGTGTGTTGGAAATGAAACCCCATGTGCTAGGTGAATGAAAGAGTGTAAGAATAATGAGGGTTTGTAAAAGCAAGAGCAATCAACTACAGAGTAATGTGCTTATTAATACAATGGATTACCCATCACTTTCCATTGGATTTCAATGTGTCTCTGAAAACCATATATTAGTACTGGAAAGAGTTAGGATTTGAGGAAAGAATCACTGGACAAACTTTTTATGAACTGTGCTATTCATGAGGTCAAGCTAAATGTTTTGTGTGACTTTGGGTTTCTAAAAATCTATGGTTCTTTGCTAGTGTAGTGACATTATTACAGTATTTATTGGAAGACAGTTTATCCAAGCTAGGTAGCATTTTCTGCAAAACCAGCACCCGTAGTTTTTTGGTGAGTAACTGAGGTTGAAAACCTACAATGATACCTACTGGTTTCATGAGAAGTTTGCTTTCATCATAAAAGCTTTTATTTCTGGAGGAAAATATCTGGGGACTTTGTTATTTTTACCAAAATACTGCAGTTTCTCTTTACGTATTGCAGATTGCATAGGAGGGTATATCTGTGCAGAAGACCTTCAGATTGGTCTCCAAATGAGAGTGAACTTGATTCATATGGATGAACCGGAGAAAATTAGAAATCTTTTCACTCGGCTGTATCACTGTGTTTGTTTTCTATATTGTAAATAGTGACATCCATGGAGCTGCCATAAGTCCTTTAGGTTATACACATTTCCCTGGAGAAAACCTTTAGAAAAAGGTTCATTTTGTACAAATAAGAGCCCTAAAAAGTGATAAAATTTTTAAAACTTAGTGGGTTAGATAATTACCATTTTGCCTCATTTGCACCTCCAAAACCTTCCATTTCCATGTCTTGCAGTTAGCATCTTTCTGAAAATGTCAAGCACTGCATAATGGAAGAGTGTTCTAATTTCAGTTCCCTATTAGTAAAACATCTTAATAAAAGTAGGTTGCTTCCTGCTATGTTTCATTTAGCTGTTGAATACAATGCTAATATATTCTCATGTACAAAACCCTTAGAAAATATAGAGGCATTCCTGTTCTGCACGGGCAAATTTAGAATTGAACAAAAGATGCTTTATGAATTTCTCTTACCTCATGATTCTTATCCAAAATGACACATAAAATTTGAGGACAGCAAAAAGCTCTGCTGTAGAGCAACAAATAGCTCTGGTGTAGGGCAGCCACAGCTCTGCAGTTCCCTATTTAATTCTCCTGTTTGCTTAATTCACTGTTTAAACCAGTGCTGCTGGCTGGGAGGGGGGAGAACGTGACCCCCTGCAATCAGCCATGCAGCTGGGACTGAGCCCCTCTGAATGGGCAAGGGGTGACCAAAGCCTGAACCTTCTTGTAGCTTTTGATGGACACTGGTGGAACTTGCTGGCTAAGCCCTGCAAGATGGGAGAGAAGGAAGAGACAATGGGAGAAAAAAACCCACAGCCAGCACTCACTATGGGGACCCTGGGGCTGACCTTTCTGTCACAAACTTCCTCCCAGGCTCATCGTTCCTCCTGTTTCCCTGCTGCTTCCCACCTCTGCTGATACAAAGGATGTATCTGTGCTGTGCTATCCCAGAACCACAAAAAGTGCTGCTGTTTTCAGTGGGGTAAACTTATTCATGCTGAGGAATCTGCTCAGTGGCACACTATAGCTTGCCAATGCAATTGAGAAAATTTCTGCTTAGGGGCAGAGTTATACTACTTCTAGAGGCTAGAGGAGCAATAGGATTTTCTGGCTTAGAGAGGGAAGCAGTTACAAGAATTTTTGCTTTGTGCACTAGGAACATGTATTTTTGCACTGTCATGTAACCAAGGCACTCTCTTACTTACTCTTAGCAGAGTGTCCTGTATTTTGGTAACAGAGGTGATACACGTAAGAGTAGCAGAGAGGCAATAGAAGAGGCAAGACAAAGTAAACAAAGGCCACAGCTTCTCCCACTGACAAAATACCTGGGCATTTTATGCTTCTTCTAACCTTCCACTTTATTCCACTCTCCTGCCAAAGCAGTGCTGCTAAGGAGACGAGGGTGTGGAGGGCTGTGCCATGAAGCACTGGGCTTCCTTGTCACTTTGTGGATAATGCCAGCGCGATCACAGACACCACTAAATAATTTAATAAATTGTTTTGTTCTCATCCTTGGAATAGTAAGGTTTGCTTGAGGCCCCATTGTGGAGAAGCTTTGAGCCTCACTGTGGTAGGGTGCCAGTGGAGATGTCTACTGGAGGCTATTATTCACCACTCAAGTATGCTCTTCCTATCAAGATAGTTATCAGTATTGGGAGATTTGCTTACATAACTGACAACTACATCAAAAGACACTTAAATCTTCTTTGGATATATTGCTAATGTTGAATATCTGGCTGGCCCCTGGGTTGGTGATCAGTAGCATGAAGTCTGTTGGAGGCCTGTAACTAGTGGTGTACCCCAGAGGACAATACTGATTCCAGTCCTTTTCAATGTCTTCATTAATGACCTGGATAATGGGCTACAATCTACCCTCAGCAAGTCTGCATATAACAAAAACTTGGGAGGGGTGTCTCTTACACAATAGGATCATCCACAGTGTCCTCAACAGGCTGAAGAAATAAGCTGACAGGAACCTCATGAAGTTCAACAAGGAGAATTGCAAAGTCCTGCACCTGGGAGGAACAACCTCAATCACCATTATATTCTGAGGGTTGAGCATCTGAAAAGCAGCTGTGCAGAAAATGACCTGTGTTCCTGGTAGACAAGTTGAGCTTGAAACATAAACACATACTAGTGGCACAGAAGGCTGCAGTATCCTACTGCATTAAGAAAAGTGCTGCCAGCAGGTCAAGGAAGCTGATCCTTCCATTCTACTTAGCACTGGTGAGGCCACAGCTGCAGTGCTATATCCAGTTCTCTTAGTGCAACAGAGACATGGACATACTTGAGAGTCCAGCAAAGAAGCACTAGGATGATGAAGCCAATAAAGCATCTGTCTCAAATAAGGAAAGGCTGAAAGAGCTGGGACTGCTCAGCCTAGAGACAGGAAAACTATGGGGGGATCTCATCAGCCTGCAAAAGTACCTGAAGGGAGGGTGTAAAGAAGATGGAGCCAGGCTCTTTTCAGCAGTGTCCAGTGGCAGAACCAGAGGCAATGGGCACAAAGTGAAACAGGAGGTTCCCTCAGAACATCAGGAAATGCTTTTCTACTGTGGGGGTGACTGAGCACTGGCATAGGTTGCCCTTGGAGGTTGTGGAGTCTCCTTCCTTGGAGATTGTCAAAAGCCACCTGGACATAGTCCTGGGTGATTGGCTCGAGGTGATCCTGTTTGAGCAGAGAGGCTGGAGCAGGTGACATCCAGAAGTCCCTTCCATCCTGAACCATTCTGTGGTTCTGTGGCTAAAGTGCAATTTTACAGCTGACAAGTGATTTCCAGCTTATGGTATTTGAATATTCATCAAAGTTTAGAGAGCAGCAAAAGACAGATGATATTGGTAGAAATGGATTTGTAATGGCAACATGAAATGTGCAGTTAGAACAGCAACGTGAACACATTGCTGCCTGATGAGCATTAGAGATAAGAGGTTTTTTTTTATCTTCAGCCAAAGAGGTTTTCCTTTTGTCTTAAGGAACAGCTGCATTTCTCAGTGTAAACTTGCCATCCATCTTCCTTACTTCCCAGCATTGTCCTTCATGGAAATGTGGAAGCTCTCCCAGGCGTCTGCAGTGGAAAGTAGGCCTACACCCTTCCCAGTATATCAGTCTTGGATGAAGAAAGTCAGACAGGCTTTTTGCTGAGCTTTTTAGCTCCTTACATTCCCTGTTAATCTGCAAAGTACCTTAGGAACACATTCCATTCTCTTTCACCATGTATAGAACAGACAAGACACTGAATACTCTCTGCAGGCCTTCCACTTCCCTTTACTGGAATTATTGTGGGCTTTGCATCAGGTCTGAAACATTTCTTTATGTCTGATAAGAAGTCTCACTGCAAGATCTGAAAACTAAAAATTTCTGTTGTGCTTCTCTGATTCAGTGTTGAATACAAACCCATAGACTATAGCTGTAGACTAATTAAATCTCTCTAATGAGTGCCCTTCCTGTTATTGCAAAGCATGGAAAAATTGCCAGAAATATAACCACTTGCTTTTGAGAATGGAAAATGGATCATAAGGATGAAACCATGCTTCCATTAAGGAAGGGAAATAGTCATTTAACTTAGAAACCTTAGGTCTAGCCTTCCTGGAACACAGGCTAGCCTCTTAAAAGCTTCATTTATTTGTTTGTGGCTGTAATTCAGAACAGAACTCAAAAAAAACCCCTTGAAGAATTCACTAAAATGATTTCTTTTGGGCTATGTTCTATGTTTACCAAATTTCAGAACAAAGGGAATCTTTATCTCAAAGTTTCTAAAGTCCTGGAAGTGAATTTTTTAACACAAAGCATGTCAAATTATTGACTATCATCACTATTGCAACACTGTAATATTTTAGTTAGATGTTTATCATGGCATAGCTTTAATGAAAGTACAGTGCTGTTTAAAATCACAGACCTCTGTGGTTAGTCATATGAGATGAAGTGATGTAAGTACATACATACATGGTGTTTTGGTGGGGTTTTTTGGTGTCAGTCTCATAACAACATACAGGAGAAGACTCCTGATAAAACAGACAGTCATAGCACTCTGAATAATTAAAAAATAAATTTTATATGCAGTGCACTTTGGTCACGTCATATTTAAAGGTATCACTTGGCTTCAAAAGTGCTTGGATTTGCCAGTTGTTCCCTTCATGGTTTATGCTATGATTGCAATTGCTGCATTACAACCTAATAGGAGAGGCCATTTGTAATGCCTTGTGATCTTGTATTCCTCATTTCTGATGAAGCCTTTCTGGCCTTGTCACATGGAAAAATAAATTTAAAAAAAAATTATTTCCCATGATGAATATATCAGTATGTTGGCATGTTTAGTCACAGATTTTTACTGAGGACAATAAATGAGACTTTGGGATTACTCTGTTCAAAGGGGCTGGAGCAAATTCACAAATCAAAAGAAATGGAACTAGCCTTTTATTACACAGGTTGGGTTTTCTTCCCAACTCTTACATAGGTTTCCAAAGAACCTTTATGTATTTCACAGAAATATTTCAAAGTAAAAAGTTTTTTTATATCTTTTTTTGACATAGTCTTAGAGCTGAGCTGAAAGGACACATTTAATTTTACGTTTTTATACCCTGCTTTAATCCACTGCCCTTAAAAGTATAACCCATGATAGGTTACCAGATTGTCTCGTGCTTTCATTGCAGTGTACACCACTATCACCACAATCCTTTTTTTTTTTTTTAAATAACATTTTGTTAACATTGTAATTTTTTTAGGGGTGAATCCTGAAAGATGCTGAGGACCAATATTTCCTGTATTTTTCAGTGAGCATAAGTGTCTTCTTTGATATTCTCAGGAGCCTGATCATTATACTGGTATCTAGCAGATGGACATGACAGAGGGTGAGCTTTGGCAGCACTGTAAGGCAGATATCAGCTTTACTATAACCATCTCCAAGGGAGAGACAAGCACTCCAACAGAACTTCAAGCTGCTACTTCCAGTTTATTTTAAGGGTCCTTTTTTTAGGTGCTTGTTATTGTGGTATGTCTGACAGTGAAAGGCACATAATCAGTTGTTCAAAATACTATTTATCCTAACTGAATATTTCTGAAGTATTACGTATTTACATAGTTCACTCGAGTGTTTGTACTTTTTCTGTTGAACTGAATTACTGTTCTTAATTTTACAAAATTAAAAGTGTACAGTACCAAGAAAGTAAAAAAAATTTGTACACGGGCCATTATTTCAGTTCAAAAACAAGTATGATGGCTATTTCTGATTGAAACAAAGAAGCAGTATATTTTATATAGCATTCATCACAGGCTTTGAAGAAGTATCAAATTCTCATGCAAAATAATTTTGGAAAGACTGCAATTTTTTAAAGACCAATAATTAAAAATTACTATCTAATTGTAATTAGATAATACTAATTGTGTATGTATTCCATTTTATTCATGAAAATGTCACTGTTTCCACAAAAGCTATTTTTAAGACATAAATCAGAATCTGTGTGTATGTTCAAAAGGTATAAACTCAGTTCACTCCTCCAGAAATAGTTAATAAGGTGAGATGAGAGTTCGTGGAACACCCTTCTAAAAATCATTGACAACAACTCTTATGGAATGCAGGAACTGTGTAGGAAAGGTTCATGTGAGCTCCTTTGGGAAACTTTAGGCATCTGTGAATTTCAGTCTTGTGAAGTTAAAGACTTTTGCTTAATTTCTGTCCAACACTGACTACCAACAAAAAAAAAAAAAAAAAAAAAGACTTTTGCAAATGTACAATTTGCTCATTTTTAAATGCTGCTGGTCCAGAGGTGTTGCCCAGCTAACCTGAAACAGCTTTGGAAGACTTCACACAAAGGACAAGGTTTATGCAAAACCTGAGAGGATGCAAAAATTAGGCAAATAGTGAAAAATGAATAATGAATACTCATTTTCTGTTATAACGTAGGTTTTATTTGAATGACTCATAGGGAATAAATTACTGTATAACTTCTTTTTTCGTTGTTTTTTAGGTCTAACTGTGCTGAAAATATCCGAAAACACATCTTACATACAGGAAAACATGAAGGAGTAAAAATGTATAACTGCCCTAAATGTGACTATGGAACCAATATCCCTGTGGAGTTTCGGAACCACTTGAAAGAACTACACCCAGACATAGAAAATCCTGATCTGGCATACTTGCATGCTGGTAAGGTCATTCTTCTCTTTGCTTACAAATTCTTCTCTTCTTTACATGAGCATACCTAAATGATTGCACTAATGAAACTGTCTGTTTTGTTAGTATCCTTTATTCTTAAGAAGAACATTTTAAAATGGTCTTGGTCCTCTTCAGGTTTTCACAAGGAATGAAGGTTATGCATTAAGCACTGAAAGCTATTCATGTCTCACAAGCAAAGCTTGCAGTTCAATATCTAAACGTCACAAATACATGCTATTTGGATGCCTCGTTTGAAATCTAATTGCACTCCAGAACAGTATTTTTTAGCATTTGTGTTAAGTCCCTGTGCCCACCCTAGTTCCCCAAGGAGAGAAAACCAAAATTATTTAGGAAATGCAGTGGCAAAGTAAGGTATCACTTCGAAATTCTTACTTTTGTTTACAGAAAAAGCATTGTTCAACATTGGGAGTGGAACAGCAGACATCTATCAGTAAATTACCTGTATGTTTTGAGGCCTTAGGTTAGAGAACACACACTCAACTGTCACTGCATGAATGCAAAACAAAAACATTCCTTTAGAAACAAGCTTTAAATGAAAAAAGTTGGGGTGTTTCCTGTTTAGGAATGATTTTTTTTATTATTTTTTTTAAATGAGATTCTACAGTTCAGAATAGAAGGAAGCAGTTTAATGTGAGCACCAAGTTAGGAGAAAAATAAGTTCAGTGGCAAGAGACTAGGAGAAATAATAGAAAATTAGGCTGGAGCTTGAATGAAATGTGATCTTAACTCAGGAGAGACAGATAACTTAGACATCACTGGGCGGGAAGACAAGTCAGAGCAGTGGGAAAAAAAGAACAGATGGCAAGAAGAAAGAGTTGGGGAATCCAGAGGAGGAAGAAGCTATGTGGGCCAAATTCTTCCTAAGATGCAAATTAATCTTCCATAGAAGTACTGCTGTGTCATATTTGAATTTTGTTCTGTAAGGCATTGATCTCATAATTTCTGAGACTCTCATACCTGTAAAAAAACATGACCTAGAGAGCTTCTGTTAAGCTCTGTTCAGTGTGTACACTCAAGTTATTTTAAAACCTTTCAGTCTTCTCAAAATGACTGCTTGCTTTCCTGACTGTAGGCAGTGTATTATTTGTACCATATATTTCTATTTGCCAAGTATTCCACTTCATTTTGGAACCAATCATCATGTCATGTCAGCATATGGTGGATAATATCTGGATGTGCAAACAAAATGCCAGTTGGCGGAATACCAATTTCAAAATAGGTCAGAAAACTGATCACATTTCACCATAGTTCTCACTAAAGTGAATGAATATTCAACTCAGAGCTTAAACCCAGACACCGTTGGATTTTTACTACAATAAATCCATTTAATATGAAAAATTAAAAAGTCTTTCAATAGACAGAACAGAGATAGCTGGAATGGTGGTGGAATCATTAACATTTTTCTAAAATTAAAAAATCCGTGTAAATTTTCACTACTATTAGTAGTTCAAGACAATATCTAGGCAAATTAAATGCTCATTGCAGCATGCTGGGGTTAAAACTATTCATCTTGCTTGCTTTGGCAACACGGGAAAACTGTCATCAATGTATTGTATACTAACAATATCTTATTTTCTACGTTCATTCTTGTAGTGTAGAAATCCCCTTAAACAGGGCACTATACAAACATATTAGTACTAACAAGAACTGCTTATCACTTCATTATTGACAGGTTAGTCTAGAATTGAGACACAGCAAAAGTGTGTTGAAATTTTGTTTGCATAATTCTATCACTAAAAGAGTGATACTGTATTTACCTTTCAGGATGAAACACTATTAAGTAGGGGCCTAGGTGATAATTGTTCATTCACATCAGAGTTAAATTAAAGGGGTTTTCATTTCTTCTTTTCAGTCCATTTCTGACTGCTAGGTATGTGAGAATTAAATGTTTAACAGAACATTTTTAGAGGAATGAGGGGCAACTCCTGTGTGCTGGCTAACATCCCTTATCAAAATAAGATTTGTTTTGTGTGTGGTTCACTGCTCCTGGTTACTTCTTGGTTACTGGCTGCTTACAGAGAATACACAACACAATATAGAATCCTTTAGGATGATAGGAGTATGAAAGTGTTGTACAGTACTGATTTTTTTTTTTTTTTGACCTAAGCATAATTATTAGTTTTTTGTGTTCTAATATTTCTTCATAACAGTAAAGCCAGCCTCTTTCCTTATTTGGGTGAAACAGAAATAGAATAAGTCTTGTTATTGGCAAAGATACATATGCCAACTCCAGCCACTTTGTAGGACGAGTCAGAAAGCCCTTTCCCACAGTCCTCCAAGCATGAAGCTGTGGGATACCCTTAGGATGTGGGTAGGAGTAAAAATCAAATCTGTTTCCCCCTGTTTAAATCAAGGTTATTAGTTGGGGTTCCAGTTCTAAGTTAATGATCTTTATAATGTTCGAATACTAATTTCTGTTTAGTTTTCTTTGGCAACTAATATACTGCTTTCTGGGGTTAGTGGCAGTAAGGAGCTTAAAGAATCTGCTTATCTAAAGTAGGGACTGAGGAAGGTGGAAGGCAGAACAAGTTAGCATCTACACGAGTAAGGGTGACGCTGTCATTGATAGATGGTAGCACTTCTTGTTCTGTACCTTTGAAATCCTGCATAATGTGAGGAGTATTTATATGCCTCTAAGTCAGGTCTTCAGACTTGCTTTTCCCTTTGCACTATAGACTCTGTCAAAGAGGGAGATGCTTAACTATACAACTATAGTCCTTACAAGCTTTATGAAATATTACTACACGTTTTGTAACAGTAAGAATATAGAGAATGATTCTGCATGTAATTTTAAAAACATACTGCAATTGAGCAGCAGACCTTTTAATGCGCACAAACCAACAAAGCTATGTGCATCTGCACATAAAATTATGGTTTGAATTTGCTAGATTACACTTCAAATACCAATTCACACATTTAATCTCCAATTTGTATACAAATCATCAGTTTGTTTTGAAATGTGTGTTGTTCTGTTCTGAGCTATATGCCAGTTTCTTGATATTTTCTGTCCTGTTTTCTCAGGATATGTTTTGAAATTGAAATTTTATGTAAAAACAAATCCAGAAATCCTATGTGATTGCTGATTATCCACAATATTAACTTATTTTCTTTTTAAAAATAACATTTAAGACACCAAAGATTTGATAGGTGTTCTAGAACAGAAGAGGACTTACTAGGAAATTACTACAGGAATTCCACAGTTAATGTTTTAGCCATGGAAATTTAGTTCTAAGGGAAGCTATTAAGCTTTTACTAATGCACAAATCTGAAAATTCATCATAAAAAATGGAAAATAAAAAATAAATGTTCATACCATGCTGATGATTATAATTTTGATGTTTTGGTTGTTGTTTTTTTAAATGAGAAAGTTTTTCTGAGTTGCGTACTGTGTGGTGGTCTGTATGGTGAATCTCAGACTAAACTGAAAATATCTTTGTATTGATCCTTGTGTGCAGTACATTTCCAGGTTTCTTGGATATGATTTCAATTCCTGCTGGTGGTACATCTCAATACTGAGTTGAACTAAGCCAAGATATGATACTTTGACAAGTGGGACAGAAGAAGGGCCCATACCTGTGGTAGGACTTGAAAGTGATTGGTAGTCCAGCTGTCTTTCTCAGTGCTTTGTCTGTTTTGGAGCAGCACCAGTTGGTAGGGATAATTTCAGTTTGAAATAAATGTTCATCGTTTATGAGCTTTTGTCTTATAAACATTATGATACTATTATGATGCATTATTTATATCCAAAGAGTGTAATATCAGTGGCTTGACATCTCCATTATTCCAATAACTGCAGAGGCCATGGCATCTCATTGTGTGCATAGTCTTGTGTAGATACTATACTAGCTGTAAGGCAAAAATCTCTTCAGAGAGGAAAGGGGCTGTCTGCTCATTATTGTTTCCATGGTCATATTGAAAGTTATGTGATGACACTGTTTTTTTCTGTATCATTTTTGTGCTGCACTGTTAGAAGTGAACATGATCTCCAAAAATAAGTGCTACTCTAGGAAATCAAATTAACTTGTTTTCTTCAGTTAGCTATTGATACAGTGGGCTTGCTCTCAGTCTGAGCTACCCCATATGCAAAGTGGGCTCAATGCTTGCATAGTTCAAAGCACAATGCTTTTGTTTTACTTAATTTAGAGTTATCAGGCGTTAAAAATCTTTCTTGGAAGTCTTCTAAAAAAATCAGCAAAGGCAGATCAAGTCATCATACTCAATGATAAATCTGTTTTTATTTTGGATACTCTGCTTGTAAAGCACTCATGTTGTCCAGCCTGCTTGAAGAGATTTTGCCACCCTGGGCCCTGTGTGTAGAAGTGGAGGATCGCTTACTGTTCTGGATCCTGGCAGAATTAAAAGCATGAGCCACTTCCTCTTGCTGCACAGACGTGTTTTGGGGAATGCTTAGAAGCACAGCTTTGTGTGCCTGAGCCTCCATGAAAATTATAGGTGCCTCTGGAGTTGGGCATCCAAAGAACAAAGAGCGTGACGATGATGTTTTGGCAGTTGGCTGCCTACATGGTGATTGAACGCTTAGCGCTCATGAAGAGTTACATAATTCATGACCAAAATGATAGATAGGCACTTGATTATAGTGTATAAGTTGCTTCACGGGGAGAAAATATCAGACATGAGCTACTAATCCAGCTGAGAAAAGCCCAAGAAAAATCAGTTACTGAAAGCGTAGTCAGACAAATTGAAATGAGAAACAAGTTCCAAACACTTAAATATGAGGTCGATTGAGCTCTGGCAGCAGCTAGCAGAAGAAATTATCCCTGTTCGATTCCTTTGAGCCTTGAGGGGCCTGGATGTTTTTCTGGAAGATAGGTTTTTAGGAGGGCCCAAGGTTGCTGGGTTCACTGCAACATTAATTAAGTGTTATTTAAGGGGCCTTGATATACTAGAAGTCAGACTATTATCTAATATTCCTTTCGGCTCTTAAATCTTAAATCACTGTTAATCCATGCCCTGTTGGTAAGGCTTGTGCTTGTGACTCTGAAGTGCTGAGGTGTGGCGATAGCAAAGGGATAGGTGAGAGCCACCTAAGACCCCCAGAGTGTTCTTTCTCTTAGAGATGACATCCCTATTATTGGCTCTAAATTCTTACTCTCTTTGAGTCTGAAGTGCCTGTACCTTAGTAGAGATACAGTTGTCTGTAAGTTTCTTTCTGGTACGTCAATAAGTTTCTTTCTGGTACGTCAATAAAGCCGTCATTAAAAAAAAAAAAAAAAATATATATATAATATACATTTTTTTTTTAAATTTATTTATGGTGTTGGAAGAATTCTTATGAAATCATACTCTTCATTAGCAGTGGCTCTTACAGTGTTATTGTCTCCTTAAAACTGAAATTTATAAAAACAGTTCAAATCATCATCTTTTGAGTAAGTTGGGCATACATCCTGCTCTTTTCTTTTTTAGACTAGGGGAACATAGTTAGGGGATATTTTAGTTCTTTCCAGAGAGAAGTGAAAATGAGAAAAGTTTACCACACATTCTTTTTTATGCCTTCTTGAAAAATATTTTTCTAAACTTTTTAAAGTACATTTTTCAAGATGCTATGCTCTCCACACATAACTCTTTCAGTTTCTCTAGCATGTGAGAAACAATGCTGTACTAGCAACCTGCAACATGATTACATCATCAAGAGACAAAATTGTGATCCTATCGGTTGTAACAGTTGCAATATTCATGAATGGAATTCTGAAAGTTCAAATAGTTAATCCCAAATAAAATTGTGATCTTTATCCCACTTGACAGCTACATTTATCAAATTATTAAGAGAAAAAAATTGATTGCTAAAAGTTATGGTGTGATCTATTATGTGATTTTATCAAGGTATAACTGTATTACCAAGTGGAAACTGCAGACTTATTCAGAATGTGAATTGGAGAGACATAACACAATAATATAGTGATTATACTAGTATCCTAGTGCTTTTCCACTTATAATTTTTTCTTTTTTAATCTGGTCCTTTCTTTTGCATTTTCTGACTCTTTACTAGAAAATATAAAGTTGGTAAACATAAGGAAAATGAAATAATACAAACCTTTATGCTGTTATACTCTCTGAATTCATTAAACTACAAAATATAAAATTAGTAAATGCTATTTATCAATTAAATAATGGAAATCCAAGCCAGTTGAGTACCTATGCAAACGTATAATTCATACCCTAAGTAAAACCTTCAAAGAATGGGTACATGGGTTTGTTTGCAAGCGTATCAAACTTTTTTTCTTGGAGTAGTTATGTTTCTAGTCTTTATCACTGTTTAAATAAAATACTTTAAATGCTGTAATTTGAAGCAACATTAAAAATCTGTCATTGCTAGATACAGGCAAATCCGGTAGAAGCTTTTGCAGCAGCAGAATATTGCTTGGGTTTCTAGTCAGCTAAAACATTACTTTTGATAGCTGGTGTACTTTAAAAAGGCATCAGCAGCTCTGCTTCAAACAGGTTAGCTCTTGTCATAGCTATTAGTGCCAGTCTCTCAATAGCATGTCACATTGATTGGCAGAGACTCCCTTTCCGCTTTTGTGAAGAAGAATAATTTTAGTGTGTGCTTGAAATAAAAACCTGGTATAACTGATTTTCTATTTGCAAAGGAGAAAGCTGGCTTCCTTATAACCTATGTAGATTACATATTATTGTCTTTCAGGAAAAATTAATCTGTGTTTTTAAAAAAGATGAAAAACTAAGTCATTTGATTATTTTTATAAATGTGTTCCACTAGGAGGCTTTGTATGCCAACAGACCTTCCATAGCAAGTATCTTTTTCTGTGTGGTCATGACAGTAGAATTGGTTATTTTCAAATAGTAAGTTAATTTAGGGGAAAAAAAGAAAAAAAAAAAAGTTCATGAAAGATTGTTGGGTTTTTTCCTAGTTTGTAGGTTTTCCTGCTGCTGTTGAAGAGCTTAGGGCCTCTCTTCATAGTCACCTCGTTGCTGTTCCAGTACAGTCAGAATGTATTACTGATGAGTGACATGAAAGAAGGTGATGAAATATTTTTATCCAAATATTACATGAGCTAATATGCAAAGAACACCACTATTAATATTATTTATATTCTGTAAGTGGGATGGTATCCTCAGGTAAGAGAGAAGGCCATGAATTTTACTAAAGAAAACCGGATCATAATGTAGTTTTAAAGGAAAATATTGCCTATACCAAATTCTGGAACATCTCTTAATAACTCTTACCAGTAGAAGTATAATGTCTGTCATGTTTTGCCCCTTTTTTCCATCAGATAGTTGTTGATACCTGCAGAGAGATCACACACACGGTCTTCGTATTGTGTACAGCACCAATGACATTTGCAGTCACAATTCTTTGTTGTGTTCAATACCTCTCTGCCCATGGCCCCACTGCACTGAACATCTTCTAGTTGTAATTCTTCCTTTCTGAAGAATTATTTCAGCTTGTCACAGCATGACTGATTTTTTGTGGGGTAAACTTTTATTTCTGAGCAGATTGAATCATTTTGCTCAGGTCTAAGCATTTAATCTGGGTGTTGGCATGTGTCTGTTTTCCTGTCCCACTTCCCTGTGACATCCTGATTTCCAAGACAGGGAGCTATTTACCTGACCTGGAAGGAAGGGAGCTGTGCCACTCTGGCCAATATAGAAGCTCTCATCAGTTTTGAAACTTCTGGTTGAGCCCTAGTGCTCGCCTTTTATCTGCCCTCAAAACACTCTTGGATGGGCATCTGTTTTGCAAATTACTTGCTTTGCATTGGTAGCTACATGCCTGATCCAAGCTGGTGTTTGCAAAGACAGTTGCCTCTGCCAGGATGTCAGGTTCACTGATGAAAAAAAGGTAGTTTTACTTCAAGCTATTATTTAATTACACTATTTCCCATTTGTTGATAAAATTAGGATATCCTAACACAAAACTTTTAAAGCAAGTCTGAAATATTAATTTACAGAAGTAGAAAAATGCCTTTAAGACACAGCAGCCATCTAGAAGGACAAAAATATTTAATTCTCCTAGAAAATATATATGCATACAAGTATGTGTTAAATATAAGCAATAAAAGGAAATGTTTGTATTGAAATACCAACATATTAAGATTTTGAGAAAAAAAAGAAAAATAGGGTATCATGATCATCAAGAAAACTTCTCAAAAAAAGAACCCCCCCAAAAAACTGAAAAGAAATTAACTTTACAAAAGGAATTTTAAAAAGACATAGAATGGTTTGGGTTGGAAGGGACTTTAAAGATCATCTAGTTCCAATCCCCCTGCATGGGCAGGGACACCTCCCACTACACCAGGTTGCTCAAAGCCCCATTGACCTGGCCTTGAACACTTACAGGCAGGGGGCATCCAAAACTTCCCTGGGCAACCTGTATTGGTGGCTCACCATCCTCACACTACAGAGTTTCTTCTTCCTTAATATCTAACCTAAATCTACCCTCTTCCAGTTTAAAGCCATTGCCTCTTTTCCTATCACTCCATGCCCTTGCAAAAGCCCCTTCCCAGCTTTCCTGTAGGCCCCTTCAAGTACTTGAAGGCTGATACAATGTCTTCACGGAGCCTTCTCTTCTCCAGGCTGAACAATCCCAGCCTTCTCAGCCTGTCTTCATAGGAGAGGTGCCCCAGCTCTCTGATCTTCTTTGTGGCCTGCCTCTAGACTCTCCCCAAGAGCTTCATGTCTTTCCTGTTTTGGGGGCTCCAGAACTGGACACATTTCTCCAAGCAGCATCTCAGAAGAGTGCAGTAAAGGGACCACAGCTCCTTTAATGCAGCCCAGGATAGGGTTGGCTTTCTGGGCTGCAGGTACACACTGCGAGCACATGTCCAGCTTCTGATCAACCAACACCCCCAAGCACATCTCCTCAAGGCTGTTCTCAATCCATTCTCTGCCCAACCTGTAGAGATGATTGCTCCAGCCCCAGTGGAGGACCTTGCACTTGACCTTATTAACTTCCAGAGACTGGAATGGACCCACCTCTCAAGACTGTCAAGGCCCCCCCCACATGGCCCCCCTTCCTTCCAGCGTGTCAACTGCATCATGGAGCTTGATGTGGTCAGCAAACTTGCACCTCCAACAGATACTAGGGCAGCTGAAATCCCCCATGAGGACCAGGGCCTGTGAATGTGAATCTCCTCCTGTCTGTCTATAGAGGACCTCGTCTGCTCTATCTTCTTGGTCAGGTGGCCTGTAGCAGGCCCCCACCATCCTATCCTATCCTATCCTATCCTATCCTATCCTATCCTATCCTATCCTATCCTATCCTATCCTATCCTATCCTATCCTATCCTATCCTATCCTATCCTAACACCTGCTCCTGTCTTCCCTTTTAACCCTTGCCCATAAGCTCTCAGTCAGTTCCTCATCCACCCCAAGGCAGAGCTCCATGCATTCCAGCTGGTCACTGATGCAGAGGGGAACAACCCCGCATCTTCTCCTCTGTGTGTCCTGCCTAAGGATCTTGTATTCATCCATTCTTATGCTCCAAATGTAGGAGTCATCCCACCGTGTCTCAGCGATGCCAATAACACCACAGCCCTGCAGGTGTTCACTTCTCCTAACTCATCTTAGTTTTTTCCCATGCTGTGCACATTACGAGGCATTTAAGTTAGGTCCCCATTGAAGCTGCTTTCATTACATTCTCCTTCATTTTAGGTATTCTCCTGCTGGTCTGAGATCCCTCTCCAGGCACAGGGTATCTATTGTGGGCATTGCCTTCAAAATGGTGGCAGTGGGATGGATTGAGAATCTCCTTCCCTCCTTCCTCTTGGCAACTTTAGTTTAAAGCCCTCTTTACTAGATTGGCAAGACTATGCTTGCCAAAGATGCTATTCCCTTTCTCTGAAAGATGGATGCTATCAGCCCTGAGGAGACCAGGTCTTGGTCTGTATATACAGTAAAGGTGTGTAGTGCACAGGAGTAATTCAGGATATTTTTATGTGGAGTCCATCCTATACTTCGAATATTTAAATTGCTTTCCTATTAGGAGAAGCTCTTTTAAAAGTAAGTCTCTTAGTGTATCATCTAGGGAAGTTATGCTGGAATCTAAAGAAATACAAAGCTCTTAGGTTTATTGTCTGTTTTTTTTTTATTATTAAATGTAAAGCGGAAGATGCAAATTGAATATGAAAATTCTGACTCAAAATGCATTCTGAATTTTTAATATATAAAATCATTTATGCTTTATATGGTGCATATAAAATATGTTCATATAATATCTTAATTATATGTATTGCTGACATATAATATAGAAAATTTTATATGAGTCTTGAAAATATAAATTTTGAAAATATAATAGCTATATATTTAAATAATTATAAATCATAAATATCACAATAGTAGCATCCCATATATGAACAAATTACTTAATTACTTAGAGATTTGAACTAATAATACTTCTGAGACCTGGGGGCACTATATTTCAGTATCACTGCATAGCAGAATGTAGTTTACCTACATAATGCCACCACATCTTGACCTCTTTCACCATGGCTGTATGTTGTTTAGGACACACTTTAAATTTTCTCTTTCCTTAGATGTTACCAGCATCTCAACAGTGTGTACTGGATGGAGTGTATTCTTGATAAATAACTTTAGCGACTACCATTTGTAAATCTGCTTTGGTTTGCTTTCAGACCATTGTCTGAATTTTCACACTTTCTTTAAGTGATACAAAAGAGTTATTTGCATGCTACGCAAATATTAGTTGCTACACAAAATGGCACAGATAATAGCAATTAATTCCAGAATCAGAAAAGTGTTGAAACAAACGTGGATAATTCTAGGTATGGAAGGTCTGAATCAAGCGCTAGTTGTTTGCTCAGTGCTTTGCTTCTTCCAGTCATGAGTGAAGAGAAGAGTGCTCAGCAATAATTGCTCCAATGAATCACAAATCATTGGCATTTCATGCTGATTTTTAAAATTTCTTTTGGGCTTTCTTTTTGTTTGCTTTCATTGATCCAATGTATGCTGCACCGACTTTCCATTAATTTCTTGATGTGGCATCTTGGATCTTGACCTTTTGTAAGTAGGATGCCTTGTCTGTCTGATACACGTGTTCTTTTGTACTTCTAATTTCTATTTTACTTCCAATAGTTCTTCATAATTTTTCCCATCTTTTCATTTACCAGATCTTTCGTACCTTTCAAACGCTAAATGCTCTCCCATATATCCTTAGTAACCATGCTGGATTTTTCTGTCCTTTTTAATATTTAGGTTTTATTGGATGAATGTAGATTGCACCTTCTCTAACTGTGCCTTAAATAATTGCCACTTAAGGGAATTAAGAAGTACAAGGGAAGGAAAATGCTGACCCATAGCCTAAGCAGAAGGAAAAAACGTTCCCACTGGGTCCAATTTCCTAAGAAGGACCATCAGGATAGTGACTAGGACCTGAAATTATGGGCTGAATGACCTCTAAAAAATTATCAGTTCAAAGAGGAGCTTGTCTATAACTGTTTGCACTAAAGGAAATGAAGATAGGTAGAAGTCTCACAGAAGAAAGATTGCTTCACTTTCTTGGTGAACATATAAGAGCATAATATGAATCTATATCTCATATAAATACATCGTGTGCTGGCGGTCTATAATTTTTGTATCATGTCAAAAAACCATGGAAGCAGATATCATATTTCTTAACTCCCAGCAGGCCAGTTAGTGGGGAACCCCTTTTTCTAAATGGGAAGGTACAAAATACATCTTCTGAATTTAAGGTATTTTATGCAGGTCTTGCATTTATTGGAAAGAGTGCATGCTCATCAATATCTAACATCAAAGAAATGGTTTGTACTAAAGAAATTGCTGCTGATTTAATACAGATGTTTTTATTCTCTGAGTCGTTACAGTATGATTTTCATATAATATTCTCTGATAGTAAAAAGGAACCTTAAAGTGAGTGCAATTTTCATATAAATTGCATAGTAACCTAAGCATTAATGAAGACTTTGAACTTCAGATAATACATATCCCGGGTTCAGCTTCCACATGACTGGATGGAAGGCACTGCTTTTTTAAATGGGTTACACTTCCAGTGGCTTTGTTGTGAGAAGTACAGGAGGTGTCCAGCATCCAGAGGTGAAGCTGCTGGACAGGTTTCTGCAGATGTATGATGGAGATCAGTTACTGTTTGTCACGTTCCCTGCTTAAATAACATTTCAGAAACAAAAGTTTTTCATTATTGGTCATTGTACTGTAGCTGAAGGAAAGAGTGGTTGCTATAGAGTGTTTAGGAACATTATTTATAATGTGCCTACCAAAAAGGCTTTAAGATAACTACTGTTAAACACACTAATCTATGTCCATACTGCTTTTATACCTTCCCAAAATGGTACTTCTTATTCAAAGTTTAGGAAGTAATAGCAGATAAGAGTTCTGAGAACACAGTTTATAGAAGATTTAAAAGAATTGATCTACTATGAAGTAATAGTATCTAGAGGAAATATAAAATGAAAGCATCTTTTGATATCAAAAAAAGATAAAACTTGGATTATCAAGTTATCTCAAGAGATACTGGTAGTTTTTAGGCAAATATTTTTAATTTAACATATATTTTGGATTCAGCATATGTATCTGAAATTCAGAACTGGATTTGAAGAATTTGAAGTTAAGGGTTATTAGACAATCAATTATACACTTAGAAAAAATAGCTGCAATAGTTTTTAGAATGTAAGGTAAAATTAAAAAGGAGGAGCCACTGTGAAATGTCTGGAGTCCTTAACATAATAGCGTCTGCCACCACTACAAAATGCCTGGGGGATGAAACTACTTCAAATCAAATCAATTGAATTCAATTTAATTCAATTCAATTCAACTTTGCCTGGTGAGGATTTTATCTATAAAACATTACTGTTCCAATAGTATTTGGTATTACGTTACTTCTTGTTGACCCTTTCTTTTGTAATCCACCTTTCTCTGAGCAAGTTCAGCCACTGTCAAAATTGTCAGTAAAATTTGCTGAGCTGCTTCTGCTTGCTTCTACCCGCTCAAGCAAAAATCCTAAAATATAAAGTCACAGACTTATCAGTATATGAAAATTATGAAATCTCAGTTATCTGTAATTCAGTGCAGCCTTACTTGTATTATAGATGAGGAGGGCTAAGGCAGTAGGGGAACACAATCCTCTATTCTCTGTTGTAGTTTTCTGGGGGTGGTCTTTGCATGTGCTGTTTCTGGCAAACCTTTGGGCTATGGAAGTGAGCAACTCACTAAATATAATTCTAGGAATATCTTGACACCACAATTTTATAACAAAAATATGGAAGTCTAGAATTATAAAATTAACGGGAAAATTGGGTATTTTTGTTAAAGTTATTTTCATATTTGATGCTTGATGTGTAACAAAAAAAATTTCTAAGAGAAGAATGGAAGAGAGGCACCCATTTCAGAAAGTTTTGGTCAGGTTGGGGGTAGTAGCTGAGTTAGCTGATATTAGTTATACTGAGCAAATGGTTATGAGTTAGTATTACCAGTAGTTTGTTCCTGGGGATCTTGGGAAAGCAGAGAGCTAGTACCACTTTGATGTATTTTAACTCGTTAATGTCTTCTCAGCAAAACTGGAAAAAATTATTGATTTAGGGGGGGATGCTTTTGTATAAGGTAACTCAGACTCAAGCTGGTTTCAATAGGTGGTTCACAGCCTAAGGAGTGAGCCATGTTTCTCCATTTTGCAATGTCAGTGTCTGCTGCTCTGCAGTATGCAGAAATAATGTTTTAACCAATGTGTGTCCCCTTTGTGACATGGAACACTTTTAGGCAGGTTCTAATTTTTTCCTATTTTTTTTAAAGTTTTATCAGCTTTTCTTAAACTCACAGCCTTTTTTTTTCTTTATTTCTTTGGCTAAGTGGGTTTGCAAAATAAATGCAGATCCTTTCATATTAGCCTTAATAGATAAACTGAGCTGATTAAAGATATTTTTGCCAATATTTCTTTAAAGAAAATCATTGTAGAATTTGCAATTTAATTGCTTCTGATAGGGATTGGCAGAAATAGGTCTTTTGCTTGGCTAATGTAGAAGTAGATATGTTATAGAAAGAAATAGTTAATTAAAATTCATACTTTGGTTTAAAATTTAGAGTTTACATTGATAAAGCTTTTAGTGCATGTGAATTTATCTTTCCTTAACAAAACGTGACGTAGCATTACATTACATTTCTCAAAGCAGTTCACTGTTTCTCCAAATATTTTTGTGTACCTGCTGCTGACTTCCCAGGGCTTGCATGTCTAAACATTGGTGGAGCATTAATAAGTGCATTTTTGTTATGTTTTACTAATTTGCATCAGTTTCTGAGGTACCCTTATTTCCAGGAGAAGTTACATGCTGGTTTTACCCCAATGATCCACCAGCATCATTAGAAAGAAACATGACAATAGATTTTGAAATTACAGAAAAAGTAATTTTAATAGACTTTGGTCTTAGAGGAAGAATAGAGACAAATAATAATCCTCATTATTCAAGAAGTTTTGAATATAAATAGATCCATATTAGCACTTGCTGGTCACTCAAAGATTTACTACTAGATTCCATCTTTGAAGCATTATTAGAAGATGTGTCCTAAACTTTTTACATATTATGGTAGTTTTTAAGAAGTCTGGAGTGTTTCGGAAAGGCTGTTATCTCACTAATTCATACTTTAATAGAAGTTTCACATACAATACATATAAATAAACATTATATCTAATGCTATGATAAAGAAGCACAGTGTTACATAAAACAAAGTGCACTGTTCAGAACAGGGAGAAATGGAACCCATCCGAGTTATCAGTCTGTGTGTTGTTACACTGAAATGCTTTATAGACTCTGCTGCAGTGTGGATTGTACACAGAAAGAGTTTTTACACTAACTGAAGGCCTTCGGCTTCTGAGGTGGTTAGATCTAAATGCAGGTATTGTTACAGTTACATCAGGTGGCAGATAACTGCAATGGTGTATTTTCACTTCCCAGTACACTTTCACTTATTTTTTAGTAAGCTTATATTGTTTAGAAATGGAGTTTTAAGTGCATGGAACTGGTATGAATGTCTCTCAGCAAAGCAAGGACTGTGACTTTCTGAATTAAACTGAGTGACAGAATTTTTCTAATGGGGTACGTTTTTATTCTTTAAACTGGAACAGATATTTCATTAATTGTAAAGCCAAATGTATTTCATCCGTGTCATTCAAGCACACTTATTTTGCCATAGAGATACTGTACATTCCTAAAACTATCTGTGATAAATTTATGGTTCTGGAGCATAATGATTTGGTTTAGTTTTTATCATTTAGAACCAAAATTTCATTGCCAATTTTTGTATTTAAAGGCTTTCTAATCTGCATTGATTTCTTAGTTTGGTGTGGATTCTGAGCTGAAAAATATAGTACATCACTGACTGTTCTATCACCTGACAGCGACTGATAAAGCATCCGTGCAGAAAGTGTCAGAAAAGGTTAATATTTATTGATTTTATGGTGCTACAACCAATGTAGTTTTGCCATCAAAGATGTATGGCCACCAGCAATGGAATCTGTAAAATTGCAGGTTGGACGCTAGTTTTTATTATAACCTATGCCAGTATTCTGGCCTTAAAAAAAATGACAGATATTTAATTTAAGACAAAAGGCTTTGAATGTGCAGCTACTGTATACCTGCAGCAGGAATTCAGAACTCTAAAATGAAACCCAAGCGCAGCACTCGAAAGCTTAAGGGAGGGGAAAACGTGCAACCTCGCATTGCAAATGACAATCACATTTAGCCTTTTCATCCACTTAACTATGTGCTATTGATCTGTAGAAGGTGCCCAAGCAAGTGATAGCTGAAATTATGAGCAATAAAGGGCTTGCTTCTTCAAACAAAAAAGTATATAATTAGTAGGAGTGGAGGAGGGGGCAGAGCCTGTGTTTGGTTTTAAAGGCATTTAAACAAGATGGACTGAGTGTAACAGCAGTGTTTAAGTGTACACAAGGAGAAATCTGGTTGCCTTCAAGCATAAATCCATGGTCTGGTTGCAGCTTGTGTGTAAAAATTAGGCGTGCACTCCAGTCTTTACATTTATCTCCATCAGGGTTTGCCTGACAGAAAGACAATCTGTTGGTTTGCCTACATCAGCTAGGGAAAGGAAAATTTTGTGAAGCTTTGGTTCTTCTAAATGCATCTGTACTCTACATTGTTATTCTATTTTTTCGTTATCTGACAATCTTTTCATTGTTCCATCGATATTTCTGGAAGGTTTTCAAGCAGATAGAAGAACACTTGCTGAAATGCTGAAAATTAGTCTACTAAAATTTATATAGATGTGTGGACTGTATACAAGCAGGCTTGTTAGTAATATTACCTGGTTCGAGCCTCAGATTTTAAGAATCCCATTTTAGGTATTACTTATTGCCAAATTACTATCTTTATGGTAGTTTTGCATGCAAATTTTTCTCTCCTACTTTAAGGTTCAGTGTCAGAGACAATATTAACAATGTGTTTGTTTTTGAACAAAACCTAATGATAATTCAGCAGTCAGAAAATCTTATTCTAACCTGACCAGTAGAATAAATTGCATGGCATACAGTAAATATGTATTAGATTACCTTTTCTCTGTACCATGTTTTTCTCTTGATCTTTATATCACTGGTTTGTCTGGCTTTTTTCCCCCAGACAACTTACCCATTTTACTGTGCTCATTTTGGGGAAAGAAAAATTGTTTGTCTCCTTGAAAGTAAAGAGAACAGTGAGTGGAAAACTACTTTTATAGCTAAAAGAGCATTGTAATATACAGCAACTAAAATTTTAAAATTGAAAGAGAAGACACGAGAAAATCTTAAATAATTTTTTTAAAGCCATTGAATTTGAAATATTCCCCATGAAGATTTATATTTTTTTATCTTCCTTTCTTGAGATTCGTAAAATGTGATTTTTAAAATTATTGTTAAAATAACTTGTTTAATGTCAATAACTCAAATAAGATACATTTCTCACATAACTCCACCTTTTTTATTTTAATGACTGCATCATTAATCTAACATTTTCCATTTTTATTGTGCTTCATTTCAACCCCCCATTCTGATCACTTTAAATTATGACTATAAAATGGCATTCATTCAGCAGCAGCATGCTCTGGCTACGTTATTATATCCCTTTTACCCCTTTATTCTCATGTTTTTAACTTTCAATAGAGCCAGGTGCCAACAACATCACTGCTGTATGGTGTCCATAAGTGACTTTAAGGCTACAGCTATGTATGGCAGCTTAGTGAAAGAAGGTTTTGCAAACACTTTATTTAATTGTTTTAAAAATTAAATATCACTGCTATTTGTTTTACTTATATACTATATAACTCTTTGTTATACTTTATAACACCTTCATCTGAAAATTGGTCATTGCTTAGGGTAAAAGTTGATATGTTGTGTTATTAGCTGATTTTAAGTAATGATTTGGTGGAATTATTGCTTAATTCATAGTGTAATTAAATTTTAGTATCCAGCAATACACAACTGAAGCCATATATTTGTTTTAGATTGCATAACCATGGGAAGGCTGCATTGCTTAAATCATTATCATTCACTGAGTAAATAAAATTAATTTATTATTAACTTAGCCCGTGCAAATTTTATATAAAATTAAGGGATAAGGATGAAAAAAGGTAATTTAAGAATGCAGCTCACATGCCAAGGGGTCCTCCTTGTGCCTGTGTGAAAGGGCAAGGAAAATTAGCAGCTGAGAATTTTCCCAGAATTCAAGTTCATCTTGCACTCCCCAGGCTTTCTGATTGAACTTCAGATAAAAGATATAAAGTGGTCCATCAGATTAGGATTAGGATTCAGCTACAGTAATACTACCCTCAGTGTGTGCACTGGGTGCATTTCCAGTAGAGCTGCAGAATCATTCTGTGCCTACAACTTCCAAGATAAGGCAGAGGAAAAAGGTAGTATCTCCTTAAGTTTCATTAAGAAAAAGTCCACACGAGCCAAGAATTATATTTCAGATCTGAGTCAGGGTATAAAAGCAAAATGTTATTGAAATTAATGTATCTCTGTTTACCAAAACATAGAGTAGCAGAATGTTTCATCAAGAAGCAGCAGTGTAGCTCTGCCTGGAGTCTGAGAAGGCATTGGTGACCATTGATGTGAATGTTACAGTGTTATTGCCATTTGGGGGTAGAGTCTGGGGAAAGTGTGACTGCAGGCACCCTCATCTCAGTTCGTACTGCCCTTCCTAAAAAAATGCTTAATTTGTGAATTTTACTGCCCTAGAAGAGACTTAATCCAGTCTCTTAAAACCGGAGCACATGAACTTCAAAGCAGCAGTGCTGAAGTGTTAGCCCAGACTGTCCATCCCCAGAGAAGCTGGTGACAGGATGGTATTCATGCAGCTATGCAGCTCCTGCATCAGGGCAGGTTTATCTCTGGCCAAGCCCTCATGCAGCAGGGAAGTAAGGGGCATGAGGGCCTCTGGGCTTCTAAGCAAAGGCTGTTCTATTGGAAGGGATTTGCAAAAACCTTGGGAATATTATCTAGTTATTAGAAGAGGGCGAGGGTGTGTGGAACAAACCAAAAAACCCCAAACCAACCACCCCTGGAATACTCAGATGGCAAGAGATAGTTGTGTTGACACAGGGTGGGAGATGAACAGAGGTGTCTCTAACCCCCACTGTCCTGCTTACAGCTCATAGCACTCTATACTCTGTGTCTCCTATACAGAGAGGCATGGAGCCCCTCAAATGCAACGTGAGGATGTCTTGCTGTTTGGTAAATATTGCACCTGCCTTGAAAAATCTGTAGAATATGCCCTGACATTTAATTCTTTAAAATGCTTTGTTATAATTTTCTTTAATTAATCAATTGCATTTCTATTTGTCTACTGTCTTCCTTGAGTTTTATTTATTCAGGCTTTCTTGAGCCTTTCTGCTAAAGTTATAAGTTCGACTGCATTGCTGTATTGACTGGAATCTTACAGAGTAGTTAGCTTTTATTGGTTTTGTACTGTAAAATATGATTTTATTGTTCAATTTTATATCTCAGATTTCATCTTTCAATAGATTTTTGAACTATATCATCTTCAGGGTAAGATTTATCCAGAGTGCTATGTACACATTTTAAAATGCTCATTAATTAACCTGTAATTCATCTTAAAACTTAGATTTGTTTTTTTTAATACAACCATAAATGAATAGTAGTAAGTAAGCATAATATCTGTTGCACTATGTTTTTTATCAAGAGACACTCATAAGAGTTGCAATATCCATCCATTCCTTAAGGAATTAAAGAGCAGCAATAATTGTTTGGAATATAATGTCAAGACTTTGCCCCATCTCTCTGTCATTGCTTTTGGGTATGGGTGTTGCAGGCAAAAGTGCAAAGGTCCCATTGCTGTGTGGATGTGCATAGTCTAAATCACAGTGTTGTAATTTCACCCTGCAGTAATCTTGTCCTATTACATGTGATTGAAATGGAGATACTAGTATTTATGGTCCATGATCAAATAACCTAATCTTTTAACATAGTTTACACCCTCTCATCCTCTGGGATTATTTTCGCGTTGATTTTGTTAGGAGTTTAGCCAATTTTATTGGCTAAAGAAGCTGTATATTACATATGCAGTAAGTTTAGATTTCTCATAAGTGCAGCCTTAAAAAATGCTTGTTGATGCTAGAGTAAATACAAAATCTAACAAGTGTATAAAAATATAGTTTATATAACTAATACATAATATTCTCAAAACATTTTACTTCAAGGTGTTTTATCTGTGAAGACTTAAAATTAAAAAGTTTCCTGTAGAAACATTAAGCCCAGAGAAAGATCTTAGAGGTGATATATTTTTAAACAGTTTCTGTGGACAGCTTACTCATGTATTGTGTTTTTTCAGCAGCAGCTCTACCATGTTAGTTCAATTCACTGTGGAGTACTTAAGAATGTTTCCTTCAATTTACATCTAACTTATTGTTAAGGAGACCTCACTGGGTTAAGATGGGGTATGGATGGGCGAGGTGATGTGTTCTGGTTCCACTTGTGTCATCATCTTTACTTTTCTCAACAGTGCAGTGCAGTCAAGACAATACTGTTATGGATAACTTTTAAAATATGGCTAAGTAGGCCACTGTGAAAACATGAAATATTTAAACATCACTGGCAATTTAGGAATTTTGACCCACACATCCACGTTTTAATTTTGCTGCAGTTGAGCATCTGCAATCAGTGTTCCGAAGTTTAAAATTGTTGTTTATATTCCTAGAGTGGGAGCGATGTTACTGGTAAACATGTAGCAAGACAAGAGGGCATGGTCTTAAGTTGTGCCAGGGGAGGTTTAGGTTGGATATTAGAAAGAATTTCTTTACGGAGAGGGTGATCAGACATTGGAATGGGCTGCCCAGGAAAGTAGTGGATTCTCCGTCCCTGGAGATATTTAAAAAGAGACTGGATGTGGCACTCAGTGCCATGGGCTGGTAACCGCAGCGGTAGTGGATCAAGGGTTGGACTTGATGATCTCTGAGGTCCCTTCCAGCCCAGCCAATTCTATGATTCTATGATTCTATGATTCTATGTGCTTTCTTCCTTTTTGGGTATCATTTGGGAAGAGAAAAGACTGGTATAGGTGATAAAGACTTGATTATTCTTTTCAAAGAATGCAGTTATTAATTAATGCAATTCATAAACTAATCTACAGATAAGCAAATTCCTTGAATTTTTATTGTCAGGGGAGAGGAAAAAAAAAAAAAAAAAAAAGGAATAGATATAGTTTTGAGCAAAAAAGCTCGGGATCTTTCATACCAAACTTAGAAAGCAATTCAGCAACTCCCTGTCTTAAGTGAATAATGAAAAGTGACTTCTTGGCTTTGCAAAATAAATTTCCTCTTTGTATGTGTGCCCACATTTGTCAACAGAATTCTGGTGAGTGACAAACTTGATAGAAATCAGGAAGATGATTCTGTTAGTAAGAGTTTCAAGATAAATGGATGGATTTTTGAGGAATGAAAGTAGTAGACTTTGACTATGGAACCTGTGAAATTGTCATGAGAATTTTTAATTTACTGATCTCACCTTTAAATTTTTTTTAGTATATTTCAGGAGTAGAGAAGTGATATTAGAATTTAGAAACAGTCCATATAATTTTAGATCTCAGTCTGTAGCAGAAAGGAAATGAGGTACATAAAAATTAAAGTAAATTCTGTATGCCTGGTAAATACTTAGCTTTTAAATATCCAGCTTCCTATTGGAATGGTACAGGACCCTCAGTTCATACATGGATGAAGGCTCTTTCAGGCTTAAATAGGGAGCCTGTGGAAGGCACAGAAGAGAAAAAGAAAATGCAAGATGGCATTCAAGTTAAAAAAAAATAGCAGCTACATGTGTTATGAGCTGAGTGGGGAAACATACAGGAACATGCTCTTGTATTTCAGAGACAAAAACCAAAATGTTTCTCTTACTGTTGGCACAATGTGCCTCTCATAGTGGATTCCCCAAGACAGATTGTTCTGCAATTCCAGTGGCAGAGCTGGTCAGCAGCTCTGACCAGAATCCAAAATTCCATTTTTCCAAACTCTGCCATTTCATGCCTAGACTTACAATTCAAGGATGTTAATCTCAAACAGGTTTGTTTGTTTTGTTTTTTTTTCCAGTAATGGTGGTCAGTAAATACTACAGCCTTCATTTAAATGAGATATAATATGCTGGCTGACAGAATTCCAGGTAACAGGTCTGAATTTATGGATGATTTAAAGATGTACAGGTGTAGTCCACAGTAGCCAGCTTTGTAGTTCACAGCAGCCATCCTTCTGCTCTGTAGACCCTTCTTTCGTCTTAAGCAGGAAACAGAGTAAAGTTTGCATATCTTCTGCCACTGCAGCCTTGGTGCTGTAAAACTCCTGACTGCAAAACAAGAGAGCTTGGGTGGGGTTTCCCTCATTCTCTGAAATTTCTCAGAAGTAGGTAGGGCAAGTGTAACATCTGAATACCTCCTAAAATTGGCCCCTTTGTTGTGAGGGGTTGGGAAGGAGGAAGCACACAGTATTCCAACAAGAATCATTATCTAAAGGTGGTCTCAGCTTGAGCAGCTCTGAACTTTGCTGTTCTATGCTGGAAGACATTTGGCCATCAGCTAATCCAGGAAAATGGAAAAATTGGTTAGTTCTCATTCCCCATGCATACTTTCTCTGCTAGACCAAACATGAAGTCAGCAGAGCTGACATTTGGCTTCATCTCAATAACTCTAATAATTGTCTTTGAGAGAAATTGTCAAATTACTAAATGTTTAATATTTCAGCCCCTAAAACATAGCATTTTAAAAGTCATGTATAATATTCTTTTATGTGCGTATGTATTAACGTGCCCCTATATTTTCTTTTGTATTTGATCATTAACAGATATATCATAATGTCAATAGATACTGTGAATGATATTTTAAGCAAACCTTCTACTGACTTGGCTGTAAACTTGAGAAAAAACATTGGCTTCACCTTAAGGTTTTAATTTCCTTATGTTTAGTATAAAATCAATACTTTAAGGGTGACTAAAGTAACAACCAGATGATATTTACTGCTTTTATGCTGTACATTTCAGATCAGAAGAATGTAGGAGGAGAAGGCGAGTTATAATTTAAACATTTATAACCATCATTCTAGTTCATCTGAGAAAGCTCACTTTATTAGTTCTAGAAGTACAATCTATTCAATTAAAGCATCGCTCGTATAAATAAGTGGTACAAAGTATTTTCCTAAGCATTAGACATATATACTTGAATCTAGCACAACCTTTCACTGTTACAAGTCAGGAATAGTCTGATATCAATAAGGATCAGTTTAAAATTGCTGGAAAAGAATGAAAGAATTGTGTCCACTACATTCTCTTTTAAAGTAAAGTTAAAACCATGATTGTGATTATTTGAGTGTCTGTTCATAGAGGTATGAGCTAGATAAAGGGCATTTTGCCATAACGTGTCAGATTATTTTGACTTCAATTTTTCATGAGGCATGTTATGTTAAGGTAGTGCCTAATGTGAGTAATAGTGACAGAATCTGACCTTTGCATGTGATGTTTTCTTTTCTTTTCTCTAATGACAGTGAACATCTGAAATAAGCCTTATATTAGTTAGAAAGTATTACTTTTTTGTTATGCTGTTTGTCACAGGGAACCAATTGGAGTAAGTTCTTAATCTCATCTCATTATCCATAGGCTTTCTTCTTTGTCCTGTCTTACTTTCCAAATCAGAGAGTAACTAAACATTCAGGGGTAATAAGTAAACCCCTTCTTCAGTGAAAAGGTAGAACTACCAAAAATAGAAATAATGAAAAAGGTAACTCAAATTGCATGCCAGGTGGTATAATAATTCTTACAGTGACTATGCCTCTACAGTTATGAACACTTTCTAGATTTTATCTAGTAGTGGAAATTTCTTGCCTTAAATTATGAGATATCAAGTCCAGAGGTAAAAAGGAAGTGAAGGATTACAGCTTTGAGTATGTTTCATTTTTGTCCATTCCAGCGTAAGGAAGGCCATTCCAGACTGGTCTTGCTTAGTCCTGTCTTTTTGTCTCATAACTTCAGGTTATTTTGCTACATGTCCTTGAAAGAATTCCTTTGTCTGCGTCGTGAATCCTTGCCAAGTCTTTTCTGACTGCACAGGATGCACATAGGTATTGTATTGTCATTCACCGGAGCAGCATGTCCTCTAAAGTGATGCTGTGTTTTCATTAGGGTGGTGTGGCAAAAGTTATTTTTAAATATGAATTGGCATTGAATTCCATATTTCTCTTTTATACTCATAATGAATCTAAACCTGAACATGGATAACTTGTCAGAGCTTAGTCATGGAAAGAAGCATTATATCTGCATTTCTAAAAGCCAAATTAAGCCCGGTGAAAACACTGTTCTGTGTTTGGCCTCATTCAGTGATGTTGGTAAGAGACTTTTATGAAGTAATCAAAGCTTATTTGATCAAAAAGAGCAACATCGAAAAGCAGACAATGTCATTTGAACCAAAAAGTTTCTCACTCTTGCAATTGCAGGCTGATACCAGAATCACCAGCACCAGCAATTTGTGCCCTTATTTGGTGATAAATTAAACAGATCTTCCTGAGCTCACACAAGCAGAACATAAGAAATGATCTCAGACATTTGTGAGTCACACTGTGTCTGAATAAGTTAAAGGTATAGGAGATACAGAAAAGTGCTGTGTGTGGCTATTTCAGATATATTATGTTACTGACACTGCAGCAAAAAAAGGCATTGTAGGTTTGGCGTACTAACACCATGTTGTATGATCTAACCAGCAATGCTGAGTTGATCAGAAAAAGTACCAGAGAGAAACTTTCAGATGAATAAATGATTATGGAGTTTACCAACAGTTTTCATGTACTTTCCAGGCAGCTGATCTCAGAGAGTGTTTTCCATAATCCAAGTCTGCTGAGACTGCTTCGGTTGCATTTATCATTTCAATAAAGACTAAGTAGAGTTTCATGTTCTGTCTTCTATATTTTTCTTACATTTGACATAGTATGAGGGTGACTCTTCTCTTTGCTTTTAATCCCAGTATATTTCTAGATATATGCTTCTTTGCAGCTCTGGGAAGTGATTGAGAAACTTTCTAATTGGAGTTAGAGGGCAATTAGAAATTTTCAAGATTTACTGAATTCATGCTGTTCCAAAATGAACAAGGGATACTGCTCCAGTGTGTGCAAGATGTGCTTACACCCATTAGATATTCCAGGCTCTCCTTCTAAGACAGTGCTCCATAGGGACAGAATACTTTCTGTGTTTGGAGAATTCTTGCTAAGAGATTAGAAGCGAGTAACTCAGTTGTGAACTACCTTCAGCAATATACTAGCTCTAAGTGGAATACTGCAATTTGTTTTTTATGATTATTACCTAATTATTCAAAGACTCTTAGATCAGTTTTGTTGATAATCAGTATTAAATTTGCTTATGCCCTTCAGTGGGACATAAGTGTAAGTTCATAAAATTCCCTTAGAGCTTTGTGGATATTTTTATGCCATGTTGGTTAATGAGTCATTGCATAACATGCCTTCTTTTCTGGGTATTCATCATGCATGAGTTTGAGCTGCAACATTATCTTGCAATATACGATATTGTACTGAACTCAACAAATCAGTGTATGAAGTTATGGTATTCCATAACCATCTGACTACTTTAAGTTTAATCACACTGATATTTTAGGCCATTGTGGGATTTTTGGGTGAAGCAGAAAGTACAACTTCTCAGTAGTATATTGGTAATGCCTGCTGGAACAGTCAGCCATTCAACTTTGAACTATGTGTTTTACTAATTTTGGTTGCAAGTTAGTTCTGCAGTTATATTTTATTGCAGTTCAGTTTGTCTGTAGTGTCTTTTTAGCTATCTTAATTGTTACATTAGCTTTTATAATGTTGTTTCAGTTGTATTGTTTGTTGTTAAACAGGTAGTCAAATGACCAAGTAGATTTTATTATTTTATTTTAGAGCTTGTTCAGGTGAGAAAGTTACTGTGTGATAAGCCAGGGTAAGAGTTTACACTATAGCAGCAGTTCTGTGTGAGGACTTGAGTTGAACGAGTCAGTGCTCTGTACATTATTATCATCTGACTTCATTATTGTTCTCTTGTAATCAAGTCATTAGGGCTGTATGCTTTTTTCCACCACAACATCCCCTATTAAATTTAATAAAAATGGAGTCAAATCTGTAGTGGGCTTTATGTAGTGTTTTGTTTTCCCTTTTGAAGCATGTAACTTCCACTTAGAGTAGAATTGTATTTTTATCTGAATGAAATTTGTTCTGATTCCCCCACCCCACCCTACCCAACCCTATCATCCTCTTCATTCACTAAACAAAAGAAGTACAATTGTTACAAATATTTTCCTTGCCTTTTCCTTGCCTATATGGAGCAGTTTTTGAAAGACAAAGGATTAGAAGCTGGTTTTTGATTGTTACATTTCCATGCAAGTACTTGCATGTGCTAAGAATCCCACCCTGTGGGTAACCATGTAACACAGCTTCCATTTCTCCCTTCTCCTAAAATCAAGAGAAATTGTGCAGGATTGGCACTTGTTTACCTAAACCAGTTCCAGTTCTTTTGAAAAACACAGGAAAATGCAGCATATGGGACCAAAATGAAAACCTGGGTACATGAGCTGTGTGTGAGGGAATGGAGACCGAGTATTTTGATGTAGCCTCAAAATCAATTCTAACTGAGTTAAAGCTATTTGAGAAAGATTGGTTCCAGGAATCTATGACCGTAGCTTTACTTCCTACCTCATTTCCACTTAAGTCAAGGTGTTCTGAGGAAAAAAAAATCTCAATATATTAATATGAGGAGTCTAAACTATCATCTCATCTTTCTATAAGGATCATTTTTCTGGCTATATTAAGGAATTTCTATACATAACTTTCCATTTTATGTAATTATGTAAAGTGGAAAAAATTTCCGCTTATTTACTGTTCTCTTTTTAATCAGTATTGTTAATTCAATCTGAAAATCATTTGCAGTTTTCATGCTGGGTTTACACTAGTAGTTTCCCTATTGCAGTGTGACATGTTTTATCTGAAGGTGTAGTATGAAAACATTCCTTGATGTGTTTAGTTAAAGTGGTGTAAAGGTTATTTTTGTTTAGATAGGGTCTTTCCTCCGTCAACCAAATAAGCTGGAAATTTTTAAGACCCTACTGACCAGGTCACTGTCACGATGATTTTATCACCAGTGAGGCTATAAAACTGGTGTGGTAGCTGTATATAGGAGTGTTTTTTTCAGTTTTTTTTTCTTTGTCATTGGTTTAGCTGAATCGATAGAGTCTTATGAGCCAAGACTTACTCTTGCAGCAATAGTAAAAGTGCAAGTTACAGGCTGCTTTGCTAAAGCCTTTGCTCAGACAGTAAAAACCAAACCAAAACAAACCCAAAGCGTATTTGTTGATTTCTCTTTTTGAAATGGCTAATTTATGATTCTCATTAATAGGCTAAGTAATGCAATTTTCTCTTGAAAGATAAGAGCTAGTACCTGTGTTTGTCCAATGGTAAACCCTTATTTTACAAACAATCATATTTATCTATATCATCTTCTCATTACTTCTCATTTAGGAATATCTCCATGGTTCCATCTATGCAAGCCAAGTTTATAACTATTCAGAAAGGTATACAAAATACCTCCTAGTTTGCATTTATTCTTTAAGGTGTATTTTTACTGTTCTATGCAGCAAAATGGAGCATTATCATCAGCATGTTCAATTAATCCAGTAATATTTATGAGGAACTTCTCCTCCCCCTTTCTAAGCAGTCAGGAAGGCCTGAAGTCTGTGACTTCAGTGTTTTCCAGTGGAGGACAAATACTTTTAGGATATTTTATTATTGATTTAATACTTCTGGGAGTATGTACATGTTTTGAACAAGGACATTAGTTGACAAAAGCAAACTGCGAAGGATGGTATCTTCTCTGGCCTTGAACAAAAACCAGAGCAGAAAACTGTTAAAGATTCCTAGCAAGAACGATGCACGTGTTTTGCTTCTTCTGTTGTATACCTTTGATCTTTGTTGATACCAGAATAACTCAGTGCCCTTTATAGTACAGTTAGATACTTGAATAAGTGGCCTATGCTTCTAATCCTCCTATGAGCAGATTAAGGTAATTCAACATCTGATATTGTCTTTCAGTTAAATGTAATTGCCCACCCCTTGTGGATTACTATATGCAAGAAAGGTGTTAGAATAATAGAATCATAGAATTTTCAGAGTTGGAAGGAAGATCATATGATTCCACCACCCCTGCCATGGGCATGGGGACTCCTCCCAGTGGATCAGAGTGTTCAGAGCCCCATCCTTTTCTTTTGTTGTGATGTTATACTTCTCCTTGCATTTGCTTATCAGTTAATCACGTAGATGTCAGACAGTAAACATATTACACCTGTAGGTTTAGTACTGAGAAGCAGTATTTCCAATAAGGTTGCTAGAAATGCTGGAACTCAAATAAATAAGAAGAGGTGTGCTCTTCAGAATGCTGATACTGTCATACATTTGCTACGCATTTTTGTCCATTATGGTGACATCCCAGAATCTGGACTGCAAGTAAGTGACATTAGGCAACTTTTCTAATTTTGCTGATAACATTAAATATCAATCTGTCTAGCCTCCAAATGCTGAAATTTGCAGAAATGTATAAATACACTTTCAATGATGGATTCCTAGGAAAACCTATGCTAAATGCAAAGTCCATTAGTTCATCAGTCTTTTACATCTAAATTTAAAACAAGATTGCATGACATGAAAATCAAGAATAGGCATTTTAGTCCTTCAGATTTTTTTTTTCTAATGCAATAAGAACTTTGCTTTTCCTGTATTAACTTTTTAAGTACTGGGTAAATTAACTTGACTTTAGTAGCTGTGAAAGTCACGTAATACCATGTTCCCATGCTAATATTTAGAACCAGTTAAGTGTTTTCATTAGAGTGTGGTATTTTGTGTTGATTTTTTATATATATATATATGTTCTTCTTTCTGGAGACAATAAAACACTATTGATTTTAAAACACTGACGTCAGTTGAAAGAGGCTTACTGTTTTTATCTAGAGTGTGAAGATTGTGCACTGTTTCTGAGTTGCTACCATTAATATACATTTAGGTTATACAGGATTTTGTCTTAATACGATCAGTCTTTATTTATGTAAAGTAGAATTCTGACACCATTTTACCCATACACATTTAACAAAGGCAGAATTCTGGATCTGTATTATTAAAATGCATAGAGCAACTATCATAGTCTAAGCTTCTGCTGAAATATGCTTTTAATTGAAGCAGAATTATAGCTATATATTATCAATGTGAAGCTAGTTAAGTGAACAGCATCGGCTGTACTGCTTCATTGTACAATGGGCTCTGTTTTGTGGGATTGAATTTAAATGCTCTCGTGTGTCTAGCATAGGTGCTCAGTGCAGGAAGTGATCAAATAAAGACTTCATTCTGGAAGATGTGTGTTTTGGGGTGATGTGACAAAGGGTGTTTGCCCTTGAGAAGAAATGATCCGTATGTTCAATGGTGTTTGGTTTTGTATTTTAGATAGACAGTACTTTGAAAAGTATGCCCATATGGAGAGGAATAGTGCCTCAGTATAGCAAATAATTCTGGTGAAGTCTTTTAAATTTGCTTTCTCAAACAAGAAACTAAAAAAAAAACCAAACCAAACAAACAAAAACAGAAAGAGGAGGAAAACAGTAACTTAAGCAAGTTGCAGGTTATTAAAAACATGTAAGAGAAGGTGTAGCTTTCACCTGTTTCTCCATCTAGAGATTAAAGGCCAGCCCCTCTGACCCCTGGGTTACATTTCATGGTGTTCTTATTGCAGAATGCCTATCAGTGTTTCAGACAAAAGCCGAAATGTGATAAAATGGAAGCCATACCTTTACCATTTTTATGTGTCATATAGGGCTAAGTAGGTTTTCAGTCCTTACTCATGAATGTCACTGTTCATGTACTTAAAGAGTGTACCTAAATTATTAACATTGATTTTAGGAGAGTCAAATGTGACCTTAAATATGAGTGATAATATTTACACGATAGGAACCTTAGTTTCTGTGCTAATGTGTTTTAAGTCATCATACCTGTATAAAGTGTGTTGAAAAGCAAATGGGAAGTGAGCATCTGAAGGTAACTTTAAAACTGTAGAAAAATGTGAAATCATGTTAATGTAATCTTCATTTCATGAGACACAAACAGACTCATCTCCAACACCATCAAAAGGCTGTACATCTGGAACAGACAGAAATGTGTGTGGTTTTACACAGTGCAACACTGGACCTGTGTTTCTCACTGTCTCAAGATACTACTCTTTTGAGTCAGATTTTCAAAAATCCCCCACCACTTGTTCCAGGTTGCTTAGGAAAAGATGTTGTTACTCTCTAAAAAAAAATCACAGCATGAATAAAAAATACAGGTGTTTACAAGAATGTTAGTTAGGAGGGAAAAGTATGTCAGGCAAGTAGCATATATGTCAACAGACAGGCAGAAGTTAACTGACTTTCTCTCTTTACCAAAACTTTCTTACTAGTCTTAAAGACAGTTTGCTGAAACTCTGTCTGAAATCCCTGTTGCTGTCTAGATCTTGAATCAGATAAAGAGTATTGATAAGAAATGCTCTAACGCTTCCAACGTTCCTGGTCAGTTATCATCTTTGCTATGCCATAGGTTCAGTTGAAGGTTTTTCAACCAGGCAAGGTTACATTTAATTTACTGCTGTATATTTGCAAAAAATAACCTTCAGCTCCCTAGCAGGTCAGGATTTTCAATTATTAGGAACATAGTAGTACATAAATACCAATAGATGAGCAAACAGAACTAGAAGTCAGTTTTATAACATATTTTTTAATCATATAAAAGAAATTTTGGATGCCAAGTAAAGAACTGCCTCTCTAGAGGGAATAAAATTCAGCAATCTAAGTCCAGTTGCTTTAACACAGCATAAATTCCAATAGTGCAAGTAGTCTAAAATTATCTTCATCAGTGAGTACACTAATGAAACCTTGTTTTTCTTGTAATTTCAAACTGCAAAATAAAGTCTTTGGGGCATAATAAGATGATAGCATACGGTATCTGATTTAATAAATGATGTTCAGATTAGAAATACTGCCTGATGTTAATATATTTTGACATCTTTGTTGTTAAGGTTTTCTTTTTTTAGTGGATATGCTTGCCCCACAGTGGCCACAGACACAGACAGAACAAGTCTGTGTTGATGATTTTTTTTTTAAATAAAAAAATAAAGAAGAAAACCAAAAGGATTTCTTCCCTTGTACTACTCAGTGACTCAGTGTTGTCTGGCATAGGGTTATTTTGTTGACTGATTGCCAGTGGATTTTTATTTATGCTTTTTAATTAACAATTACAGTTTAAATACCTCATATAAATCTATGGTCTGTGAGGGGGGGTGGTTGTTCAACTTTATTATGTTATTTTAGTATGCAGAAATATCACTGTATTAGATTTCACTAGACCCCTGTTTTATAGGCATTCTCTTTATCTTTTAGAAGACTGAAAATGACTGCTTCATTTTGGGTTGGTCGTAGTTCTGATTTTTTTTTTTTTTTTTTTGACTACAGAAACTCTTCTTTAAGAACAAGAACCTGCAAGCTTTTTCCTTATTTTTTTGTAAAGCATATTGCGACTCAGGACTGTTTAACTAATATGTTTTTATGGGTTATAATGAGGGCACTTCAAATCATATTCGCCTTTAATTTGTATAATATTATTGCAACAATGAATAAAGTACTTAATTACCTTTCCCCCACGTCAGGAGCCTTTCTTTTTCCAAATATGCTAGAGGAAATAAGCACAAGGATTTGAATTGATCTCTTTTTATACTCATCTGCTCACATAATTGATTCCCCAGTATCGAAACCTATTCTTTCTGTCTGTGTACCGAAGATTTCTTTGCAAAGGTCCAGCCCCAGCAGGTCGATTACACACTTGTTACCTGTAATTCAATACAGCAGCGCCCTGTTTACAAAGTCCAGATTTCCTGTGCTGTCAGTTAGGGCAATCAGTGCAAAGACCAAGAGCTTTTGGAACTAAATAAACAATGAGAAAAACATTCGGGGCTGCCAGTAACCCTTCAGAGGTAATTTAACAGCCTTTGACTACAAGGCATCAGTTGCTGTAGATGTCTGCAGAGTATGAAATCTGACATTCTCCCTTGCCATGTTCTGCCAATAGGTCTGTGTGTAATCTCTCGCCGAGGTTCACCGCCGCTCTGCTGCGCTCAACCAAACTGCCTTTATTATGACGGACGCCCACACCTGCGTTCTGTCACCTACATGCACTCCCCTCTTCCAAAAGGATATAGCAAATTATTTAAAATTTCAGGGTTAATGAAATCAGAGTCGCTCCCTCGTCCTTTCTGCTGTTCCCCTTCTGGTCGTCAGCCTGGCCAGCACAAGCTTTTTGAACACTTCCTAGAAATGTTTAAATACAAAGATAGAAACTGCTTGATCGGTTCTGCATAAATTGGACTCTGTTTTTACTGCAAAGAAGGAACAGAGTGATCACCAGATGCCCTTTAAGTATAGTACAGATTATTTTATTGACTAAAGCTTTGCGTTTATATATTTTTAATTTAACGTGTTTTATTCCTGATGCATTCAGTGCCTTTTCTGTCAATTTGGATAATGATTAGAAAAGATATTTTAGAGACTGCTGACATGTAATAAAGCAGACAAAACCCATCCGTGACAAGCAGAAAACAGACACAGGGATTCATGTGGGTCTGTGCAACCATAGTTCACATCTTTTACTTCAGCAGTCAAATCTCATCGCAAGCAGCTAAAATTAATGTTATCTATACAAATTTACAAGTGCATCTGTTAAAAAAAATCAAGCTGGCAAGTACAATACATGTAAGTTGTATGTTTATTATTCATATAAAAAACCCAAACTATCCAACAAATAAGCATTTTATTGGCTGACTGCAATGTACTTAGCTCATTAAATCCTTCCTGACTTCTTTTTTAATTATTCCTGATATATAAATCTGTCGCCATCTTGCAAGCTGTTATGAACAATCCATTTACTCTTAACTATTGCACAAATATAAAAAACGAAATTATTTTTAAAACCTGGGAAAAATCTACCATTTAATTATGTTTTAATTACCAATAACTTGTTCCCTGTTCTATTTTCACACTCTCAATGGTGAATTTCTGAATACCTTGTTGTGGTCAGTTTAATGGGAGATAGCTGAAGGTATTGTGCAATAGACACTCCCCGTTGCTTGATTCACATATCTGCCCTGTAATTCTGCCTCAGGGAACATGATTGTGCAGCTGTAGATATATGCATATCCGTGGCTGAAAACCAAATTTATATATTTAGCGTTAGTTTACATGTTCTAATTATTTACTGTGTCTGATTTGGCAATGAACATACAGATTTTAATTATATAGACATGATTAGGGCATAACGGAGAGGAAGGATTGTTATGTGGCGGTGTTTTTTCTTTTTAATTATATTGTTCTCTGTGAAAGTAGAGGCTGGAATGCTGGCAGACCAGAGGCAGTTTACTAAACGCCTAGGTAATTCAAGAGAGAGATTCCAAATTCATTTGGGGATCCCTGTATGTTTGGTGGTGTTTCTGTGCTCCCAGGGAAGGGGATAATGGGGTGAGGAACAACACAATGAGGTCAGTAATTTTACTAAGAACAAAGCATTGTAAAAACTGTGCGTATTTTACAATATGTGGTCACAGAAACAATTGTCATGCAGAAAGTGCTAAGATGATTGCAAGTGAAACAAGATACCTGGCATATCATGGTAACCTGCAGGAAGCAGCCCTGTCCTGCGTGGGCTAGCTCATCGAAATGATGGAGCAAACAGTGATGACTCACTATTTATGACACATTTTGTGCTAGTGGATCCATTATATAGTCAGGATGGGATGCATTTAACTGTTTCAAGATTGGCAAAATTAATTGCATTAGCAACTGATAGATTATTCTGCTTTCAGTTTTAGCCATTCTCTCCTTTCTGGATTAATTGATGGGGTTTTATATCTGTGGATGGAAAGTAGATTTAGAGACACAGGCTGAAGTATGTTTTAGAAGTGAGAACCACCTAGATTACTAGTCTATGGTTATTGTTATTACTGGGTTTGATTCTGCAATAAGTAACATCTTCTGCACACAGGTCAAAATCAAGTGAAGGGCTCAAATTAGGACTCAGCTTCACTTTAGGTATGATTATGAAGAAATTATGACTTAGAGGATTTGAGTTCGTAGATGCCTACAGCAAACTTTGAATGTGCTTCTGCTTCAAGATGTCTCCTTCCACTCAAGTTCTAAGTTGATGAGATTTTGGGCTAGGTAGGTCTTTTTAGAGTTCTGTTTCATCTTCCTAACTATATCCCACACATTTGAAGTATTTAGATTTTACTATTTCATAGTCTATCTGTAATTTGATGTGTTTTAAAATTTTGTTTTATTTGCGCCTTATTCTACCATAGAACTCGCCCACTTCTTAAGTTTCAACAGCATCAGATATTAAGTTTCAACATGCACAGATATTCATTTTAAAAAAATAGGGAAGGTTATTACATGAAAAAAAAATGTTACTGACTTATTAAAAAAAAAAATAAATAAAATTTTAAAATTTGGTTTTGCGTCAGGTACTGCACCTACTCTTGGATTTATCTATCTTTCAAACTGAATGGAAGCCCTAGCTGCCACTTGTCTCAGAAATGTGCATCAAGGATATTCAGATAAGACAATATTTACATACTGTTGCTTCAAAACTAAATCCTTCCAGAGTCTTTTGTTAAACTTGGCTCCAGTTTTCATTGTTGGCTACTTCTCCAGTACGTCTCATTTGGCTGATCATGTGCAGTAATCCAAAAGTCAAGAGTGATCAGGGAAGGGAGAGAAAATGCCACTGAATCTTGAACTTCTCTAAATACTGTGAGAACATCTGAAGGCAAATCCCACACATTCTGCATCTGCCTATAAAGAAAGTCAGGACAAAATTATACACTGTTAGGCTTTTTTTCCTGAAAAGAATGGTTAGCAGTTGTTACCTGCAGAATGAACTAGTTTCCTTCTTCTATTTTAGTGAATTGCTTCATACCTCTTCATTTCAGCACAGATTTAATACTGCTGTTGGTATTTTGTTATCTCTGGAGTGTAATGTATTTGTGTTACAGTATAATTGTATTTTACACTTCTCTGTTTTAACTTTTGATTCTCAAATTCATCTACCCATATCAGAGGGGAAAACAGACTGAAGATATTTTAACAGCATTCTAATAGTTCCTGACTCTTAATTTTTAAACAAAGCATTAAGTGTGGATTTTTGTCTCACAACAATCTATCAATTGAATGGGATCAGGCCACCATTCAGAATAGGATTCTTACAAATCAATTTGATATATTTTTCAAATCCAAAAGAGTGTTAGAACTGCCAAAGGAGTTCTTTCTGACATGTTATTTCCTGTGAGCTGGGATTTGTTCATTTGTTTGTTTGGTTTTAACTGAACTTGTGATGATGAATTCCTAAGCAGCTTAACCTAGGTTGGTAGAAAAGGCCAAAAAAGATGTTTCTATGCTGTATCAAACAGGTATTCCATAATTTTAGCATGCATTAAATGGTAATTTTCTGCTCTAATGTGAAGTGATTAATAAGCATAAAGAAATATGAGTAATAGAGCAGGAGTGTTGCACAACTTAGAGATTATTTAAAACATACTAACATACTGTTAATTTTAGTCCTTTGCTGGGGTTGTACTAAAAATCAGTATACCTGCCTGAAGTTAAAGATGACATATTTGACAGGCAGGCAAGAAAATCTAAAAAGATTTAAAAGAAGACAGGGAGGAGGCAGGATTCACACTACTAGGTAGGCTTGGGTAAATGAACTCGAGAGGATCAAAAAGCAGTACTTTATAAAATGTATTTGTAAGTTTCCTTTGCCATTCAAAGGGTCTTGTCTTTTTTTTTGTTGCCTTGTTCTCTTTTATATGTGCTCTCTCTTGCACACACATAGTCTCTCTCATTCTTTTTTTTTTTTTTAATTTTTAGGGAAAGAAAAAAATTATTCAAGACCCATAGTATCTCTGGCAGATTTTCTGGTTACGAAACACAGCTGGAATTTTATCAGAATGCCACATCACAACTGTCACTAAGGCTAGATCTATTTATACTCTGGAAACTTGAGGGTGCTTTTTTTAGGGGAGAGGGAGTTGTTTGTTTGGTGGTTTTGTTTGAGGGTCTTGGGTTTTTTTAGAAATTGCATACATTGGAAAATCTCTTTAAAGTATCTGCTCCTCTGAGTTTGTCATTTGAACATTGGTCTGCTGTTTACCCAGAGCTTTCAGATGCAGAGCCATTCTGCTGATTGTTTTTCTGACTCTCTTCCAGTATGAATTCCAGTTGAATTGTAATTAATATTTACCTTAAGCCTCAGCACCAGAATTCAGGGGGGTTTACAAGAAACTTCTATTAGTCATCAGTCATCACTGTAGTGGAAACATAATTGGTGTGATCCTGGATTTACTTGCTTGGGCACAACTTCATGTCCAAATTTTTCAGTGGTCACCAAGTAGTGTGGCATGAGTATGTTGCAGGCAAAGCATGGCACTGAGCCCCAAAGGAATAATCCTTGTTATTTCAGTGAAAGGAAGGCTTAGGCCCTTTGCTTGTTCTTCGTGCTGACACAGCCCTGAGTGGAAGGAGACAGACATGTTGGTTTTGGTTTGGCACTTCAGTGGCTGGAGGAAATAGCAAAGCCTCTGGTGGTAGACGAGAGGAAGAAGAGAGATTAATTCTGGGGCAGAGGAAGTTTAGCACTGAAAGGGGAGAATTGAGGAGTGGGAGTGTGTGACCTCCAGGAAATGGCCTGGTTCCTCATGTGAGGTCATGCTAAGGAAGAAATGTTCCTCTTGTGTAAGAGGACGGAGAGAAAAACTATGTATTTTTACAGAGCTTGTTCTGTTGATTCTTTTTTCCTACTATTTTTTATACGCAAAATACAGTTTTAATAAAGGTGTTTGTTTAATACAGTTTTTTGGCATGGAAATAGAGTGCTGGTGAGCGTGCTGTTGGTGGCTGCCTGCTTCCATGTCATTTCTCTCTCCCTCCCTCCCTTAGCTAAAAATAACTTTGCAACCTCCTGTCATTTTGGAATCGATTTTACAGGAATATACCATTAATAACCAGACTTAAGAAAAAAGCTGCAGTTTGGATGTTTCTCATGACATGATAGAAGCCACGCTGAGGAGTATGTGCAGGATGCAACTATTTAGTAATGAGGCTGTTGGTTTTACTGCTTGTGAACTGGCTTTTTATAGAACACATAACTGGGTTTGGTAAACTACACATCTGTTTTTTTTTTCCTGACTGTATTGGCAGTAGCCTCAACTGTCGGAGCATGTGAGCTCTTTTAGGATATAGGGAACAGTTTAATGGATATGTTAATTTCTTCTCTCCAGTATTCTGCACCTCAGACCCACCTGCATGCTGAAGGCAAACAACACCTTCTAAGCTGATGTTAATTGTAAAAATCTGTTAGTTTTCTGTATCTGAGTCACCTCTACCACCTCCACTTCTGTGGAAGCGCTAGTATTAGTTGAAGGCATAATGTTAAGTTTATTCGAAAATGTGTTCCTGAAAGGTCTAGCATTTCTGCTCTAACTTGGTCTTACTGTTATTTGGGTGACAGCATATATTCTGAATTTATTCATTCTTCCAGAATAAATCTTCCAGTTTTATATTCTCTTTTCTAAATTAGGTTGCACAATGAAATTTATAACATATTTAATGTTTTCTTCCTTTAAAACCAAACATAGTCTGTCAATGATATTATATAAAAATTCAGGTATAAACCCAAATTTTAGGTATGTATTACTCATGTATCACCATAATTCATGTCCAAGCAGTATTTGTTTGCTACAATCAGTGACTGCACTGATTGTGTCTTTATGAAATAACTGTTTCTTTAAAATTGTACAGATCAAATTAACATATCAGATTCAGAATTGCTTTTTTCTTTGCTCTATATCAAAAAAACTTTGTAAAACAAAAAAATGGCAGAAATCATAGATAAGTATTAGCTCACTAACAGAAAAATAGAGTTTGGACAGGTTTTCAAGGGTTAAATAACTATTTGTACTAACATTAAATGTCTGCATTTTTTTTTATGTTGGGCAGTGGGGAAGTGATCTGTGTGTACCTGGTTCTAGAGCATAAGCTTTCTAAAAATTCTTTAAAAATAAAACATTGCAGTTACATTTTTAAATATTCTATTTCATGTAGGTTTAGTATCACTGTCACAGCGAAGGCTTCTTTGAAAGAAGCAACAGAGTTAACTGTTTTGTAAAGGGATTGCATCATAGAGACTTTTGTGATGGATTTGTAAATACTACAGCAAAATTGCAGCAATAAAACATACCTTACCCAAATGACAAGTTGAGACACATAATTTTATGTTTTATTTATATATTTATTTTAATTAATTTAGTACTCATGAAAAGTGACAGATTGACATCCAGAGAGACTAAATACCTCTCTTTCATAGACCAGGGACAGACAAAAAAGTAGAGCAGGAATCTCATGTGATCAAGGTTGATCAATGTCTTAACCTTGATCTGTAGATACCACCTTTAGCCATGAGTAGTTCAGTTTACATCCTCATTCACTGCTTAGATTAAAACTGCCAACAAGAGTGGCAAATGTGGTGATATTGTAGTGGAGACTCGTCAGACAGAATTGCCAGCTGATACTGCAGGGACAACTCACCCACTGACCTGGGCAAGATTCAGAACAGCCTGGTATATATGTGAAGGGAATATTCCATATTCCTTTGCCAAAGTTCTGAGGAGGGTTTTCATCTGGCCACAGTACTCCTCTTTGCTCCCTGACTAAATATAGCCACAGCTAAGGGATTTTACACTCTTTCCACATATGATTAGATTTTAGGTGCTGCTTGACCAACTATTCAAAAGATAAATCCCTTAATTATGTTTATTTATTTATTAACACAAAGCAATCAAAATAATTGCCCCTCCAGACTGGGCTTAAAGGCTCATCCTGAGAAGACTTTGTTGAGTTTTGCCTCTTCCTCCCCATGATTCTTACTCTACCAGTGAGTATGATCAGAAGTAATTTACAGGGTACTTAGCAGAAGAGATTAAGCAGATTGTATGGACTGAACTGGACTGGACTGGACTGGGCTTTGGTTTGACAGTATGGCTGTGTTCTCTTGAAGATTGCTTTGTCTTCCTGACATAACCACTTTGGAAATCAGTCAGAGGCAGCCATTTATGCTTCTACACTGTGACTGGAATTACCATGCATTTAAAGTAGTCAATCTTAATTATATCTTTGCAAAGCTCAAGTAAAATTACTGTCCTGTTAGCCAGATTCCCTCATATTAAGTAGGTACTGCTAAGGATAACAAGAGTACTGGTGTAATATTATTTCATTGCTAAATACAATTAAGATGTTCTTAAGGACAATAATGGAGAGGTGTGCCACTTTGTCTCAGGGGTCTGTTCTAAGTCAGAATGTCAATATTAGATGAGAAATAATATATGAAATACTTTCTGTAGTTTTCAGGTGTATTTTCAAAGCTGTACTTTTGCACATAGTTCAGTTATACTCAACCCTGAAAAGGAGATGTATTATTTGAGCCACTACTAGTTGTTTAAAATGTAAACTTTAAATTGAAAATAGGAAACCTGTTCTCTTGAGGGCCTTTGTACTTGCAGAAAGAATTTAAATAGTGTAGTATTCATAGATTTGATTGGAATGCAAGAATTTCTTATTGGCTGAGAAAAATTCCATTTGAGTTCAGTGTACTGCCTGATGCTTTTTTGATGCTTTTGGTGTTGAGGTCAAGTTAGTGGCTGCTGGGGCAACTGAAGTTCTAAAACCACTGTAACATTGGTCTGCAGGAAAATATAAGTGTATTTTTGTTATCAAAAGCAAACACTCTTATTGTAATACTGGTTGTATATTCCTCATTTTGCTGTCTAGATAACACAGCTCTTACAGATACAATTGATACTTGCCTAATGTGGTAATTTTTTAGGTCAGATCTTGGCTCAATATTGTGAAGTGATATATCTTACTTAGCACATGTAATTAATTAAATAGTAGCTTTTTGCTGGAGTTAAACTTTTCACTCCTATAGCTGGTTTTGTGGGTTGGCAATAAAGTCAGATCAGAGCTTTCCAGCAGTTGCATCCCAGCTTCAGAAGCTCTGTAGTCTTGACAATTTTAGCTTCTAAAAGCACTATTGTGAACATTTTGTAAAAAAAGTTAATCTTCAAAGTAAGTAAAAAAAAATTTAATAATTTTTGTAAATGATCATGTGGTAATTATTAAACTAATATGTAATTAGCATTTTCTAATGACAATCATAATCTTGACAAATGCTTTCATTCATTTTGTTCTGATCATTAAAGACTTTAAAAGCACTGATTTTTGTTAACTGAGTCCCTTGGCTATTCATCAGTGATGCAATTCAACCTAATACTCCAGTGGCCAGTAATCAGAGAGTTGCCTATTAAGTGAAGGAAATTTTATCATTGTCTTTATGAACATTGCCTTTATTTCTCCTGTAACACATCAGGTAGGTAAAATTGTTAGAGCATGCAACTGATACATATTCATTCCTTTTCTAAAATGGTGAATTATGCCAATTTTTTTACATTTTACATGATAAAATTCAACAAATGCTTTGCCAATAGTATGATCTCTAAGGTTGTTCAGGTATAGTATTTTTTTTAAAAAACAGAACCAGAAGTATGTCTTCATTATGACTTCTTGAAGGTTTGATTTCCTTTGGGGGCATACTCTAGTGTTTCCTCTAGTAAAAGGTGTATTGTCTTTTCTTCAGAAGCAATACAATTGCTCTTGAATTCCTGTGTATAGCCACTACCTAATGATATATTATCTATGAGTTTAATTCTATAAATTGATACTTACTTAATGTACACCAGAGATACTGAACATAGCATAGCTAAATGCTCTGCTAAATGCAGGCAACACATCTAGTCAGTGGAGTTGTTTGAATCCCCTTGTTTATCCCACTGCTTGTCCCACGTCCTTTCCTCTTGCAGTTCCTTTTATTTTTGAGCTTTGTTAAGGCAGAGGTGCTGTTCTCATCCTTAGCTCTCCGCAGGAACTCTATGACTGCTCAGGTCTCTGTCCTCACTTTCCCAATGCCCAGAATTTGTGGCCTCTCTGCAGCCTAACTCCTTGTTCAAGCATGTTTGTCCTGGAGAGTCTCAGTTTCAGTTTTTTCCCCCTGCATTTGGAATGGGGTTATTTTATCTTTACAGAATGTGAAAGATAAAATGAGAGCACAAAAAGTATAACAGCATAATACATAGTCACTAAAATATTTCTGTTTGTTTACTTTAGACTTTTGACTTTATGCAGAGCCAAACTGACTTCAAAAAAAATAAAGGACAGATGATCAGAAATGTGGATAAGGACAGCATGTTCCTCTGCTTTATTTAGCACTGAGCATATTAATGGGTGCTCAATAAATGGTACTGATTTTGGAGACATGATGATTGATGTTTCCTGGATCAAAACACAGAGGTTTTGTTTAAAAGCAGACCAGCTGGCAGAGTGATCCTCTTTTGAAACTGTTTGTGATGAAAATATGTCAGAGCTGTATCTATAAAATACAGTAGGCAAGACTTTTTATCAGTGGATTGGTTAATTTATTTTAACTATAAACTATTGACTTGGTCTTTGGTTATTCATCCTTCCTGTAATACCATATCCCTGTCAGTGACTTCAAGTGCTTCTCTTTTCTCTGCTTTCCAAATTTTGTTTCTTTTATTCTTTTATATTTTGTTTCTTTTTATATTTTTGGCATGGGAACACATAGAAGGTCCTGAGAAAGACCATTGCATATTTACTTGTGTACAAAGGTTTGCCACACGTGTACTTTGGACAGCTAGTATTGAGGGAGAGAAAACCCCAAGCAAGTCATCTCTGTGGCTAAGCTAATGCCATCCTCTCTAGTCAGAGTACACCTCGGTGTGACTGGTATAACCAAAAACTCTAAGGCCAGAAAATTAACACATCTCTTATTTTCTCATCTCCGGTGATTGTTTGTCTTAAAGAAGCAATATTTTAGGCTTTTGAGTTAAGAGGAAATGGCTTCTAAATTAATGAATTCTAGGATACTTAGTACAGCTACTTAGCAAAGTCGGTTAAAACCATCTTTGTTATTTCCATGGGTAAAGAAATAAGTGGGAATCAAAAAAGAAACTGGACAAGTTTAACTTGTTTTTCTCTCCTTTTTCTTGACCCCGCCTCTTTCTCCTCCCCCTCTCTCTTCCCCCAGTTCTTCTTTTCACCCCTCAGGAAAATAAATCAATTACAGTCTCCCTTCTGACCTTTCAGTTTGTCATGTAGATTTTCCTTGGGTTTTTAATGCTTTTTGGATACCCTCAAGAGGAAAGTAAAAGTTCTTAAGGAAAAACTCACAGAGTTGATTACACTTTAAAAAAAATGTGGATTAATTTCAAATGTTGGGAGTGTATTTACCAGATCAAAGGGAAAAAAATCAATATAATTTTTCATCTAAAAACTTATTATTTCTAAATCTGTATTTAATTGTTGTTTGTTTGTTTGTTTTAATGTGAAAATATGCATTGTTAGGGAGTTTTTAAAATCTGAGTCTCTCTAAGGGACAGATATTGTAAAAGTCCAGAATTTACTTTTCTTATCATATTCATGTGTGGCAACATCAACCCGTGAACTTGAGTTATTGACAAAACAGATTGCAACAGCTCCAAAAGATCTGCCTGATTGTGTCTGAATGCATTTAGGCAGCTTTAATTCCTGAATTAATTACACAATATACTAGAATACTACAAAGAAGAAAGCTATTAAAGTCATCTGTGTCAAAGGGAATTTGTGTATCAGGAAGGAGGCTGCAGCATAGAGTCACAGCTGCGAGTCTGGGATGCATGGGGTGATCGTCTGCCCAAAGCTGAGTTCTCCTACAGCCCTCTGGTTACAGTGAAGGGAACAGAACGTCAGTATTGCCAGCTCCACATGCTGCTAAATATCTGGTCTTTTTTTGCTCTGTGTGATAATTTCAGAGCTCTGTTTTCACTTTTAAAATCACCAAATTTCCCACTTTAACTCTAAAAGATAAATAAGTTCTTAACGGTTCAACTTGAGCAGCTTGGGACATTAAAGCCTCAAATATCTGAGGTAGCATGGCTTGTGATTGCAATGATTGGTAGCACTGCAATGTTGGAAACTATTTCAAGAAGAATGACTCTTCCTGACTGTGACAAACACTGCTTCTTTCTCTGTCCATTCTGTGACACAATGCCTATGAAGATAGAGCCAGGACTCTGCTTGCTGCCTACTTGCTCCTATCTGCTTTTTTAACAGCTCAGTTGGGACTCTGTTGTTTTCATGACTACTCAGTGAAAGAAAATTTGTTTTCCTTGTTGAAATGCCTATGCATCCCCTAAAGAAATTTATTTCTTAATGGCAACTATAATATTGAGTTTTCACCATGTGTTGCTTTTCATGAGGGTTGGGGACATTTGGAAAAAAAATAGAAGAGAGAATTTCTCTTTTCACAGAGTTGTGGTGATTTTTGAAAGATAGAGCCTCATGCCAACAGCATGCAAAACAAGTGTCTGGATGGACCTAAGGCCTGAATACATTTACTGTGAAGAAATCAGGGAAGAATCCTCTTCCCAGTGGCCACAGAGCAGCTTTTGATCTGTATTTCTGAAGCTGTTCTCTTCATTGTTGCTTTCTTTTGTTCTGCTTCTGCCTTCGTTTTCCCAGACAAGCTTGTTTGCTCTAGCCTGCCTGTTTGATGCTTTGCGAATCATCTCTGTAAAAGAGGATTTCATAGCACACAGGTTCATGTGTCCAGTAAAAATTCATTGCAAATATTGCTCTGTCATTACTCAGTAGGAGTACAGCACTTCTGCTGCCATAGTGCTCTTGACTGAAGGCAGAAGTGGTATATAGGCTCCTGGATAGTTCCTTTGTGCTGGAGTAAATTTTACTTAAAATTTTTGCTTGAAACAAGGACAATCATGTTTGCATGTAACACAGTTACTGTGGCAGCACCAGCATCTCAGCCATTGTATGCTATATTATTTATTACTATAATTATTAATTATTATTATTACAGCAGTTGTACAAATATACAATCTTATCGTACAATCTGTCTGGAAATTTTAGTTCTCATGAGAGCAGAGGTGGAAAGAAGAAAGTGGTAAATTGAAGGTTTCAGTAATTTAAATTCAGCTTTTGCATCAGTCTTCTAAGTGTTCCAGAGTTCTCCACTGCCATTACATTACTGGGTAGTATAAGTGGTTTTAGAGATATATAACTCAGAACCAGTATTAAGTCAATTTGATATTTGTATGCTGTGGATTTCATTTTAAATCACTTCAAAGCTGAGCAGGCCATTTTAAGCTGCAGTATGTTTACATTAGCTCAGAGACCTTTAACTGCAGTGGCAATGGCAGGTGCCACTTAAATACCATAAAATATTATTCTCTGACCAGTGCTCCTTTAAACTAGGCTATTTAGTGTATACATTGAATATTATACCAAATACAGCTTTTGAGGAATTTCAAGCTTGAGGCCAGGGACACGGAATGGAAAACATAGACTGTTAAATAACATACAAATTAACTATCCACAAGTTTAACTCAAGAAACAGATTAATAACTCTGTCAGAAATGCCTATCCTCCTGAAAATATATTGTAATCTTAACATGTTACTGTAGCCCAGTAAAGACTTGGTGATATCAGCATAAATGATTTTATCTAGTATTTTTCTTTTCAAGATAAATCCAAAGGTGTTAAGATCACATTGGCTTTATGGTCATATTTGATATATGATAATATCATCTATGTCTGCAGAATTTATGATATTAATATGAGGAGAATGGTGGGATTATTATTATGGGTCACACGGTATTACAGATCCCAATAATAGTACACCTAAAAAAAGAAAAACTGTCAGCTGCAGTGTAGTGTCAGTGCCCATCTTTTCAAGCTGTTGTAGTTCACATTCAAAAGAAGGCCATTTTAGCTAGGAGCATAACAATCTTATTGTATTAATCATTTTCTGTGTTTAAGCAATATGAGGATGTCTGCTTTCAATGACAGAAATAAAATCCTTGAAGGGAACAGTCTGTGAAATAAACTCTGAAGGGACAGAGAGACTGTCTCTCTTTACTCCCTGTGGCCTAATTAAATGGTGGAAAAGCCACCATAAAAGAAATTAAATTTAAAAAGACAGATTAGCAACAGGAAGGGTGTGGCAGCAGCCGATGTGCATGTGGCACTTTATTTGCAAGTAACATGAAGAGTGGTGGTGCTAAGTAAAGTAGGGAGTCACTGATCATGGTTTTCTTAAAAAGATTTTCTCCTTTGGTAGCGACAGAATTCTCTGGTCTTGTCTGGTATGTTCCTTTTGCAATCTCTTGCAACAATGTAAGAAAGGCATACATAGATGTGTTATTATGCTGGTAATATTTCATTAATTGAAAGAATATGAGTAAGCAATTCATAATATTTTAAAGATGCTTATACATCCCTCCTATACACATTTTCCTGTACAAAAGTATTAGCATCAAATCCAAGCCTTTGCAGGATGATTTATTTAAAAAAAAAAAAAAAAAGATTTCCGGGGTTTTACTGAAATTGTTATTGGAAAAAAAATACAAAATACTGAGACATTGATTATCCTTTTGAAAATAAGAGAATCAGCTCCTGTGAACTGTTGAACTCATAAATGGTAAATGATTGACTTTACTTGGGTAGTAACACATGAATACTTCTGGTTCTGACTGATACAGGACAACATGACCAGAAGAATGCAAACTGTCCAAGAATTAATTATAATTATTTTGAAGGCAGAGGCTGATTGCCACGACTGTCCTGCCTGGTGCTGTGCAATGTTCTCTATCTTCATGCTTTTGCTGTTTGGTGTGGTTTGCATTTGTGCATGGTTTGATTTTACCCTGACCTACTGCTGACACTGACAAACAGTGTTGCACAGCAGAACAACTCACTTGCTTGGTGGGGGTTTGGTTCTGTTCTTGTTGTGGTTCAGTAGTCACGTGATGTATTCTTTACATATGGGTGTACCTTATATTCAAGAGTATACATACCCTTTAAGCCAATCAGAATATTACAGAGATTTTTTCTCTCCATAGCAATAATGTGTTCACATCTCTTAACCAAAAGAAGTTCAGTGCCCTCTTCTCACTCAGAAGCACCTGTTTGGGAGTGCAGCATGGTGATGAGCCATAGCCATGAGGGGCACCACAAAATCACTAATGAAAGTTTCTAAACAACATTAACAAAGCAACACACAAAAGGATTCTCACACTCCAGAAAGTACCACTGGCTTGGTCACTAAGCCTAGGTGTCACGTCCTTAAGTTTGGAGTCATTTGTCAACACCACAGCACCTCCAGCCACCTCTGAGAAAGGAACTTTTCAAAGGCCCTCAAGTGGGCCAGTGGAAATATCCATAGAAGCAGTCTGATGAAGGCTTTTCCTCCTCAATTTATGAATTGCTGCTTTGGGAAAAGTGCTAAACTGTTTCCAAGTAGGCAGTGTGCCTAAAGGTGTTCACCTTCACAGAGTACAGACCCCAGAGCTGATGGCCATTGATCCAGTGTTCATGATAGGGAACAGGCAAGAGGTCTCCATATCCCCTCATCCTTCCCTGTCAGCCTTGGAAGGGAATTATATTGCCTTATAATTCCCTGTCTGTACCAAGCATGGACAGTGCTTCATCCTATGTTATGCAAATACCAGATCTCAAACAAAAGAGAAAGTGATAAAAACTTGACCCTGACTTTTCTCTATAGGCCAGACAAATTACCCAAGCTCCCAGAGAAAGCAGGACACATTGTTTGAGGTATGGTATAGTGAAAAAGTTCCCTTTATGTGCTTTTTGTCATTAGAATTTATGTCTCAAAGACAAGTCTTCCCAGAGACTTGTCTACAACGTTTAGCCTTGCACTACCTTGAGTAGCATTTGTCTTTCAGACAAACTCCAGCCAGTCAGGATTGAACACCACCACACAGAATGGACTTTGTGGGCTTAATTCTTAAGGCAGTAAATGTTACAGCAAAAATACTGGGGGGTAGGAATTCTTTGTTGGTAGTTGTTTTGTTTTTTTTTAAGAGGAAAATATTATTAGATATTTCATCAACATGTTACAGCCATAGAACATGCACTGAGGTTCTGAAATCTACCATCACCTTTCACTATTATTGTATGCTGATTCTTACGTCATTGGACAGAATTTTGATGATGATGTGCAGTTAAATGCTAGGATTTGGCAATTAAGTAAGGACTGATTGGCAATAAATGTAGAAAAGATATGAAAGAAAAAGCAGTTGCTTCTTTATGAGGAATAGTATTGGCTGTATGGTCATCACTTTAGTGCCTGTCACGTGAGATTTTGTATTAGAAAATATCAGACTTGAATTTTTATGGATGTGCATTGCTTAGTGTTATGCTTGTGTTTCATACATCCCAAAGGATGGGCCTATTTTGGATGTATTATGCTTTTCTGTGCTTTGTTATTGCCAGAAGCTTGAAATCAATGCTGCTTTTTTCTTTCTGATAATTAAAAGGACGGTTTATCTTTATATGGATCTTTAATTTTAATAAGGTAATAATTCTGATTTTAGCTACTATTATCTTAATAGCTAAGCCTTCTTAAACATTTTTGTCATAATTCCTTTGGATAGTGTTCCCATTTTTTCAGCCTACATGAATCCTTGCTCTGTAGTGACGTCTGCTGGAAATGGTAAATGGAAATGTTCAAGGGCATATTTAGTCTTTTTAAATCAGTGTGGTTCAATTTTTTTAGCTATGTAAGTATGGACTGTACAGAAAAGTGACACTGCATCTTCCCATTCCCTAAATAGGTATTGTTTCTTCACTGGACTTGATAGAATTTGGGCTTTGTCTAGTGACAAGAACATACTTTTTTTGCCTTGCAGTGTATTCCAGCAGTACAATTCATGACACTTGTTCTGTGTTTGTCATAAAAGTTGATAGTTAGATGTCATCAGGTTCTGAGAAATAAATGTTTATGCTTTGTATGAAATCCATAGTGAGGTGCTCAGATTCACTTATGCAGCACTTCTCACTGACAATCCTGTCACCAATACTTAAATAATTATAGAGGAGTCAATGAAAGAAATTTATACTTTTAATCTGACAATAGGTTATATTTGCTTCATATCTTAAATATATATATATAAAACATTCAAAATAGACACAAGACATTTTGCATTAGAAGTAGAAAAGGAAAATAATGAACCCATTTTTAAATGAATTTGAAAAGCAATCTGATTTTAGTTCTTGCAATGCAGAGCAAATAAAATAAAAACTATCGTACTTTATTTACTAACCAATGAATTGAATTGTCCGCCTTTTATTACAGATATAAAGCAAAGACTATGAAGAGGCAATCATTTTTGTGGCTATCAGACTTTCAGTAACATATCTCTTGTGGTTTAAATAACAGATAGTTTAAGTGTTTTTCCATTACACCTTCGTGTAAATGAAAAATGCATAAAATATTTTAACAAGGCAAAGTAATCCAAGGAGATTGTTATTTTGTGTTACAAATTAGGTTATTTCTGTCATAAAATTAAAGGAAAAAAATCAACGCAAGGACATTTCAGCTTAATATCATTTACCAGAAGGAACATGTAACAGATTTAATGAGCTAGCAGGTCACCTGAATCCAGCTGTTTCCGACCAGCTTTATGAAACAGAGAATGCAGCTAACGGTAGGAGGTAAGCATTATTACAAGCTCTCAAGGAGTTACAAAATCGATTTCTGCTTGAATGAATTAATTTAGATTATCAATTTATAGCCAGCTACACGAATCCCATCAACTCAACAATTCAGTGAATGATCAGGCTCAGCCCTTGCAAGAGCTTAACAATTAGAGAGTTCTGCAGTTATCTTCTGCCCTACAGTGTTGCTAAAAAAGTTCCTTAGTTTGACAGAAATAAAAGGAAAATGTTTGCTTAAGGATATTGCATGAGAGAAACGCATCTTGGGTGAGGGAAAAAGAGAGCCACTGTAAGCAACTGCATTGTTGCATCTTGCCTTCCTGGGAATTCCTCCAAGGGTGACTGAAATGCGTTCTTTTTACAAGCAAAACAACATGCCCAGTGCAGGGAAGAGACCAAACCATCTCATTTCGGTCATGTACTGAATTCAGTAATTAAGGATACAATGTGAAAAGCAATGGTTATAGCTATCATGTACCCTAAAAGTTTATAAGTGCTATTAAAAATGTCTTGCCTTTTTCCTGAAATGCAGCAAGGTGGTTCCTCTTCCTCCCTGTTCTAGTGGAGTCATTTAAAACCTGTGCAAAGCAAATGTAAATTCCTGCTAGTCAGAATGCTACTGGCTTATATTTACTTTGCACAAGTCTTAAATTGCTACTCAGGATGCAAGTCACTGGTGATTCAGGCTGTTCATGTTTTAGTCTTTGACTTATCTCCTTCTTCTAATATTGCCAAATGGTTATGAGTAAAAGGACATTTGCTGTGCATCAGTTACTGCTGTCTCTCTAAGTATAAAATACACCAGTCTTCCTTGCCTGTTCAGTCATTTTTGGCATCATTTTCATTGTCTCAGAAGACAAGAGTAGTACAGTAAGTACAGTACTTAAATAGCAGCATATGATTTGCCACAGGGACATTAAACTTAGATAAGTAATTGTGTTTATAAATATCTTTTAACAGGAGCTGGGATCCTGTGTTTAGTAATTGGCATCGATGGTAAAGCATAAAAAGGTGATCAGCTGTTAGGTCATAAAATCTTATTGTTGCTTAAAAATAATTGCAAATTATTACATTATAGGGCTGAGAAAAATCAATAGGATTATATTTTTCTCCTTCTAAAAGGTACATTTGCAGTGTAATTTTCAAAGAGTAATAGACATGATGGCTTGTATCTACGTCATGTGGAAAGTATACCACTGAAAAGACCTCAGATTCCTGACAGTTTTAAACCACTAACAAAAATGGTTAAATAGCTCTGTTGCCCTTTTGCCTTAAAAAGTGTCGGGGTTTTTTTAAGTACTGGAAATGCATCTTCTGGACAAACTTGGATGTGTCTGTAGGGTCTAGCAGTAGATTTTTGGTTTGTTTTTTTTTTTTTTTTCCTTGGCTTGGCTGTAAACAGCTTTCTCAGTAGATTCTCTCCAGTCAGACAAAAATTGTAGAAGACAATGCAAACCTATCTAATGGAGCAACTAAAAATTATGAGAAAACACTTGGTAGTCTTTTATGTAATGCTAGCACTGTTTGGCATCAGATTGTTGTCTTGTTTCTCATTATTTATTATTATTATATCCATTTTCTATACTAGAATTTGCAGAAGCTGGTGTTTGTGAGATGGTAGAATTATAAAAGCTCATTTCCTGGGACAGCCATTGTACAGACCTGTAAGAAACAATAAACCACCCTGTAGACCTCATCATCTACCTTTTTAATTTTTTTTAATGGCTTACCAATTTTTATTTTCTGAAGAGTTTTCCATGCTACAGCTCCTCAAGATCCAGAAAATGACCCTGCTGAGGTTATCTGAGTGCATGGAGGCTTTACATTTAACATTACAGGAACTTACAGGGGCATGTTCTTCTTGCCAGCTGTATCAGCCACAGCAGGTAATACAGCTTTTTGGGAGATAAGTTTCAAAGTACATATTGCAGTGATGGCAGTGGATCTTATGCCCTCACTTTTCCAAACACCTGGTCAAAAAAAATTCAGTGGTGGGGACAATGTTGCCATTGGAGGCACTTGTGTTATGTGCAGCTGAAGACACTGGGACTTTTTTACAAAAGTGTCACTTTTTGCTGTCCTGCATGCAAGACTAGAAGCAGTGTAACCCTGGCTGCACCAAACCTCTCTCTTCTCTGCAGTGTGAATTTGCCACAGATTTTTGTGCTTCTGCCACCCCTTTCTTTCCAGTACCCAAGCCAGCACCTTCAAAGCTAATTGAGGTGTCAAAATTATTTCCTCTACTATGATGGTTTAGTCTGAGGTAATAACTAAATAAACATCCCACTGTGAGTTTTCATTTAAGAAATTCTTCCTCTCAGATTTGGGTAGTATATCCCTAGTGCATTCTGTGACTTGCGGAAGGACAGCTAAAAATTAACAGAAATCAGAGACCCAGAGACTTCCCAAATGGCAGTCTTTCACATCCAACAGCTATTAGGCTGTAACTTTGCCTTTGGGAGGAGAACCTTCTGCTGTTTGCCATGTGAATGCCTCCTTCATGGGGAAGACTCATGCCTGTAATCATTTGACAACTGAATTGCAGAGCAAAGCTGTCACAAGCTGAGTTCTGTTGGTTATCACTGACCAGTGCCTCCTGGCTGGTGAGGAAGATTGCACTGAGGGTGAGGCACAGCCTGTATCCCAAGCACACAAGCTCTGTGAAACACATCCTTGCTCTCTGGGGCCACCACGGCTCTTTCTTGGTGGGGATCTTGGAACAGTGCATGGAAGTACCTGAGCAGCTGCAGGCAGAGGTGGGTGTAGGCAGCTGGGTGGTAGCTCCACAGCAGAGACCTGGACTCAGCCCTGTGAGAGCTGCTAAAGAGCTGGTTGGTGGCAGCAGGAGTGGTGAAAGTGTTAGTCCATCTTGGTGAGGAAAGGGCTGGCACCAGAAAAGTGCAAAATATTGATAAGTCAAGTTCAGCCACAGAAGTGTTGGGAGCCATTGTCCCAAACAGGATATGTGTGGTGATTGTGTAGTGCTTGAAAGACAGACATTAGGGAAACCCATAGAGCTTATACAGCCTTTGGAAAGTGAAATGCCTTTTGCACAGTGTGCTCAGACCCACTGGCAAAAGTGCTGGTATTTGCTTTAAAACTTGCTGTGCTTTTTAAATGCAAATAGCACGGTATGTGTTAAATAAACACTGTTTCATGATTTTTTCTTCCATATTAGCAAAGTTCATGAGATTTTAAACTGTCTTTCTGGTCAAAAAGGGTAATAGTAGCCTTGTCATGTGTGGGATTTCCTTAACATAGTTCCAGAAAGGTGCAAACATATTCATCAGAAGTGATTATTTGTTTAATTATGCCATAGAATGCTGGTAAGCTTTTGGATTTTCTAATTTAGAAAGAAGCTCATGCAGTTTTTTTTCATTATTTTCGTAACTCTCGCTATAATCAACTGTAATTTTTCAGACATATGTTTCCATTTTATTTTATGTTGGCAAAGCCTTTGAATGCAGTCCCTAGTGCTTACCTTAACTACACCTCATAGAGGTTGTAAATACACCTCAGCTGCATTGCAGCTAGAGACAGCGTCTGGCAGCAGGCTAGGATGGGCAAATGACCTCAAAATCCTGAGGGCCTATAGCAGCGGTGTTCTACATTATTGATAGTAGCAGAGATATTGACAGTCTGTGCTTGGAAGGAAAATAGGAGTTTGATATGACATATTGTGTGTCTCAGCAAGACTCATAAATAATTTTGACAAGTTTTTGTATGCATGGGAAAGTCCTTGATTCAGCCTCCCATAAAAATAAACTTCTATTATGGAATGTATTTGTCAAGTGGCTGTGTGATGGATGGAGCTGCGTTTACCCCTTGGCAGTTCGATGAGTTTTAGATGCACAGCTTACCAGAGAGGATTTACGGGCAGTACAGAAATAATTATTCAGTATGAAATACATAATTCCTGTACCTGAATTTTCATTTTTTATTATATTTAGTTTCTGTTGTATTTCTGGTCTTTAAGACAAAAGGCCTTGCCATTTTACTTGGAGCTGTTGTATATCTGTAGTTTTTGTTCAGAGAAGCTAATTCAAGTCCCTTCCCAAACTTGGCTTTTATTTTCTCTAATTGAATGGTAGTTTTTAAATAATTAAGCAAAAGAGGTAAGTTTAAATTTTTAAATGAACATTTTTAACAATAAAAACTATCTTGAAAGGATTTCTTAAACTTCTAGAGAGAAAAATAATAGATAAATCATATAAAATTTAGTTTATTTTATATGCTAGCTATTGGCCTTTTTCTCTTTCTATTAAAAAAAAGCAAAAACAAAAACCCAAACCAAACGGGGAGTAAGTTCTCAGGAAGAGGTGACACCTATCCAATCACTTGGCACATTTATTGTGTTCTTCCTTAAGGCTTCTCCTGCAAGGCTACCCTTCAACTTTTTTTCTTCTTTGTTTTTTTACAGTAGTCTTTCTCTTATGTCAGGGCTGCCTTTGTATATTTGCTTACCTCTGTCATTTCTGCCTGTTCATTTCTTATTCCTTTCAGCTCTCATTCTTTTTTTACTCATTTAACTTTTTCTTTAAACTTGCTCTTTTTTTTGTTTGTTTTCCTATTCCTGTCCTGATTGAATGTTCTCCCTGCTGTTTGTAACTCCTTCAGTCTTTCTTCTTTGCCTTCTTCCTACATGCCCAGTTCTGTTCTTCTTACCTTTTCTCTTCTTTGCTCTCACCATCTTTTCATATTCAGTTTTCTTTTTACACTGTTACTTTATGACTTTCTCTACCTTTCAGCCTCTGCCCTCTCTATTATTTACCATTCCCAGCAGCCATACTTCCTTCCCCTGTTTGTAACTTCTGACTATGAACTTCTGATAGATACCAGTTCCTATGTGTTGGGTAGAGCAATCCGAGTGTAAAAAATGTGCATGCTGAACCCATCCGAAAATAAGAAAGTATGTTAATCCGTATAACTAGTGTATGAATTCCAAAAAGTGATCCCAACAGGAGCTGGGCCGACTTCATACGTACTGGCACCTGGCTCAGCTGCTTACACATAGTTGACAGGCTTGGATTTGAGCTGCCCTGTAATCTGCCACTGCTTCTCCAGGATGCCATAGGCTCTAGTGCCTCCCCTGGCCTGTCTTCCCCAGGTGGACCCCTTAGATGCCTTCAGCATCTCAGATACCTCTAGACACTTAGGCATGGGCAGCTGAGCCAATTCGTGATTGTTTGTCCACATGCAAAATAATTTTGCATATTTCTTGTAATTTATTAGGTTTCATCCTAAATTAGGAGCAGAGAATCAGCAGTAATCTCATTTGGAGGCTACATCAGTAAAACTTTGGAGAAGATCAAAATAGCAGGTGCCTGCAATCGGTTAAATTCTCTGACTGTCTGCCAGTCTCCCATACGTGCAGTACCATATGGGGCATTCTGTCATTTTGAATCATTGTCTCCTACTACAAATTGTGCACAAAAAGCCCATTTTCATCTCTATTTTTTTAATCTTGTTTGTTTGTGGACAGATCCTGCCCAGCAAAACTCTGTTCTTGCTATTGCTTATCCAAATAACACATAGAAATAGTAAGGACTTGCCTGCTGCAGCTAATTACACCACTGCAAAAAGCATGTAGAGGTGAAAGTCAGGCAGTTGTGAATTACATTGGCACACATTCATGTGTGTTTGTGCTGTCTTGCCTTGCATAGGTCAGGGCATTCATGCTCTAGAGCTGGGAGTTAAAACAGTGAGTGTTTCCCATAATCCCATAATCTCCCTACTGGGGAGAACATCTACTGAAGGGAAGGGGAATTTATAATCACTGAGATTGGGCCCATAATTGGTAGAATCTCTTTCTTCTTTAAAATAAAATTCCTTAAGTCCATTTTAAGTAGTTGCCAAGTTTAGTGAGGTATCACTGTTTGCTCCATCATAGTTGAAGGTCTGGGTACTTCCATTATAAACCACCTTAATAGGAAAGAATTTATGACCTAGCTATTTACAACATTCTTGGCCTGAATCTTAAGAAATTCTCATCTAAAAGCAAAAAGCATTTTTATAATGCTTTTCCAATTTTTTTTCTTCCATTTCTCTGGAATTTCAGTGCTGAAACAGGAAAAGTAATATTTTATAGTTTTATCTTCTTTTCCTTCCCTGAATGTCTCAGGGGAGGAAAAACTAGGCACCTGTAAATGACAAAATACATGTGCACTTAGGGGTGTGGTGTGGTTTGGTTTGGTTTTATTTTGGGGGCCTTGGAGACTGAAGGAAGGAGGAGGACTGAAGATGCCTTTTCAGGTATATATTTATGAATGCCTTAAAGTCTTCCTCTCTTCATCTTCCCATATCTACTCCCCTCTTTCCACAAACTTGCAGCTTCATTTGCCAAATTCTTTTAACAACAATTTTAGTGTGCACTCACATAGGGCTCAGTATTAACAATGCTGTATTAACATGATGCTTACTAATAAGTATCAAGTAATTTCTCAATGCACAGTGCTGTGTCATGGATTTCTATTACTAATCTCTTCAGGCAACTTCATTTCAAACCATGTTGTGCTTCAAGGATCAGTTGAAGTGCACTTCAATGCACCTGAAAACATCCTCAAAATAGAACAACATGAATTAAAATTGAGGGACCTGGAGGGAAACTAGAGGGGACAATAACAGCTTAATAAAAGTCCTATTTTTCTCTAGTCTTGCTTTTGTGTTTTGGTTTGGTTTTGCCAACGTTAAAGATAAAAAGTTAAACAACAATTTAATACTGTGTCTTGCTGTAGCAGTTTGCTAGTCTTACTGGAAGAAATAGCACCAACAAATCTGAGAGCTAAGATTGTTGGTTGTTTCTGAATTTTTGTGGTTGTACTCATCTGATACCCAGAATTTTAAAAGGTGAACATGGACTTGCTCTTGCTAATTTTTAAATCACCTATCTGCATATCCAAAAAAACCATTGCTTGTATTCAGCAAAAGCAGGGGTTTCTAAGCAATGGCCTGGTTCTAGTTACTTTTCAGTTTTCATTTACTTCTTCCCTATGGGGGTATATGAAAGAATAAAACCACAGATTTTTACCTGCTTTATTTCTTTTCTTTTATTTTTTTTTCCTGTAAAAAATGAGTACCATTGATGGCTACTTCCAAAGAAAGAATAATTTTCAATTTTCTTCCGGTGTTCTTCTATAAGAAAATAAAAGAGTTTGTAGAGGACAGGAGATGCATATTCTTGTCAAAACTCAAGAAAAATGCTTACTATGGAATCTGTTTTTATTATTAGGCCCAAATGAAAAATAATTTCTTTGAAAATATTTACTTGGCTAATAATTGGGTACATATACCCGAGGTTATGCAGAAGAATGTACTGTTGCTGAGCTGGGTGGCATTAGGTACCCTCATAGACAATTTTGTTGATAAAAGATGACAAAAAAAAAGGATTCAAGACCTGGTAACACCCTGTCAGTGTGTGTATTTCTAAGTTTCTAACATGAAAAATTTGTGCCTTAGGTGCTGTTTGCACCATCTCTTCTAAAGAAGGATTTAAACCTTTATTTCAAAACTAGTGAAATATTAGGTATCCATATAGATACATAGGGTCCTTCAAGCACCTTCTTAACTTTCAGGGTCAAATTTATCTCTACCAGCTACAGTTTGGAGGAAGAAAAATCATGAAAGTGGCTTCTCTTCAAAAAATTTGCTATTAGAGACTAAGTTGGCAAAAGACTAGATTTGTAAAACTCTGATTTTGTCGTGAACCAGAACCTTTCCTAATATTATGACTGAGGTAAAAATCTTGAAAAATACCGTAACATAAACAAAAAAAGGAAGAAAATCAGTCAAGCAACTTTCATATACCTTTCTTAGACCCTAAACAAAAGAGTGAAAAAGACCATAAATACATGCATTACCATGAAGGTGAGTTTGAGTGTAACATTCTATGATGTTATAATTGCTAAATTTTAAAAAATAGGGATTGCAAAAGTTAAAGTTATTCAGTTTGCAGCATGAGCTTTATGCTGCCTCATGGATCTGTAGTTTAATAGTATATATGAAAATTTCAGCATAAGTACCTCCCATCCATAAGGATATTTCTAATTAAGGTATGAAAGTAAATTAAAAAAGTCATTGACTTGGGTGAGACCAGAAATCAAATCCTGAGGTAAATGAAACTGAGGAGACTAAATTTGAATTTTAGCAACTAATTAATACTGACTGGAAGAGGCTTTCTTCAAAGCCACATTTCTTTAGGGTGATTCTTTTATCAAGAACTAATTCCAAGTTATGGTACCACTGGCTGTGTGTATAATATACTTCCATTTTGAACTCTGTTTATTGATGACTCAAGTGTGAAGTCATCTTTGCAAAATACTTTATCATGTGTCTTTTCTCTCAGCTCGTATGTATGGAAAGACAGTAAAATTTCAACTTATTTTTTTTTCTCTTTGCCCCATGATTTCTTCTGTTTTCTGTTTTGTAGAAAGCATGATTTATTTATTTTGTATGAGACTGTGTGAAAGGATTACCTTGTTAATTGTTTTCTCTAGTGCAGTTTAAAAAATTCTTAAGCTTAAATAGGTGTTAATGTTTCAGCTTTGAAAGTTGCCACATTTACTGCCACAATACAGAGACAGTCATTTTAATATCTTAAGGTTTTTATTTCCTATGGAAAGAAATTCTTTGGTACATTTTCTTAAAGGCATTCCCCATGCAACCAACTCCATTTTGTTCATTTTCTGATCTCTAATAGTACAAATACCTATTCAATACTACATTATAACATGTGAACATGGTTACTGATACTGTTTTACATTAAGAGTTCGGAGTAATTTGGTCAGTTTCGTTACACTTATTAACTATTTATCAATAAAACAAAATTGTATACACTAAGTTTTGCTACATAAAAGACCACAGTTTCTTTAGCTTGGCTATGGAGTCTGTGGAGAGGTCAATTTTCGTCACTCAGCTATTTTTTATCCCTTTCTTTCAGTAGCAAATGTGAGTGTATTTTTAACAACCCACAGTTTATACTTGCCAGTTTGCAACATCCTGCTGCATCTGAATTACATTTTGATTTTGGAGGTTTTTTTACTTTTTTTTTTTTTTTTTTACTTTTCTTTCAACTTGACATGACACAAAAGTAGCTGGTGAGGATTTTCTCACGCTTTCCAGAGAGCATCACCAGGCAGGAACCAGTCATGGAACATCTCAGCCAATGTGAAGAACAAAAAAGTTAAGAAAATGAAAACAGATTATAATTTAAACCAGACTATCAAGCTTTTTGACAAACAGATACTAGCTTATACTGTAACAGTTTATTCAGGAGCTAGATGGCAGGAAAACCTTTTCATGCTATGTGATGGGACATATATTCCTAAGTTAAACAAAACTGTCTGCAGACTGTAGTTTGGATATCCAGATTTCAGTCTTCTGATAAGTTTTGTATCAGCTTTATGAATATCCTAAGTAAATAATTTATTAAGCAAGATTAATAAAAGGTAATTTGGTTTTCATCAGTTATGGTGCTCTGGAACACAAAGTCCCATGGACTTAACTTACAGACACCATTACTGAATAAAGAGGAGGTAAGCACAAAAGATGAAAGAAGGAAAGAACCTGAGACCAGTCCTTTATATGCATTGAAGCTCTTGGATCCCATCTTGGGTCTTTTCATTCTTGTTTTGAAACAGTGATGCTCCTTGTTTACAGTTATTTTTAACCTTCGTCTTTCTTCACTCTGTCTTTTTACCTTTTTATTCTTCATGACTGCATAATGTACAAGGTATAGTTAAATTGGTGTAATCCTAATTTAAAACAAGTTAAAAGCCTGTGTTATAGGAGTATCTCCAGTGCAGCTAGATGGATTTCACAGTAACTGGGTGAATTGTAGCATTAAGCTTGCTGAGAAGGACAATCCCATGGCAAGGGAAGCCACTGGGGCCACTGGGAGAGATACCTGTGATGGAAGGGCAAGCAGTATGTGAAGTGTGCAGGTTGAAGAGTAGCAACAAGGCAGGGCTGTGTGAGAAGTTCTTCCCACACTTTTGGCTGTGCAAGGTTTTGTGCTTGTTGTACCAGTCAGCACTTTTATGTCAGCCCTGAGCAACTGAGAACCAGGCAATGGTGGTTTTTTCCTTGTGACATCCCACCTTCCATCAAGAAAAACTCAGGCACAGTAAAGAAACCTTTCCAAAGACTCTAGTGAAGCTCTCAGAATCACTTTTATTTTGCTACAGGTTAGCATCTTATCATTTGTGTATGAAACTGTTTTCAAACAACATACTGTAGATGGCTAGAGCAAGTAATTTCTGGGACGTACATGCTCACATGACAGCATGATGTTTCTTCCAGTTACATGTGGGAAATGCAGCATGATGATGCTCTACAGTTGTGGCAGTCACATTGAGAAATTGCTTGTAAATAAATAACAAGAAACAACAACAAAAAAATCAAAATGCAGAGAGGAGTTTTATGAATTGGCTCAAGTTATTATGAGGATGGTACATTTTCAGTACAACACACAAACTATGGTTTACCATCAATGCATAGAATTTGTTTTCATTTACTGATATTCACCAATTACTGTTTGGAGACAGAAAATTGGAATAGTATGGGGAAAAATGAGAGAGTCCATATATACTGGCCAAAAATTTGTTTATGTATTCCTGAGTTTTGGGGAGGCACATAGTTTCTCCATGTTTGCTATTTTTTAAGTTCACAGATGAAGATTCATGCAATTATTCCATGCTGCAGATCTACACAGGAGTTGAGATCAGTTTTAAATGGCTGATTTAAAAAGAAAACTTGATCTCATAGTAAGTGGGTAATTTTAGGCAAGTTTGTTCTGTGCATAGTGGTATAAATACTATGGGGAAACTGTATGCACATGACATGTTTGAAAGTAGGTGCTTTTGCAATTACATAGCTATTTCTTTTTCAAAGCTGTTTTGCCCCTTCTTATCCTCAGAGTATTGAAGGAAAAACTTGGACTACGGCCTCAGTCCTTTCTCGTGTTGCATTTCTTCTGGCCTCTCACACTTTCTCATTTCAAGAAAAACACTAAGTTGGTTGTCAGATACAAATTTTTACTTCAGCTCATTTTCATCACCCAGTCTTCCTTTCTTTCTCCCTTCAAAAGCAAGTCCAAAGAGAAAGTAGGACTAGTATTTCATATATTATGCTCTCTATATACTTTATCCTGTGAATCAAAGAGACTTTGTTCTTTGGGTACCAAAGCTATACTATACAGTATTAAATTGGTAGAATCAGGGCTTAAAGTGGAACAACCCAAGAACCTGTTCTTCTATGAGCATTTTTCCCTCTTGTTGTTCATGTACAATATTGTTTCAAGCACACAAAATTGCAATATATAAATTTCTTAAGTTTAATATTATCAACAGTAACTCAGAAAATTGCTAAGCACAGTTTTGTCTGTGTTTTCTTTGGTTCTCATTGGATGATTTCAGCTAGAGTTTCAAATACTTTAATCATCACTCATTCATCTATTCTAATATTAGAAGGTCAAATTCACAGCTGAAAGAGTAATTTTCATCCCTTTCCTCCCTAAAATACATAAAGTAGACATGAGACTGATTCAGAACCTTGAATTGAACCTCCTGAAATTCCAGGAATTACAATTTACATGTGCATCCAAATACCCTTATATGCTAAAATCAGGAGGGATCAAAAAGCTCGATTTAGACATTCTCTGATTGAGTATTTCAGTCCATGTTCTTTGTCTAGAGCTCTTCCTAGATCAAAAGTTTTAAAACAGTTTTCTTGTTAATATGAACAGGAAAATATTTCTGCAGCACTATTCCAGCCATTTAGTCTAGCCATCTTCTCAATAAGTAATACAAGATTATTTTAGAAAAGTTAAAAAAGGTTAGCTCATAGTTCCAGCCACACATCCCTGCACAGCTTCCCAACATTGATGAGGTTATTTAGCAGTCTAACTGGTGATTGTGAGTTAAGGTTGCTTTTATTTTTTCTTCTATTTTACCTAGTGATGAAATGATGCAGGGAGAGGATTGCATGATATAGCAGTGGTCAGAGAGTACATGTCAGAACTAAGAAATATCTGAGCTGCTTTTTTCTGTCTGTTGCACCAAGAAAACCTGGGAAGGTTTCTCTTGGCATCATAATTGATGGAAGTGATTGCTTTTTCCTTTTTTTAAATCCAAATTGTAATGTAAGTGTGATATGATGCTTCTTTGTATTGCTGTTCTGATTCATTATGGTCTTTCAAATGATGTTTACATGAATCTTTGAGGGAGCTTTTTTTTTTCTTCGTGGACTTTCAAAATAGAAACATTAGGCAATAAATATTATAGCTGAAAAATCAATAATAAAATGTAGGTGTCTTTTACCGCTAATTTAATTACGTCTGTATCATGTGTAGACTTGCATTTAGACACACAGGTAGGCTGCTTACCCGTATTGAAATGTAACTCTCATATACCATTTGAAAACAAGCTGACATGTAGCTTGCTATAAAAAATGAAATATTCTAAGATATCCAATATATCTGTGAATAAATGAGATGTGCAGAAGTAAAAAGGGAAAAAACAACTTCAAGTTGTCTAAAGAATTACATGAAGATAATAGAGCGGTTTTGGTTTTTTTCCTTATTGATTATTCCCAGAACTTGAGGTTTCACAGTTAGATTGACAACTGAGTTATTTGCCCATACCTAGTGACTGACAACAGATAATGGAAAGGCTTTTACCATGATATAACAGCAGAGAATAATTTCTAATTTACTACTATAGTTCTCATCAAAAGTACCCCAGCAAAAACAGTAGATTTATCACTTCAATTACTGGAATTTCACATTTAGTTTAAAGAGACATGTTTCTATAATGTGACAGGCTTTACAGATTCTGAGCTTCTTCAGACATTTCAGCTATCAGAGTAATCAGGAAAAGATATAAATGAAAGCAATTGTTTTAGTTTTATAACTTTCAGTGCTGTCTACTGGCAAGAAACGAAACAGGCCATAAACTGATGGTCTTTGCCAAGTCTATAAAAGGAAAAAAAGACATTCCATATTGCAGTCTTTTTACTTTTTAAAAACCAACTGTCTGATTCTGGATGGGAATAACATTAAAAACCAGTATTCAATTAATAACAAATTGACTTTTATATGTATGTTTTTTTAGTTAGCCACATAGTGATAGTAAACTATTATTTACCTAAAAATATATTGCATGTATTTTTTATACATTTATTCACATTGCTTCTGTCCAGCTTGCATGCCTCAAGCTATGAATGGGAAAGATTTTAAAAATACCAACATAAAGAACAGTCATCAACTGTAGGCTTCTGTACCCTAAAAAAAGTCCATGTGAATGATTTTAAAGCTGATTTTAGGTATTCAAACAGGTAGTATCTTTTGCTTGGAAGGAACATGGGGTATTTCATGCTTTGTGTGGAGGTGAACACCTACAGTTTCTATTTCTCACTCCCCACTTGAATGTTCTCAGCCTGGGAAATAGCAAGTGCTGTGTGTAAAGTGAGGACTGCTTCTCAGGTCCCAGACATGGTGTCCCTGGGTGTGTCCCCACATTGTGTCAGGGAATACCAGGCTAGAGACTTACTCCCATCTGCCTCTTTTCTTCTGCTTCCCAAAATGCCCTGCTTTTTTCGTGCACAGGCAACCTTTGCATGAAATGATTGTGTGTTGAGGTTTAACCCCAGCTGGCAACTGTTTTAATCACAAATCCAAAACACAGCCCCATACCAGCTACTATAAAGAAAATTAACTCTATCCCAGCCAAAACCAGCAAATCAGGGATTCAGGATGCTCTCCAAAGTGCATCTCAGGTCAGAGCACTGAGGACCAAAATGCTGGTGTGGGGTTGTGTGTTGTGGCACATCACCCCATCTCATCCCCCTCCACCACCAGCCCTCCTTGGTCATTATAAACACATGTAAATAAATCTTGGTGGAGTACTGCATTGTACTTCCCATCTTACAGCAAGATAAATCAGTGCACCACAGGTGGTCTGATCTGTCTCTAAGTTCACTTCAGGAGACTTGGATCTGTCTCCAGATAAATAGCTGCTATCCTTCCATTATGCTCATGCACACAGACACACCAGTTCTCTTGGAAACTTCCCTTTTGCCGAAAAACCTTGGAGATCCCTCCCATTTCTCATTAAATAAGAGGCACGGAAGGAAGCTTTTATAAATGATCCTTACTGAAGAAAATCTGCACATTTTCACATAGGATTCCAAGTTCTTCTGCTAACAGAGTCATTACTCTTAAATACAGTTTTATTCAGAGATGTTCCTATCTCCTTGCAGACCAGGGAACAGGAGCTTAGAACTGGGAATCAAACCCATATATTTTGAGCACAAACTACAGAAAACTTTAGCTTGTGTGCCAGGTCAGGCGTGCTCTGCTGTGTTACACACAGAAAGGCACTAGCAGAGCACAGCACCGTAATAAAAACTCACCAACTAGTGAAAGCAATAGGGATTTTATTTTAGCTGTTGTGGAGTTCATAAATAAATTTAAACAATTATAATATTTGGTATAAAATGCCATCCCACATGGTGACTCCAAAACTAGTTTGGTGATTGCTAGAGTGCAGCTTGTATGTCAGAGCATACATTGACTTGAAAAAGAAGAGTTTATATATTATATCATGTAAAAAAGTGGTCTGATTTGGGATTTGCTGTAGAAGTCAAGCTCCAGAGTAGTTAATCCAGCTCAACAATTTTATTGCCTGTTACAGCTGAGTTTTCAAGAAAGGCTGTGATTTAGATCATGGAAAGGAAGTATCTAAATGTAATGCTAGTGTATATGGTGTCAAATGTGCATAAGTGATTGAGCACATCTGTTTATGAGGTACAATACTTGTGTGATAATTTTTACAAGGAGTTCTGTTTGGGACAATAGCATAGATGCAGGTTAAAAGACTGCTTGGATTACTTTTGTATTCACTGATTTAGAGTAGATCTTAAAAGATTGGTCACATATTCCAGTAGTTTTTAGTTCTATTTATTTACTCTGACAAAGGGAGATTTTCATTAGTTCTGTGACAATGAAGTTCTAACCTCTCAACCTTAAGAAAGCAAAGTAAGGGACTGTAAAATCCCAAGATGGCATCCCCAAATGAACCTGCAGCTCTTTATTGATTTATATAGATTCTTCCTCTCAGATTTGAAGATAGCAGTGTTTTGGCACATGATTAGCATTTTATTTATAATATTTGTAAAGTAGTAATTCAGAGGGCTTAGCAGCAGAAGTGCTAGGCCTAAGTTAAATTTAGGGTAAGTGTTTTCTTAACAGAATTTTTTCAAATAATTTCATCTCACAGTCATGCAGAGTGGCAGATGTTTGCAAATCTTGGTGTAAAACTGATTGAAATATTTTAAGAAAACTGAAATAATGTCAGTGGCAAAATTTATTTTACCAAGTGCAGATGTAAGACATCAAGTTCTCAGACTGATGGCAGAATTAACAAAAAACACCATCTGGTTCAATAATTATCTGAAAATACCCATATTCTTGGATTTGTTTTAATACCACTTAGTTCCCAGCTTTATTTTATCTGTGTTTGCACACCAATGAGACTAGATTGTGCAAAATGAAGACTACTTCCATCTGATCGTTTTTAAAAAACAATGTGGTTTTGCATGAATAATGAATCTTTGAATTGTTACTAAACAAGCAAATTATTTGCGTATGTGTCACATCGGTTATCAAGTTTGCACATGTGACAGCTTCAACAGCCGTCACATAAAATGCATAGAGCTTGTAACCATATGTTTTTGCTTGACAAAAAGCTGAAACTCAAGATCAATTTTCAATATGGAATGCACAAATTAACACTTTAAAATGCACCACAATATGTACAGCTTGGCAAAATTTGCAGAAATAGCACGTTTCTAGATATTAACTGATATCTTTGGATTCGACCTTAAGGTATTCAATCATTTTGATTAAAAGACTGATTTCTCATAAAACCACAGTCTGTTGGAGGCGCAAAGCCAATGACATTTGAGCATTCATATATTTTCATAAACTTTGAACAATGTCAGGGAGACACCTCTTCAATCTTGGCCACACAACAGCAGGGTATTCGATCTTTCTTTAGCTTAAGACAGAAAATTTGAATATCAGCATAGGGTTATTAATGTGACAGCTCACATGGTCTGCACCATGTTGATTCTTAAAAAGCAGATCTGTGAAATGTATAGAGCACTCTGCTTTGGTCTCTTGCTGTTAAAAATCCAACAGAACGACTTAAAATACATTTTTGGAGCTTGATCATTGAACTTTTTCGTAGTAAAACATGAAGAAATTTGACTACAACTTCACACCTTGAAAGTTACTAGTTACTTCTATAACTATCTTGTCTATTGTGTTTAATATTAAAGATGTACTACACAGATCTCATAGGGTATTATTTAATTTATTTTGTTTGTTAAAAATGTCATTAGCAACAGCCATGCGGTTTAATATGTAGTTACTCCACTTCCCTCTTTTTCTTGGCCGACTTAATATCCGTCAGAATTTATGGTATTCCAAATAAACAAATAGACCCCCTTACTTATTTCTTTAAATTCAGATTTTTGAGTAATGTAATGTTGTTCAATGTAAGCATGTCATTTTACATTACATCATGTTGTAGGTCAGGTGCAATGTAACTTTTTATGATGCATTGTAAATGACAAAACATGCTGCAATATGTGATATATATTGGTACGTGCCCCTGATAACATCGCTTTTTCTTTAGAGTGTTGTCACCTGAGCAGCTTGGGAGAAACCAGATGGGCTGTGAGGGGAAGATGAGCAATTCTGTCTTGCCCAAACTGCAAATGTGACAACACACTGTTAAGACAGGAGACAGTGAGGTGCATGTGTTATTATAATACGAGGCACCCGCAGATGTCCCAAAGTTTTCATTTAGAAAACCCTGCTAAACAAACAAAACACAGGATCTCATCCTATTTCAGTGGTACTGGGAACATCCACTATTGCTCTTGTAAAGAGTGGGGTAGAGGTCTGATTAGTTTCTGATCTGTGGGTGCCTGCTAATAGGTACTAAGGATCCCTGTCCGGGAAGAAATAAGGAATGTGTTTTGCAATTCAGCATTCCAGTTCCCTCAGCATTTCCAAATTTACTGTCATAATCTAATATTTTGATAGCATCTCCTATCTCAAAGGATGCTGTGAACCCTGTTACAGTCTTCCAGAACATCCAGAGGACTTTGCTCACCCCTGAAAACCAGCCATAGCCGAGGTGAAACTTTTAGGATTTTCAACAGAGAGCAACATTACATGACTAATGACATTTTCAGCTTAAACTGTAGGGGAAACTCACATAAGCATAATGTAACTAAAAAATATTGGAATTTTACCAGAACATCCTTTTTTTTTTTTTTTAAAATGTGCTACAGGAATCTGCCAGAAGTGTCTCGTCTGAAAAATTGCACCTTTCCACCTGCATGGTGCCCCACTGTGATAGCAACAAATGTAGTAAAAAGTCAGTATTCTTGATTGCATGACATGCCCTGTTTGGGGTAATAAAAGTCCATGGTATTGTGACCACGTGTGCAAGTTGTTCAACATTATCTTTCACTACTATTAGTTTAGTCTTATTGTGTCTTCAGCCAGTGAGCCCTTTCAATGGGTTGCTTCCCTCAGCTCCTGTGTTTGTACAGGGCCCAGCACTATATCCCTAGCAACAATTACCATCTCTAAATTGTTAAATAAAACAGTGCTACTACTGCTTACTGCTGTGCAGGGGTAGCACTTCATTGCTGACTCAGGGGCAAAAGCAGCATGAAGGGCTCACCACCAACTTTCCTGTGCACTTGAACCTCCTCTGAATGAAGAATTCTCATCGCTCATCTCCGCCTCAGTTTCCAAGATTAACGAGGCTGTAGGCATAATGCCAAACCCATAGGGCAGTTTGTGATGCTGGTTTAAACAGTATTACTCATCTATGTATTTGGATGTGTGTGTGTTTCTCATCAATTGCATACTGTTTTACTGTTGCGAGGCTGGATGGACTGAATTTTTTGCAAATGGCAAGATTGCACAGACTTACCTAAGTAAAAAGTAGTAAACTACATCCAGAAGCCTATGAATAAGTCACACATAATCTCAATAATTGTCTATATTTGGATGGGTATGACTACATAACTTTTTTCCCCCAAAACCCAATTTATTTTTCCATTTCTTTTTTTACTCACACTCCATATCTTTGGAACACACTGTATTTTTTCTATACCTTCTCCTGCCCGTGTAGTCAAACAAGTTTTTCAGAGAAATTTGAGAGTTTTGTTTGATTCTCTTCAACAGTAGAAAAGTGCAGGTATAGCAAAAATAACAATAGTAATTAAAAAAAGCAGTAGAAGTAATTTGGCGTAATGGTTAAAAATACCTTAGCTTGAAGAAGAAAGGCTATTATTTTATGGTTTTGAGGTCTTCACTGAAGCCTTCTAGCAGTGAGAGGTTTTCTTTCTTTTTCCCTCTGCTTCTAAGGAGATTGTCGCTCTATAATGAAAGAATCTACAGGACAAAATCTTCCCTATTTTAACACAGACACCATGTCACTGCCTCTCCTCTACTCGTGCAGTTGTGATGAAAGCTATATGAATGTCTGAGCCATAGTTTCATTTTCAGTAGAGAATAACTGTGGGAAGACCAAGAGCTTCTTGATGTTTCATCTTTTTTCCACTAACTTTTCTTCTTCCTTATTCAGCTGCAGTAAAAATTGGGTGGGAATTGATAATCCTTTAGGAATGTAGCTTTTGACACTTATCTGGTGGATGATAATTAATGCATTCCAAGAGGATTATCATAGTGGACTCTAGTTATAAAAGAGTGACATTCCATTTACGTGGAGTGAAACTTTAATATATGGCTGTCTCTACCATGTATTTTTAGGAGAAATCTTCCACCTTTCAACTCCAGTCAGCATAGCTCCACCCAGTCCAGCTGTAAAGAGAACAACTGCAGGCACTGGCTGTTTTTACCACTGTGTTACCAAGACTTAAAACCATGGAAAACCAAAATTTTACTATTAAAAAAGCTTGTATTTAATTATTTCTGATATATACAGAGTGAAAAGTTTTATATTTGTTGGCTTCAAAAGGTGTAAGGTTTGCAAAGAATTGAAAATAGAAGAAGAAGGCTGTGGGCAGTGGTATTAAGACAGATACTTGATTTTTGTAAGCAGCATTTTTAATATAAACTCCACCGTGGTATTGCAATAGTGTGAAAGTTTTGGAGACATGTCACTCAGAACTGGACTATCTTTAAAAGCTTTGTGGGTTGCTAATTGCTGTATTCCCTTCACTAGGAAAGTTGATACTTTTTAAAATTTATAATAATGCTTTTGCATGAGGTTAGCTAGCTGGTCTCCTGTCTATCAGAAGGCCCTATGAGGAGCGAAGCATCCCCTTCTCCTGAAATCAATAGCATATAGGAATGACTTTCCCATCCCATCATCATATGGGACTGGAGTCTGTCCTCTCTCATGGTTCTGAAGAACACTTTTCTTATGTTTCCTTATGGTTTTGATTAGTTGGGATGTGTAAAGTTTCAGGTAGCATTGGGAGAGGCATGGGTTTTGCGTCTATTTGAAATAAAGAATCTTGAGGAAGATGACAGCTATAAATTATTGCCTTTAGGTTCCAAGTGTTACAGAACATGTTATGATGGTATGAAAAAGGCTATAACCCATGATATCACACATTGCTGTGCAATCAAGGTACAGCAATTTTTATAACCTCAGAACAATAGCCTACAATGATTCAGCTGCAAAAAAGTTGTCAATATACGTTTTGAGTATGCCTTTGCATTTGTAGTTCTCTCCCTTAAGTTAATCTTATGGAGAAAGTGTTTCTAGCCAGCAGCCATTTGCCAGGATGGGCTTTGTTTTCTGTTTCACTGCACGGGCTTCTTCATTGCATTGCAGACACTATATGGACTCTAACATGCTTACTGTACTAATCCATAACAGTATCCCTCTCTCTTCAGCAAGAGAAACTCCTTTCTGGTATTTCATGAATATGTTTGTTTGGTTCAGTATCTGGGTTTATTGTCTGTTTATGTGGTTAACTACCTTTTTGTATGAACTACTGCCAATCTGCAAAAAACATGGTGAAAAATAAATCGAAGATGTCAGGCAATTCTCAAAACAACAAGAACAGTTTCAAAATCAAAGTATTCTGTAAGGTACCCAAGTAGAGGTCAAACTCCTCCAATGCATTCTGATGCACAGTAAAGATTACATAAATGTTAAATAAGCAGAATATCACCTCAAAAAGTACATTGCATTTATGTAGAAAACAGATTTGTATCATTCAGATGTAGATGTAGGAAATGGAAACAATCTATTGGACCCCCTAGCTGAACCCATATGAGGTACAAGATTACTGAATAAAATAAGCTTTGTAGTGCTATGTCCAGTCTTTGCAGTGAAAAGCAAAGATCCATTTAAATTGAAATTTTAAATAGGTTCAAAAAGAAAGAAAAGCAACATTTGTAAAAATGTAAACTCAACCTTTATCAGACTCAGGAAGTCCATTTAAATATCCTGATGCAAAATATGTTGTAACGCTGGAGTTTATTGAGGGAAGAATTTCAAATATTAAAAGCTTAATTTTCACCCCAATGAATATGGTTTTAATGTGCCTTTTTAAAGAAGAGTATGATCCTGTTCATATTTTGAATCTTACAAGAGAAGGTATTTTTGTTGTTTTAAAGTATCTGTTCAACATATTGAATATGTGAATATGACACATACTGCAGATCAGTTCGCTTACAACAAATGTGCACTTGTTGATGATGTAATAGCTGTAGACCCTAGTATTTTAGTCAGAGCCTGGTTGAAATTTCTTGGCAGTCCATGGGAAATCTTCCTGATTTCAGTGGGGTTTGAGTCAGACCTATAGAACTTTATATGAAAGGCAGTCTCAAAGCCGTCTTCAAGACCAGACCTGCCTACTGCACAGACTGCAAGCCCACAGCTCCGTTCTGAAGGACGACTAGAACTCACCTTTATGTTCTTACATGTTGCACTATGACCAATGGGTCAACACGTTGCCAGGCTGCCTGGCTGGGCTTTACACAGGTACTGTGGCAACTACATGAGTGGCAGAGCAGAAATAAGTACCATGAGCACAATGAATTTTGGAGATATTTTCAAATTATGAGGAGTCCTGGAAAGTCGCCTAGATCTCCCATTATTTTTTCACAGCAATATTCTTCTTTCTTTACTTTGTCCTGATTTATAAGATATCTATATTTTTACCATCTTCGCACTTCTGAGAAGATCTCAGTATTATCTGTCCCCTTTGGAGGATGCCATGACAATTTAGTGCTTCTTGGCCCCTCACTTCTAGGAGGCAAGGGTTGCAGTCTGATGGCTTTTTGACATCAGGGAAATAGTCCTAGATAACTCTGAAGATTAATGAAACAGAAGTAGTGTAGTATACCAAAATGTTACAAAATATTTCAAATGTAAACTCAGTCTAGTCATTACCAGAATGGCCCATTCTCTTCTCCTTGAAAAAAGTAAACAAAAAGCATTGATACATATGCTACATCTGGCTTGATTTTGTCCTCTTTTCCAGTTTTTTTTTTCAAATAGTAGTAATGATTAATATGATAATGACTCTGAGATGTTTATTTCTTCTCTCAAAAAGGGAGTAAGAAAATTTATTCTTTCACAAAAGGACATCAGTTTTATCGTGTATAGGGAAAATGTATCAAAGTATTAATTAGACTTTTCTTTTGTTTTGCTAGTTTGCACTAGACAGATGGAATTCTGATCTTTAACAGCATCATGACTCATGAAACTGCTTGTGTACTAAAATGTCATTATTAACACAACAGTAGTTTTCAGCAGTTGGTAATTATTGGCATAATTAAACATTTATCAAGAAACAAGTATTTATCATTCATTAAACTTTCATTAAAAATCCATCTTAGCACAAGCTAGATTAGCCAGTGATTTTAAAGTGATAACTTCTTAACTTCTGGCAGGAATGTAGTGTATTTTGATAGCAAAGAAAGTTGTGTATAATGCAACCTTTCAGATTTTGTAAACAGTTATAGTATTTCAGATTTAGGAGTGTTATTTTTAAGCATTCTATAAGACTCAGACAAGAAAATGCTTGGCTATTTTCTCTAGGGTTTGTGAAGTTCGGCACATTTCAACTGTGTATTTGGGGAAACAAATGACTGTAAAAAGCCAGTGCTACGTATGCTTTATAAACAGATTTACATTAATTAAATTCCCCCAAAGCCTGAGGTATTTACATATATTAGGGCATTGACATTATTTATTTTTTTGAATGGACCATCTCAAAAAATCTGCCTTATGGTATTGTAAAAGGATGGAATCTCAGACTAGATTTTTGTAATTTAGAAATCTTGAAGAGCTGTCTGGTCCTTATATAGTATTTTCCAACTCAGTATTTGTAAATAAAGAGGAAAAGAATACATGTTTTATTATTTAAAAGAAAGAGACATATTACAACTCCGAAAGGTTTTGGTTTTATTTTGCAGAGTGGAGTATTAGACATTATCCATGGTCTGTTCAGTTTTGATTGATACATTTAGATGGCAGATTCATTGGTTTTTGACACGTTTAGGCATGAATAAAGATGAAGTAAATTTTGTAAATTTCAATATGCAGAAAAATAAGGCTAGTCAATGTCCTGTAGTTCACTCCTATTCTGGTGTTCTTATTTAGCTGTTTTTAAGTCTTCTCTCCTTGGCTGTTTTGTTCCTTTCCTGAGTTTTCACCTGCCATTCCCACAAACCCTGATTATTACAGAAGCACTGGCTTACTTAATCTTATAGCTACCGATTGGCTATTTTACCTCCTAGCCTTTTGTTTCTTCTCTTGCTTATGGGTTCAATAGGATATATCACTTAACCCCTCCCACACTGTCACTGTTTTGCAAGAGATGCCAATTTGGCAAGGTTAGTGTAAGTTTAAAATGCTCTAATGTGGTTTTCTAGATTGTGGTGGAGGAAAAGCAATATTCAGTGAGCAAGACTGTCTTGGAAAGCTCCTTCACATACATACGAGTGCTTCACATCTCAGCCCGTATTCAGCAACTTTGTTTGTGTTTTCTCTTGGGCGAAAAATTTACTGTATCAGTGCTTTTATGTCACAAGAATGAATTGAATTTGTACCCTTTAGTGCAAACAACAATAGACAGAGTGGTAACCTAGTGGAAAACAAATAGACGCCCCGTCCCTTTTGGGGATTCAGAGAGGTTCAGAAAGATGGAGCTGACGGTAGAGAGGTGGCAGATAAAAACAGGCCAAAGCAGGAAAGAATCCTGCGGTCATTTATTACCATGCCATCTTCATAGTGTTTGCTGAACCAAGGTGCAGAGTAATGATTCAGACAAATGATGTTAATAATAATAGCTGGCCCTTTGGCAAAAATGGAATACCTTGTATTGCAGCATGAGACCTAATCAGATTCTCCAAAACTTGCCTCAGACCGATAGAATTTTTAGTCATCAGGTTTTCCGTCAATTGATTATCCTGGGTTGCTGGATTTTTATGGGAAGGGATACACAATTATTTTCCATCAGGGACAAAGCCCTGAGATTTTACATGCTATGTTATTTAATGTCTAGTTTAAAGCTAATTTTAAAATACTGTGTTATTTCTAGTTTATTTCTGCTGAAATTTGAGGTATTTAAATCAATAGAATCTACAAGATACTCCCAGTAATCATGGATTGCTTCATCACATTTAGAAAATTTCTGGAGTTCGTAGTCTTTTTTTTTCTTTTTTTTTTTACATAATCAACAAAGAATTCACTGTATTTATTGTAAGCAGCTAATTGCAAGTATACTTTACAGTGAGGTGTTTTGTGCTCAGAATATTGCCTGTAAAAATAAGCTCTGTGTGAAGCCTAACTGTGGATTTTAAACAAGGGGTAGGTGTTATTATGGCTGATCTGACTAATTGCTTTGATCTGTTCTTAGGTATTTGTACATAAAAGAACATTTTCACCCAAAAAAGCTTACTAACCATTTTGTACTGTTCACATATGACAGTTTTGTTGTTCTTTTTAATAATACCTGTAGGTTTTAGGCATATAGGTTGCAATTATTTTTATTAGCTGCTGTTCCGTTAACAACATAACCAACATCTGTTTTAATCTAAACATCATCAGACTTATTAATTAGGTACATTTTGGCATCAATTTATCACATGTGCTTTGACACTTTTGATACTTGAAGCATAAGCTATTATGTGTAATGAAAAAAAAAAAAAAGTATGATTTGGATTCAGTGTTATACATCATCTGTAGGGGACAATTATGTCGGCATGTGGGAGGTTAATGTACACACTCTCTAGATTCCTTTGCTTGATTTGCTGTTTTCTTCTTCATAAGTCTAGGTAAACAGTTTGTGCTGCCATTTAATGCACAGGTTAAGTGTAGTTGCAGGCTATTATACATCATTAGAGTAAGTAATATTCAGCTGTGGAAGAAAGATGGAAGCTTTTCACTTGTAGCCACTTGGACATTTCATTTTTCATCTAGTATTCCATGGCAAAAATTAGTTGTGGCAGGCCTGATGTAATTTATAGCCTGGTACCCTGAAATTAAGCAATGAATCACACCATTTTGGCTGATTAGAGTTAATGCATTTTTCCCAGTGACATATTTTGTAAAACAATGCAGTTTATTCTAAACTTTGCCTTATCAGACCTAGTCATTTCTCACGTCAACTGGTGCAATGGATTGTACCATGTAGGGTGCACTCTATCACCAGATTTCTCTTGGTATTGTACTGTAGTTATCGTCCACTATAAAAGGACAGCCTTTCCTTTCTTTCCTAATTTTCCCACTGGAAAACATTAACTTTCCTGTCCTTCCACCCTCTAGCCTCCATTCTCCAACCAGACAATTCCGAAGCAAAACACAGAGTAACGCAATTCAATGCAGCTTGATTGAAAGTGCAGGGTGTAATGATCAAGTGAGTAGAGACCATTGGATTGTGCCTCAGGCCTTCACACTCTGGATGTGGTCAATAACAAATTTATTACTAATCAAATCCAATAAATACAAACCAGCATACATTTATTTTATTTGGCAACCTAGCAGGTCAGAGAATAATAATAAAACAGGTAAGCCAGAGACTGCCTTTCAGACAAAGATGCTGTAGCTGATGTGTACTGCCCTTAAAGCTCCTATACATTACAGACAGGCAGTCAGACCCCAAGAAGCTGTGTTGTGTGTGTCACATTACCAGTGGGCATTGTGTCCCACTTGCCTGTGGAATATATTAACGATGAGTTTGGAGAATCTCTTAGCTGAGATACTTGGTGATAGGGAGAGGTATCACTGCAGAACAGGATCTATAGGTATTAGTGTCAAGAAGAATAATGTCTTCTTTGCCCTTTCTCCTGGGTTATTGCATGGGTTATACAAAGACTGGGATGAGTTAATAGAAAACAAAGAAACTAAAGGTGTGTAGGGAGGGGAGCAGAATCAACAACATAACGGAGATGTGAATTTTACTGTTGCCAAAAATAATGTGCAACTGTTAGTGCCCCCAAAGCACTAACATGCATAAGAGCACATGACATAATCATTGCAGGCATCTTACACCATGTAAAACCAACACGGACAAATAGTGCATAGCTAATGTAAAGCTGACATTCAGTATCCAGGAGTTTTGTGTATTCAGATATTTTTATATGTTTGCGCATGAAATTCAGCTAAAACTTCTCAGTGCTGCAATTTGTCACGCAGACACGTTATGAATTACAAAGTGTATGCCAAAGAGACAAACCGAATAAAATGATTGGGAATCTTTAATGACATGAGAAGTGCAGCTCACGTAGTACAAAAATTCCTTCTTTCTTAGCTGCTGGAATCCCTCTGGTTTTGAACAGCTTATGGAAAAACCCAACAACAGTCTGCAACATGTAGGAGAATAGGGCAGCACACCTGCAAGACTCCAGCCTACCTTGTTCACACCCAAGATAGGAGAAAATGATTTATTATCTGTCCCTTGAATTTCTCTGAGCGTTCTGTCTAAACTTTAGAAGCAGATTGCATTTGCGATTAAACCTTAACAAATGTTGTTTTAACTAGACTGCAATATATGTTATTGACAACAAGCTTTTTTTTCCCCCTGAAAATAACATTGGTGTTTAGGCATGCAATTTACAAAAATGACAAGGAAGGGTGGTACTTTTCCCAAGGTGAATGTGAGTTGACTGATTAGCTGGTATTTTAACTTAGATTCTTGCAAATTACAGACATAAGAAACCCTGCAATTTATATGTACTTTAGAAGTGAAAGCTTTAATCCCATGATTCATGAAAGTAAAGTGGTAATAATTTAAGTACCATATTTTATTTATCCCTCAGAGTTGTCAGCTGATACCAGAAGTATTCTCACTATTTTTGGGTTGCTGCCTTTGGCCACCTAATTGCTTCTTAGGAAGTAAGAGGGAAATTGCTTATATAACTACATGGATTGTCTTTGGCAACGTCAAGCCAAGGCATCAATCAGTCCATCTGGGTAAAATCACAAGCTGACTCCGATATTGCTAAATATTTATACTGTCAAATACACACAGACATCCAGATGAAAAGAGGCATTCATTAGGAATGCTCCAGCTTGTCAGTTTAAAGATGTAGATTAGAGCAAAACCTCCCACTATGGTACTGAGTGCTCAGGAAAAGTCTATATTTAGCCATTCTGAGCAATAAATATCATCATATTGCCTCATTTAGGTAAATAGAGAATAAATATTGTCAAGATGATCTAGAGATAATGTAAACAGATCCCTGTTCAGAGTCTGTGTTAGTAGGGTAAATTCCAGGACATGGGTATGCTGCTGATGCTTTTTGGTTTAACCCTTTTCCTTAATTGCATTCCCCTGCTCCCCCCCCACCACCTTCCCCCTTTTTACAGTAACAGTAAGATTTGTTCCTTGAAGATGAGAAGGAAAGGGCTGGGGGGGATAAGGTGGGGTTTCTTTTTAAACAGAAGGTTATTTCAAAGTCTAACTGAGTTATTACATTAATTGGTAGTTTTGCTCAAGTATTTTCTTGGCACTGCTAAAGGCTGCTTCTGGAAAACACGGCTATCTGTAGCAATGCAGAAGCTCACTCTGGAGTTTAACATGGGAACTGACAAAGCCCATCAGTCAGAAGAACATCATAGCTCTGAGGTTAAGACATGATTTCAAGAATACACCCAGTTAAGAGTCACAGTGGAATTCCTTTTATAGCATTTTTTTTTCCCCCCCCTGTGTTGAGGCATATTGTAAGAATAAGCAATGAAAGATCAGTACTTCAATGAGAATTGTTACTGTCCTGCTTCAAAGTGGGTGGCTTGTCCTGGCAAATTAAGAGTAGAATTTGTTCACTATATTATATACACAAAAAAGATTGCAGAAGAATTTTCTTTTTGCATACTGGGGAGGCCTGTGCCTCCCTCCATAGAACTGGCACCTTGGAAGTTACATACAAGGAGAGTGGTGACTGACGTCAAAGTTTTAGTTAATTACACTAGATGATTTTTTAGATTAATAATTAACATCTCTCTTTATACCTAAATATCTGTAATTAATCAGCAAATCATAATGTGGAGACTAATTAACTTCAAACTCAAATCTTAACAGAAAATCCATATTACTATCCGGCATCATTAATTACTCCAGTAATCAAAGTTATCCCTCATGGGATTTGACATAAAGCTTTGTAGGTTTATAAACCAAGCTATTATCACAGAAAAACATTTTGAAAGCAGCTTCAAATAGCATTACAGATAACTAAAGTATTAGATTGGAAATTTAAACAAGTTTTCATTTTCTGTATTACATTATCAATAATCCACTCATTGAAGCTGGGTAAGAAACTAAGAGAGTACACTTTCCTCCTCACCATGTGTATGTGAATTTTTGCTGCGAGGTTTTTTTTCCCTTTTGGAGGTAAAGCCGTGACTTCTGTCAGACGAATCATTTGTCAGTGTCTTTTAAATATAAGCCTCACTTTCTGGCAGCTTTTGCCATAGTGCTATCCATGTTAGTTGGCTATTTAAGAAATTAATTAACAGCTGTTTGTGTCCTGGTGTTATTCACGAAGAAGTACCAAAATATAAAGGTTTGAGCTTTAATATACAGAGCAATTTTTAGCTGCTGATTAGTCAATGTTCAATGGAAAAAAAAAAGAAAATATAGGGCTGTTATGCAAAAAAAAAAATCACCTCAAACAAATCTTATTTAATTAGCATGGACATCACAACTAGAAAGATTTGGAATGCATTAATTTTAATTTTTAATAAACAGGAAAGCCAATAGTACCATTTTAGCACACTGAAATCCCTTAGCTGTTTTTCATTTAGAAAGTTAGGAGTTAAAATTGTGTCTAAAATCCACATTTCAATTATTTTATCACCTAATCTTTCAAGTATGCACATCTGATACTGTTCTTTTGTGTGGCAGCTGTAAAAATCATAAGCAATTTTTACTGTCAAGAAAACTCTGAATAAATAGAGGCTGTTAACTTAGGCAGATATCTGAGGTTATTTGGTGGCAATCAAGAACTCACAGCACTTCAACTAATGGGTTATGATCAGAAACTGTTCCTAATAGCCAGCTAGACGGATCTGAATATGAAGATTTCTATAATTTTGTTGTCAGCTTGTGATGTACTCTACTGCTAATTATTTGGAACAATTATGTTTTCCTAATAACAAAAGAAGAAGCAGTGAATTAAGCAGGCTTACCTTCAGATCTTTAGATAACAGTTTAAATGCACTTGCCATTAAGAAATAACATTTCTTTTCCTGTATGGAACCCTAATTACTGAAGATGCTTGTCTTTTAAAATCTACTTCTTCTACTTCTTTTAAGCATGTTCAATGTGTCAGTTTACACTGATGACTTCAGTAACTAGTATTTTCTCAGTCTTAGGTTTATGCCTGTACCTCCCATAGACTGCTTACTTCATTTAGTTATTCAAAAACCATAATTAGTGCAGTAATTAACATGTGGATCCTTCAAAGGAAGACTGTTAGAATCATGGGACGTCTCTCATCATTCTTACTGATGTATGGATGATAAAAAAGACTTAGGTTGAGGTGACAACAGGATTTGTATTACTGCACATTATCTGAGCTGCAGGGAAATTCAGACAGGACCATGGTCCGTGGAGTCTTTCCTTTTGGAAAAAGTAATTATCCACACTGTTTCTATAATGTAACTAGGTGTTATCCTGCATTTGCAGCTGTCAAATCATTTGTTTTAAAACCATTATTGTATACCTTACAAATACTTGAAAGTTTTGGGGTTTGCACATTATCTTTTAACCAATTACAGAATTGGGGTGCAGCAATAAAAACATCAATAACAGCAATTTATATAAACATAACAGATTCCTTCTTGACAGTTGATTTCAGAGATGTTTATTGTAATGTTAAGTTGATACCGTCATAAGATTGGATCCATAAAAAAAAGGTCCAATTTAATTTTATTTTTCCCATGGAAAAATATATGTTTGTTTGTTTGTTTAAGATTTCAGATAAACTGAATCTATTGCATTTTCAAGCCATAGTACTTGATTCTCTGTATGGTTCACATAAATGTATTCCACTATTTCTTTAAGATGTTTATATCTGATGTCGTCAGCTTCCATATACGACATTTTAAATTAGCACATCAAGGAAATTCACATTTTCATCCAGCCTTTAACTTTCTGTAAGTAGTGGTCCTCTTTTTCACATTCACTGACATATGCCAGAAAAAATCAGTATTTTACCCTACAGGCAGCCCATGGGACTGGGATGAAATGGCCTCTATACATAGGGTATGACTTTATTTGCTAAAGAGGTTATTTGAAAAAGCCCTTAGGGTACTGCTGCCCTTTTGTCCCTCAAACTAGCAGGGGGAAAAATATAAAAGGAACTACACAGTAATCCCTTGTAGACAGGTGACCTTAAGCCAATTCTATACTGTAAGGTTTGTTTCCATTTAAACTCAAAACAGACAAAGAAAAAAAGGCAAATTGCAGGTTTTAAACTGCTGAAGAAATGTTACAATTTTTTTCTGTAAATTACTATCAAATACAGGCAAACAATTTTACTGCAAGTTAATAAAATTTAGTTTTGTTCTATGTAATTTAACTTAATGTTCTATAAACAATGGGTCCTATATTCTAGCAAAAATAGCATTGGAGGACTGATGGAAAAAAACCAAGCCCTCCTTATTTCAAGCAACTTTCCTTATTAGTGTTTAAATCCTGAAACTGCACCCAAGCATAATTAAACAAAAGCATGTAGACCTTCTAACTGCAACAGCAGTAGTAAAAAATATTCAGAATTAAGACCCACTGGAAAAAACAGCAACCACATCCATCCCTTGAAGTTCTTTTTTTTTTTTTTGTCCTTCTTCAAGCTGACTGTTGATAGAAGTTAAAAGAGCTACAGTCAAACTCGTTGATTATCGCAGAGCTGTGGTCCCTCTGCAGGTGCACCATCCTCTGGTGGTGTGTTTGGTATTTAAGCTTGTGTTCATCTGCAGTAGCTCTACAGTGGAAAGCCACCATATTATTCCTTATATGCTGCAATCAGCTGTTGTTAAATACGTACCACCCTGATTAGATACTGCTTTTCAAGAGGCGGTCTTCAAAATTCCATGATGAATTATGAAGAGCAGCTCTGAACCCACTTCAGGATAGCCTCTAATAAGTCACAGGTGTGACATCACTGAGCACTGTAATTAATGGGTGTTATGCCACTCCCTTGACTTATGAGTTTTTCAGAGGCTTTTAATTACTTTTGAGTTTAAGCCATTCTGGCAGAATTTTGAAGGAGCTCTGGTGGCAGCCGATTCTGAATGAATCTCTTCTAGTGATATTTGGAAAAAAGAACTGCTCTGGTGGCTGAAGGAAAATGTTTCAGCCGTTCTTCACGCCTGGTAGTCTGGAGGGAGGTTAAAAGACACAGCATGTGTCGACTGCTTCAGGCACCTAGTTACTGTATCCCCTTTCTGTATCTGGGGAGGAGCTGTAACAATTGTGGTCAAATCCATATATAATATAAAACAAAAGAGAGAAAAAGATTTGAAAAGCCAAGAATGGCTTGAAGGGTTATCATGATGTCATCAACCTGATTTTAGGTATAGAAAAGCCATTGTTTCCCATGTGGGTGCAGTCTTCATGTAACTGATAAAGTGCATGGAAAAAACCCACCGTCATTTATCAGCCATCAAGAGTAAGTTATAAATGATCACCAGTTAATCTGCATTTAAAACAGTGTTGTTGAATTTCAGTGCCAAAATCCAGTAGCAGAAGAATGTCACCCCTCGTATATACACACACACACACCAGAATGCATATACCGTAATATTAAGTTAACTCAGGTGTAAAGCTTTGTTCTCTAAACAGCTGAAGCTTCATGTCATTGTTTACAGGCACAAAACACACGTATTTCCCCGTATGTTGGCACCATATTGGTGTTCTCACCATAGCATTCCCTCCTCTTCAGATGATCTTTTGTTATAACATTTAGTTTTGTGAGGCAAAATATAGTAAATGTAAACCAATTATTTAACCAAATTACTTTGATCGTGGGAAACTGACAATTAGTGTTACAGCTTCTCAGCAGTGAAATCCACACAGTGGAGCAGACTGTGATATTCTGTACTGCAGTGTAAGTTGATGTAGTGCACTTTTTTATGTTGTAAGCTGTGAGAGAGGAGGAGGGAAGAGCAGGAGACAAGCGAAGTCCGTCTTGATGAACTATTAACTGATATCTGTGCTTTGTGCTTTAAGTTGTTTATCTTTTCTGTTTGTTAGTATATTGGGACAGCTCTTCACAGAAACCTTGATGACTGATGTCAACACTTAAAGCACACATATGTGGGTACAAGGTGATCAGCTAATCAAGGAATGTGTTAGAGACTTGCCAAACTACCCCGTGTAATTTCGATTTCTAGTAAATGTTGATGTCAAACAGGTTAGTTTGATTACCTGTAATGATTACCCACTTAAATGGTTCTATCTTTTGCACAGGGATTTGGGGGAAGTATTTAAATTATATGCACCGGTACACCCACATGATTTGGGTTTATTCTCAGAGCTTGAATGCCTCAGTCCTTCCATGAAATAGCAGTGACTTAGGAGAGCATTCTGGGCATTGTCATGCAAATGAGGCCACCAAACATACCACTTTGCTTCAAAATTGCTCTGCTGTGACAAGTAGCTTTTAAAACTGGAGCAGGGTTTTCCAAGCTAAGTGGGCAACCCTACATATCCTCTGAGATCCACTTTCTAAAATAAGTGCCTATATGCAAAGTCCTAATTCCATATCCGAGTGCTTAGATTGGCACTTACTACATACCCGTACATCTCATTCTGATGCATATTAAGGTGGTCCTTTATGCTTGAGTATTTTGCTTCTTCCACATTCATGCAGTGAAAAAAAGAAAAAAGAATAAAAAATAAAGTGAAAAAAGGAATAAAACAGAAGATGCATATAGCACTGAGAAGTTGAGTTTAATCTAGTATTCAGCAGCTCTTAAAGTCGGGGTTTTGTGAGCTATCACTTCAGCCAGTACAGATTTTAATTAATGCAACAGCAGCTTCTCAGCAGCACTCAAGACCTTAGCCAATAGGTCATGAGGAAAAAACAAGTCCTCACCTGTCTCATGATTCACAGAAAATATCTGTAATCAGAGGCTATTTTTGTCTCTGACTATCCCAGGCAATTCAGGAATTTTAACCAGCATCTTAATGCCGGTTGGAAGCCAGGATGGATCTCAGAGCACTGGTATTAAATGAAGAATGAGCAGAATCCAGATTGCTTGTTGTTTTGGTTTGTTTTGTTTTGGTTTGTTTTAATCGAAAATTATATTTGTCACATTGTGAATCAGTGAGAATTTTGTCTGAATGAGTTCTGATTGTGGCCAAAATTTTACTCTTAGCCACTGACCAGTATTGTTCCATGTGCTGTGCACTGGAGCTAAAAAAGTCTTAGATACAAACCACAGGGCTGTCATAGGAATGGAAATCCTTGATCTGCCAGGTAGGTAAGGATTTATAAAAGAGATAGATAGAGATAGTGATAGAGAGAGTGGGTGCTGGATTGCTGCGACGGTAGAACAGACGGGCTTCTCATATCCCCTGTGGCCATGTCAGCTACCTTGTCAGTGTGTTGCATGTTGCCTCATAGAAATGCCTAACAATCTTTTAAATACAGATTTAAGTATGTCATTCAAGACCCTTGCATTTGAAAATGTAGATCTTAAGTATCTCACAGCTAGTTAGATGTTTTCACTCCAAATTATGGAGAGGTTTGCTTCCAAAGCTGGGCTTTCTGTTGTTTGCTGCATAATTACATGGCACCTGCACTCTACAAAGCCAATGGACCTCAAACCATTCCAGCACATAAATCTCTAAAATATTTTGGTTTAAAATACTTTTTGTGTGTGTGAATAAAAAAAAAAAAAAAAAGAAACAAAATTATTTTGAGGAAGAGCTACTGCTGTTGCCTTTCATTGTTCTTATTGTTGTGTGTTAGCTACATTATCTCCCAACCTCTTTTTGGAGCACTTATTTAAGTAAAACTTGACGTTGTTTCCTTTTATTACAAGTGCTATTTATACACAAATTGGAACAGATTATGATACAGCAAAGAACTTTTTATACTGCATAGACTGTGCAGCAAGAGTGCATTATCAGCATTACATGCCTCAGTGAGGAGTATTTTGCTGTTTTAAGCCTCATCACTATAAGAATTAGGTATCTAGATACAAAGATTCTACTGGAAACTTTTGAGTTAGGCTGTTGTCATCTAACTGAAAATGAAAACTTGTTCATGATAATTAGACAAGAGGAATTAATGGAAAACCCAGACTATATGCACTGTTTAGATGAGACTCCAGAGACGTACTTTATCAGCTTCTGCTTTCTTGCCATGGGACAATCCCAGAAATAATTAGCAATCCACTGCCCTACTGCACTTAGACCCCTCGTCTCTAAACATGATGGAAAGCGAAGGTGGTTGAGGTTTCATGAAAATGAAGCACATGGTGTGACAGACCCATCTGTGCCAGCTTTGTAAAACAAAAGTGCCCAATTTTATCATCATTGCCTTTTGTTCTGCACAATGCTATTCACGTGGTGGGTTTATGGATGCTTGCCGGTAGTCTGCAAGCCTCGATTTATCTGACTGCTTCCTCTCCTGTGCTGTCTGTTCTCAATTGCACTGCTACCTTCCCTGCCCCCACAGTTTCCTCTCCTTACCCAGCCTTTCTCCCCAGACAAAGCCAACGTAGAACCTCCTAGCAATTTTCCAAGGTTCTGGGCTCGAAGACTAAACTAATTTGTTTTTGAATTGCAGATCAAACATAAACTGCAAAGAAGCATTTAATCAGTTAGGAGAAGCAAGGGTATGGCTTGTTTAAGTCCCAGAATCCATAAACCTGTAATGATTTTATTATATTGGTGTCAGTTTTCATTATTTTCATGAATGGGTATTCCCTGCTTAATGCACAATATTTGCATCTGATGAACCAACGAGTTTAAACATGGTTTGTTTTAATGCTTTGTGAATTTGCATTCAAATTCATCAGAAGTAATTCTATTTGAAATCACACAGGGCTAAGCACAGTAGTTGTAAATCCATTTGAATTGAGATGCCAGAATCAGCCCATTAATCTACAAATCTACAATATAATTTTTGTATGGTTAGTGGGCTTTTGTTCTGGGTTTTTTTGTTGTTGTTTTTTTGGTTTTTTGGTTTGTTTGGTTTTTTTTAATGAAGTAGAGGGGGTACCAAGTGCATGTGTGGGAGGGGAAGTGTTCATGGAGGTTTTGATAAGTTGACTAAGAGGGAGTATGTGAAAGGAACATATGAAAGGCCAGAGACCATGGTTTGAGTATGTCTGTCACTGCCACTTGAGGTAGTTGCATGAAGAGAAAGGAAGCCTCTCAGATCAGCAGGTTTTCTGACATTTAGGATGATAGAGGTTGTCATCAGCACCTTCCATTCGGTTTGGAGAGTATCAGAGTTCACACAGAGCTTTGAGCATCACTATGGCCTGCATTTGATATTTTAAGTTGTCTTGCTCTTAGCTTTGATTTTTGTGTAGTCTCTTATTAAAAAGAGAATTAATAGGGGCAGCAGGGTTCACCTGCAACAGAATCGGGGTCATTTTGGAAGGGATGAATGTGGCTATATGATAGCAAACTGCTTAATTTCATGATGGCTGCAGAAGAAATCTGTACTTCTTTCAATACCTAGAGAATGATTTTAATATCTGGGTTCTTAAATAGACTGAATTGCCTGATAGTAAGATTTTTGTTTAAGTGGATAGTTACCAGATTTTAATGTGAATGTATCATTGTCTCAGAGAGCAAAGACAGGTATGCATGAGAGGAATTGTTCTGTGAGGAAAAAAAAAGGTTTATCAATATTTTCTACACTACACATTCTTTTTAAATGTAACAATGAAGTTTTTTGGTAAAAAATTATTTTTAAAACCTTCAACAATGTGTAATCATACATAAAGTCCTTTAGCCTTTTAAAATTAATGTCTTTATTCACTTATTTCAATAGGTGATAATTCAAAATAGAATTCATCTGATACTTTTGAACATATTCATGCAGCCGTTTTGCTTAGATAGGATGTGGCTGAAATCAATCTGAGAGATATATTTGGCTGGGGGAAAAAGTGATTTTTAGATAACTTTGTGGCTGCCTTCCTCTTGGAACAAGCAGTGCTGGGTTGGCCCTTGTAAAGCAGAAATTAAACAGCCCAAGTCCCTGTTTTGAATATCAGACTGGGGCTAACTGAGGGGCCAATTTGGAAAAGCACTTAAACCTATGCTTAGCATTAGCTATAGGCTTAATTCCCAATAGTCTAACTACAAACCTCTTCTTATGAACTTGCATGAATTGTGGTGATCAAGAAGTCTACCATCTGACATCTGTGAAATGAGCTGGTAGACTCGAGTCTTTTTCATAATGAACCAGTTTCCATCTCATAAAAATCTGTAATTGCAGATGGTATCAGTGGACACCTATGACAATCTCAGAAGAGATAGCAACCTAGCATTCCTCATTATAGGATACATGGACACTGGGCTCCTCTCTGCTCATGAACATGGGGTTGATTCATTGACAGGGCATTATCAGGAAAATTGCAATGATGTGACTAGTGCTTCAGTGGGGGTAAATGGAGTACCTCAACTCTTGGAGTTGACAATAGGCTCTTCTAAGAAATTACAATGCTGTGATTAAGACATAAAGCTAAAGCTCAGTACACCTGGGAATTCTTGTGTGACCCTGGCAACACATTTTTTCTTGTTTTTCACTTCTCTGCCTGAAAAGTTAGAATAATGCTTTTTCATTTTATGGTGCAATTTAGAGATAAATATATTACTAATTGTGAGCAATTCAGAAGATACAGGTTTAGAAGCACCTGATTAGATAAATGCTCTTACATTTGAAATATGTTCTGTTCAGTTTGCAGTTGTTTGTGCTTATGCCTAACAGTAGTGGAAAGCCAGCCAATTTTATTCGGGTTCCTAATTCTGCACTGAGGAAATTAGCTTTAGGCACAAAACCCAAAAAATCTTGCATAAATTCACTATATTGTGAAAAAGACCCCAAAAAATAATATCGGGGAGAAAACTACTACTTTTGGCTTGTTCTTTTAGACTCTGATAGCATTTGTGTTCTGTCTGTGTGCATTCTCATATATGTATTGTCTTTTTATAAAGAAAATAGTATCATTAGTCTTTTCATTGCAGTAGAAGCAGTTGAAAAATGTCTCAGGGTTTCTTGGAGACACACTGACAGAAATGGTGAACCTCAACTGGTTTTGGAGCACTGGAACATTATACCAGAAGATATAGCTATGAAATCTCTAAGTAAGCCATAAATGGTACTTGTAGCAGTTGTTTCAACCTGTTATGCCATGGGCTTCTCTGAAGCTCTTTAATCTGCCCATCTTTGACACAAAAGACCACAATGAGTCCTCTGCTGCATTTTGTCTCTTATGTGCCAGAAGTTAAGAGACTTAGTCCACTAACTTCAGTAGCTGGAAAAAGAGTATTTTTAAAAAAATGGTCGTTGAAATAAGAACCCTTTAATGTAAGTGTCAGCAGGAGCTGTTAGTTTCTCAGTGTTTTTTGAAAATCTGGTCTTCCAGGTATCTAGCTCCAGGCTTCTGGCTTGTTGTGGTGGGGGGTGTTATCTGGTCTCTGTCTTTTCGCATATTACAAGCTTTACCACTTTCACAAAAATGATCATAACTTCCTCTGAAAATTTGTTTACTGCACTGAAAAATGTGAACTAAGTTCCAGGAGTACTAAAAGCGCTTGGGGTTCACTTATGTTACCACTAACGATGCCAAAGCAGGCCCTGTGTAAAAGCAGGATAAAAATTGCATTTACTGCACTGTGCATCAAACTACAAGCAAGTGTACTAGGAACCATGGTGTTTTTAAACCACTTGGCACCATTTAATTAACATGCTTTTAAGCATTATTTGGCTTCAGTTGTAGACAGATATATATAATAAATCTTTGAACAAGTGCTATCAGAAGTAAGACCTAAGTGGCATTTAAAATAGGTTAGAAAAATGTGATCACTAACAAGTTTTAAAATAGTCTCTCTTTTCTGAGTCTAAATGGTGCCTCAGGAAGAAAAAATAAAAAGACCTAATGAAATGACTTGACAGAGTGGTAGCGTTTGTTTACTAGTCCACATTTGAGCAGGATTCATGCTTCATATGATTGACAGTCATTGCAAATTCTTTGGCTTTTTAAGGCACCACAGTCTTGGGTGAACTTCAGTTCAGAATGGAGTTGTTTACAAAAGTTAACTAAGTAGTTCCTGCAGCATCACATGCTATGTTTCACTGGACTGTTCTGTAATGGTATGGATTTGCAGTACAAATGGAGATGACTCAGGTTAAATCACATTCTAACTACGCTGCAGTCAATTCATTCCATCTGGGAGCTTTGTCACCCTGGCACCTGGAAGTGGATGAGGTAGCTGAATTGGCTTTCCATTGCTCACCATGTCCAAACGTTTTCCGCAGTATGGCATGAATGTTCGAGTGTTTCATCAAACTCAGATTATACTGATCCAAAAGGGACAAAAATTTTCCTTCCTCTTCATCATATGTAGCCAGAATATGCACACCTTTAATATTTCCATTCAAGTCAGCCTTCTGTTATTTCTTATTTCACTGTTCTGAATATTCCTTAGTCAAGATCTCTCCCCTACAGAGATCAAGACATAATTCAATTGTATATGTACCAGAGCAGTGTGTAGCAGACATGCCTCAGAATGTGCAATTAAAAATTGCTTTGGCCTGTTTTCTTTTCCTCTTTTATATTTTCATAAACTCACATGTAATTTGATGAACACTGTCATTCTTTAAATTTCTTCAGCATTGCAGTTGTCTTGTTGAATGTCATTTTTGCATATTTACTTTCTCCACAAGTGCTAGTGTGCAGTAGCACAAGTTGAATCTTGCATTGTTATTTTTGTATTTACTTAGGTTACATCCTGATTTTCTCTGTAATCACGATAACACTTCCTCCCAATAGAGTATTAACTCTGTATGCCATCTAAAAGCTGCTGATTTCTACCTCTACCTAAGTAAAAATTTCAGTAGTTTTGACAACAGAGTCAAAGTAGTATGAAAATTATTTAGAGCATGAAAGCACAACTTTACCACAGAGTGGAAGCATCTTGAATAAGGAGCTTCTGAGCACTTGGACAGAGCTGCAGTGTGGAACTCTTCACTTTGGACTTCCCATGCAGCCCTGGCACACACACCATCTGAGCAATTCCTGCTTCGGTAGTGTTCAGTGATGGCTCAGAAAATACAATCTTAGGTGTCTTACGTCTCATTTTATCTCCATACAGCCTTGTACCTTCTAACACTGGCAGTGGAAGAGGGCTCATTTAAGTACCTCTCTATCAGTTGCACTGAAAATACATTTCTGCCAGCAGAAGGGTCAATCATATGAACAGCTCCTTCTTTAAGATATGCTGGAAACATGCTGCTTCCATCCTCCACCAGAGGTGAATCATGACAAGAAGACTTTGCCACAAACTCAACCCTTGCAAGTGGCATGAACGTGCTATAAAAGTGGTACCCCATCTCTCCAGTGTCTGTTCCCTATTCCCACCTCCCAGAACCAGCGTGTACCCCTGCTTCACACTTCCCCAGTAAAACTGGTGCATGACTGCTAAGCCTGTGACGCTCTGCGCTGACAAATCCGTACAATCCAGTGGTCATGAGTTGGGGCAGAGTCAGCCCTGATGGTGTCAGTGCCTCAGGAGGAGCAAGGGGCCAGCAGAGGAGCAGACCTCTGTGCTGCACCTGTACCACCTCTAACCAGCCCTGTTCCCTCCCTACTGGGAGGGGTCAGAAGTTGTTGGATCTTTTGCACTGAGACGACTTTTGGGGTGGGAAATCTGGTGTCAGAAGCTTGGGAAGTACTTTCATAATTAATTCACCTACATATAATCCTTTCTGCCAGCTTGGGTACAGCTGTACTAGTGGCTGATCTTAGGCTATAGTTACATATGTAAGGCTGAAGTGTCTAATCTGTTGTTTTCTTCGAAGTACAGGTTGGCACGTCCTACAGCTTTCAGACTAAATGATCATAGTGCTCCTTTCCAGCTGTAGAACTATTGCAAAAATATATAAATATTATTAACCACTGGCATTACATTTGATGCTATAGAGTATAGCAAAAGAAATAAAAGAGAGAGAGCTTTTTCAACTGAAAACCTTCCCTTCTGTTCTTCTGAAACTGGTTGCAATGCTCTTTCGCTTGCTGTAGCATCCTCTACCTCTGTCCAGATGTACATCTCTCCTCCAGTATCTTTCCTATAATCCCTAGTAGGTGAGAGACAAAAAGGAAAATATCAACTGTATGTCAGTGTCCAGGTAAAAAAACCTGCAAAATTAAGTTATGAATCTCCCCCTTTTTGCAAAATGAACTGTTCCCAACTGAGCCCAACACAGCTCCTTCTTCCCAACAGTTTTTTGCTTCTAATCATATGCATCAGGGCTCATCCTAGTATGATTCTGATGAAGTCCACAAAAGAGAGTACACTCATCTCCTACACAGGTATCTGGATATTGAAACAGTATGTTTTTTTTCTGATAAGATAGAGCATTAATTGCTTTACTTATTAGATGAGCATTAGGTTTTGCCAGAAGCCATCTCATAGACTCCTGACACCTTGCATGCTGAGAAGTGCTGTCCTTGAAGTTACTACAGTGTGCGATGATCAGAACTTACTGCTGATGTTTTGTTAGCATTTACTAGCAACATCTTGGCAGAGGGTGACCTCTAATACTGTCTCTAAACATTTTCAATTTACAGACTCAAGAATTTTTGCTGTCTTTGCCTCTCATTCTTTTGAAGAGGTCAGCCCTTTAGGAATTTGCCACAAGAAAGAAGTTCACAATACTCTCTATACTGAAACAGCTTAATAGGAATATAGCCACAGTGAACACAAAACATACAATTCATTTTAATATTTATAGAAGAAATTCACATTGTTTTAAGTGTACACAAACAGCTGCTGTCATTTGGCTATGAGCAGATGTTAGACCTCCGAAAGCTTTGCTGATAATTAAAATACTAACAGTTAGTGTTTTACCCCAGCTGCAGGTTCTGTTTACTGTAAATTTGATTTTAATGGTGCCTCTGTGCAGTTATTGAATAGAGGTTTGTTTTCTACTGTACATACAAAAGTGTCTGCAATGAAGACAAATGGTTATTTCCTGTAATTTACTCTGGAAAGATATGAATATACACTGTAACATAGCTGAATTTATAAATGAAATGAAGATATGACTATCACATTGGAAATGGTAGTTTCTGCTATCTTAACTACCAAAAAGAACTAGGGGAAATTTACTAATTCTTGTTACTCCCAAGCAGTCCCCCTAAAAAATGCTGTGCTTTTCAAACAGGTTGTGATATGCCCTCGAGCAAAGAACAGGTGCTCCTTTTTATTGAATGGGTGCATAAATCAGAATAAATAAACACAGGAAATCAAGATACTCTCAGTTTGATAGGTATGCAGAAGAATATAATTTCTGCTTGATCATTTAATAACATGATGTTTTATTTTAGGTATCCCTTACAAGTGTCTGTTCTCTCTAGTGCATATATGTACATCAAACGTTGGGGAAGGCGAGGCACTTCCAGAATTGTTAATCCCAAGGGCCTGATTATGCAAACACAATGCATAATGCAAGCTACCATGTTTAGTCCCTTTGAGACTATTGAGGCTAACTATGGCAGTAAGCAGTACTCTTGATAAATAAATGTTTATAGGACCGGGATCTATATGTATATATTCCTGAAAAAAAAAAACCAAAACAAACAAACAAAAACCCCTCTTGCTGGCATAATAATGACAAAAAGGGAGGTGGGGGATTTCTTGATTGGTTTTTTTTGACAAAACAGTTATTGTATGGGACTAGATCTATTTCAGAAATCCAAATAATTTTCATTATGAGCAGAGCTTTTGGGGGGGGGGTTCCACTGATTTTCTCATATTTCCACTGATTTTCTTGTATTAGCATTCACATATTTTTTTACTGTATGTAAATATAGTTTACTATATTTATTTATATATATTATTTTATATATATATAAGTATGTATTATATATATAAATATTTATATTATATATACACACACATATATATATGTATGTTTACTATTCTGCCTGGCTGGGAAACCAAATTCTCCAGTTTCACCAAGAACAACCAGTACCTCTTGAAATTTGGATTCCTATTGAGAAGTGCTGAAAATGGGCTTTCCAGTTGCACTGCAAGGGTTAAAACAGCACAAGTGCATCCATGTAGTATCCACATCAGTTGTTCCCAAACTGAGAACCAGTGTAGCCTTTGAAGCTGGACTGCCAAGAAGTGTCCAGGCCGGCTGCCCTCTCTCCAGCTGTGAAATTGCACTGGAAGAGCTATAGCTAAAATACTCCCATCTGCATTCCTAATGGCTGTATGTGCCACACGGAGGTTTCTGCTCACATACAGGAGCTGAGTAGTCAAGCCTGGATGGAGGCAAGCAGGTAACAAGGAAAAGCAGTCTCCAAGCATCTCAGTTACTGGGCAGGTTAGGCAGCTGTAAAATCTACACGTTAACACTGCACATGTTTGCCATCTTCAAGGGGAGTTTCAGTCTACCTGGTTTCTGTTTGCATAGCTTCTGTTACACAGGGCTCTATAGTGTTCATTTTTGACCTTGAGTGCATGAAAAGAGAAACTGAAATTTTTCACAGGGAAGGCCTTTTCCCAAAGGTTAATTGGGCACTGGAGAGAAACTAAACCAAACCAAACAAACTGCCTAAACACTCTTACTGAAGGGCTCAGCTATTTATTTTGGTGGCTGTTTTTTCTTTTGTTTCTTTTTGTTGCTGTTGTCATAGTCCTCTGAGGTGTGGGAGGTAAAAATAACAAGCAAGAAATATCACTCTGTTCTTTCAAAATAAAAAAAAATGACAAAAATATTTCCTTTTACATTTCAAGGAAGCTAAAAGGACATCTGCTGCTTTGTTTAAGATACCTGAAAGGTTAAAACTTCATCCTTTATTCAAGCATTTCTTAGAAGACCTTGAAGTTTCTAAACATGATTGAGTGGTTAAGGACAAAGCTAGAAGCCAAGGATGTTTTGAGTTTCAGCAGTGAAACATGATGTTCCTAGATTTTAAGTACAATATGAACTACTAACACTATTTGGGAACTGTTATTGTTTAAGTATTTTTTTTACAGTAATAATATACTGAAAGGAAAAAAACCTTGCTGCATTGGTGTCTCTTGAGATTTATGTACTTTGTGTCAATGGTGGAAATTTTTTGTGTGTTTCTTAGGGATCTGGTTAAGTCCCCTATAAGTATACTTATTTGTACTGCTTTACAAATATTTGCTGCCTTTGTGGACATACTAGGTCTGACAATGCCATTTTGGCTTGCTGATTTATTTCAGTTCTATGTGTGACTCATCCTGTTTTCTCTCCTTCAGCAGAAGACATGAATAAGCCTTCATAAGCTCTTTAGTAGTTTAACTACCTGGTTTAGCAAATACAGGCCCATGCATTACTTGCATGTAAAAAACATATAAATGCAAAAGAATAGTTATTGCTATGGTTAAGGAACAGATAAAAATGGGGCTTATTACTGTGGCCTCTGAAAATCAAGAAAATCCCCAAGCTGTGACATTATGCCACCACAGTTCTTAGACTGCACTTCAATTAGAGGTCAGTACAAAAATAATTTTTTTAAAAAAAAAGGAAAAAAAGGAAAAAGAGCGAAGTGGAAACTTGGAGCTTGATCAAAGCTTAAATTGTTTCTTTATGAATTTGAATGGTGAACTCACTGAACCACTCAAAATATTGTACTACCACGTAGACAGTAACTTTTAAAATAAAATAAAACAAAACAAATTTTTAAAAATTGATTATTCAAGTGATTCTGAATGTCAGTTGAATGTTTTGTATCTATCCTCTCCTTCAAGGTTGTATTTGGTTGAAGAAGATGCTTATTTGTATTGTTATAATTTAATATCCATTGCATTTTAGTAGATACCAAACATTGATGTTTCAATAAATAACATTCCTAATCATCAAAATACAAAATATTAAGTTTTGCTAAGTCGCTGTAACTCAGACCTTCTGGACCTTTTGCAGAAAAGGAAAAATAGCTGGTCCAAGCATGCTGTGTAAATGCAGATCATTTCCGTCCTCGTAATGGAGATTATTTCATTTCTGACTTTCTGCTTTGTTCTAAAGGTGCTCCTGGTGAAGGTTATCCTCAGCCTCAGCCTCAGCCTCAGCCTGGCCTCACCCTGCACAGCCGCTTGCTGCAACTTTTGGGGAAGGGTTAGAATTCTAACGAGGCTGCTGGCAGAGAGCAAAGTGGTGCTTTACATATAATATTAGCCCAGACTTTCCTAACGCATTACGCATTTCTTTCTGAGACAAGTCTCCTTAATGCCATCTTTATCTGCTACACGATGCATGAAATCTACTTTCTGTTTTAGAACTGCAGCTGACCCCCGACCCCGCCAGTGGCGCCACAATGTGACCTCTCTATTGTCATCAGCTTTCATTCTCCTGAAAATTCTATGAATTTTTATTACAAGTTTTTTTAAACCAAGCTGAGGCTTCAACAAATTACTTGACACAGATGAGATGAAGTTGTTGAAGTAGTGTTAGATAAGTTTTACAGCCAGCATGTGTGCTGCTGAACAGTACAAAGCCAGTGTCCTACAATGTCATACACCAGTAACTGCTGAGCCTACTATTGGATAAATACATCATTTTATGGAACATTGATTGTTCTATAAACCCAATGGAGTATTATGCTCTATGATCAAACCATTTAGATTGTGTGTAGAGCACAGAAAATGCCATATTCAGGATGGTACTAAAAGTGCCATTTGTGTATTTTATGGATGTCATTACGGGGGAAACTTCTCTCTGTAGGCCCTGTTTACTGCAAAATTTTTTAGTCTGTAATGACATTTTTCATTCACAACGTATGCCTTCAAGAGAGGGGGCCCTTGTTTTATTTGTTTCATTCGAGTTTACTGCACAAATCCTGTACATTTTAATTAAATGTAAGCTTAACAAAAGAATAAGGTATTTATTCTGTGGGGAACAAATGATGACAGTAACAAAGGAATAAAACAGACACACAAAAGGAAGTCAGGTATTGAGTAAAAGAGAGGGGGAAAGGTACTAAGCTCCATTTGTAGTTTCCCAGAAGTACATTAAACATCAAAGCATTTCTTTCAGGCCTATTTCAGGAGTTTGTGGTCTCAGAGAATTAAAATAACCTGCGAATATGGATTTAATGTCTAAAAAATCCTGACATTTTCAAATAAAAACCTAACAGTCGCTCAGGACTCCAACTGATAAATAATGGTTCTACTGAAATGACAGACTTCTTGGAAAGAAACCAATTCTGTGATCATTGCACCCCTAGATATGAAACACCTCTTTACAAATTGTCTGAGTATGAGCTCTCATATCGTTATATTTTGTCATTTTAATGCCTATTTGTGTATCTTTTTAATTTGCAATGACATACAATCAGCAACAAGTTCACTTTTCCTAATATTAATGTAGGTTTCTATTGCAGCTTATGTTTGCCATGTCAGCCAACACTTACCCCTTCTCTTTACCCGTTTTTAAGAGGGGCCAAGAGACAGGCTGGATTTAGCAGGACAACATGATCTGTTGCTACATACAGTCCAGTAATATGACATATTCCTTAAATACATAAAAATTCCTACAAATGTTGAATTGGGCAGCAGTAGTCCTATATAGAAATGCACAATGTTCCCAAGTCATAATGGCAGCTAAGCCTCAAAATACGTTGTTTTCTAAATATCTTCTCTACGTGGCTTTTCACTGTTCAAACAAAAGAGAACCAGTAAAATCTGCAATTCATATTTACCATGAAAAATCACTAAAATTGAAGTTGATGTTCCCAGTAAATTCTTGGTCATAGTCCAGTTAAAATTTAAAGTTACAGTAGATTCACATTAGTTTAAATGACACTTGAACTTCTACACAGCTCAACATTAATTCATTATAGTTGAAATGGAGGAATCTTCAGTGGGTGAATCTTTTACAATCTGATTGAGGCTGTTACATTTTATAGGAGCCATTTTTCAAAGCAGTACTGACAGCACTTGAAGTTATTAAATTGCTGAATCAAAAGATGGACCTGCAATCGCATTTATGAACTGTGATGGAATAGCTAGGGTTGCACCGAGCTGAGGTTAAGATGTTGGTGTAGTTAAGCTTCATCACACCCCTTAGTGACAGCAGTATTTACCCATGTAGTTTACTTTAATGGTCAGGAAGTGGCTTAACTCACCTCTGGATTCAAATAGATTAAGTAAGCAGTCAGAATGGCATAATTATCAGTGCTGCGAGGGATTCACCGGATAGCTCTTCACCCAGGAGACTTCCCATTCAATTGCACAGTAAAGACTGGAGTTACACAGATTCCCAGGTACAGCATTTATTTGAGGAGATGAAAACAGGACAAATTTCCTTTTTTCTTTCCTTTCCCCATACCAGAGCTTTCCCTCAATGCAGTGATGCTGTGTCCTGGACATAAATTATCATGATCTTAGGGGAAAGATGTCATGATTTTGCTGTGCGCGTGTGAAAATTATGAGCGTGGAGTTATTTTGATTTTGAAATCCAGTGGAAAATGCATGATTTGTAGAGTTATTTTGATTTTGTGCCACATCACTGCCAGGCTTCTCTTTTATCATGTCAACAAAGCAAGATTCCTGAGAGAATTAATTACTTCTACTCTATTATAAAATGTGGAGGAGCTAAGATAATTGTCATTTTATGTTGATTCCCTCTTCCTATTTTCCTGCTCTTTGGGGGGTCTTGTGAATGTCAGTGCCTACAGAGAGCATAGGAAAAATGGGGATAAGAACCAGTCATACCACAGTAAGCTTCCTCCTATCTTATACCTGACAAAATGTACTTCAATTGCATGTGCCAGATTTATCATGCAGCTTCACTGGGAAACACTCTAATGGTTTAAATTGTTAATTTTATTTTCCAAAGATAACCAGCCCTGCAAACTAAGATGGAGAAATTTGTGTAACATCAATTTAGAGTAGTGGAGATGATATGCAAGTCTTTCAGCTTAACAAAACTACTTCTTGTTCTTCACAGTAGATAGACAGATAGACAGACAGGCAGGCAGGCAGGCAGATGCCATCAAGACCTCAGTCTTTTAAGCATTTGTGTTATCTTGGAATATTAGCTCCTTGGAATATAGGCACCTTAGCAAATCAAGTTGCTAGAGGCTGCAAGATGCCAAGTGCTCAGTCTCAGAGTAACACAGCTCCTAAGTGTGAACTTACCTTTAAGCAAATTTGAGTCTCTGGTTTTCAGAGCCCAGTTTGGTTCTCTCTGGGATCAGGGCCTGACAGCTGTATGCTTTGTGTGAAAGGTACCCCTTAGACCAGCTTTTGTATAATATTCTTAGCCTCTTGAGTTCAACAGAGCAGGTTGTTCACTGGAAGTGTCTTGGAAAATACCTGAAATTTGGCTGTAAATTTTTATTTCTTCCTTGTTTTATCCCAACCAAGTAATGCCATATCTGTGTGTGTTAGTGATAAGATGCTACACCTGGCATTCCAGGGAATTTATTTTAGTTTGTATTTAAACTACGGTGTGAGTAGACTCAGAAGCATTGACTTAATCAGACTTCCCAAGGTCCATCTCCCATAAGACCTTCACCTTGTTCTCAGTGTCCAGGACCCCAGCACCAGAGAGCGTGTGCACTGGTTGTGGTCCAAAGCTCCTTTTCCAGCACCTGCAGGATGGTACTGCCACAGGCAGACAGTAAGTGCTAGAGCTGCTCTGCCATGGACATTCACAAAGCTATTCACTAAAATGTTCTCAGTTTTGTCTTCCCAAAAATGTGAAGGCAACCCTGAGGCCATGCTTTGAGGATGGTGGGTTTGACTTTGTGCATTTATGGTCACTGTGTGCTTTGCTGAAGCTTTACTGTTAGTGATGAGAGCTGAGAGGGAAACCCTCAATGACCCAAAAGCATAATGAGTGGCAGCAAGTGGTTGGAATGTGCAGGTTACAGGCATTTTGATTTGTTGATTGCTTTCATGTAGAAATAATTAAGAAGTTGAGTTGAGAATTGAGGTTTCTTTGGATGGTATTTTATAGAATATCCTGCTTAGGGCAAGAAAAGAACTGAGTGCTTTCTCGGGGTAACTAGGCTAGTGACTGAGTCAGTTAGGTGTGCTGGAGAAGATGCTAGGTGGGAAATGAAGGGGAAGACAATGGCATCAAAATGACAGCATGGCAATTACCTCGCCAGCAAAAGCAGGGTATTAAGAAGATCAGCCACAGTTTTTCACACGTGGATATGTTTAATGTAATATACAATCCTAAAATTCACTACCGAAGTACTGAAATATCACTGATAGGATCTTCTATAAAAGATCTGTTGATGGCTTTTAACTGTATACTGTATTTATCTGGGCTTTTTTACACAGAATATTTTTTAAAACACATTTAAATTGTTAATAGGCTGCAGAATTGTTAAACTTGGCAATTATTTCAACCTGTAAATATGTTATTTGGAAAACATGCAAATTGGTTTTGTTCACTTGTTCATTTTATCTGTGTTTTCTGCCAGCGTAATCTAAAAATCGTCATGGAATTTTTTTTCCATTTAAGCTACAATTTGTTAAAGTAATGAACTGATATTTTTCCTTATTCCATGTTAACAGCATATTTTTTCTCATAGGCATCGTGTCCAAGTCCTACGAGTGCCGACTGAAGGGACAAGGAGCAACCTTTGTGGAAACTACGAGTCCTTTTACTGCAGCAGCACTGGGGGAGGTTTCTCCCATAAAAGAGAAGGCCTTCCAGGGCAGCAGAAGACAGCTGCAGTCACCTGAAGAAGTCCAGCAAGTTATTATTATTCAAGGATACGATGGCGACTTTGCAATTGATGCCTCTGTGGAAGAAACAGCAGCAGCTACCCTGCAGACTCTAGCAATGGCTGGTCAGATGGCCAGGGTGGTCCATATTACAGAAGATGGGCAAGTCATAGCTACAAATCAAAATGGTTCACACGTGAGTAGCATGGTTCCAGGGCAGATACTTACTGAGCAGTTAGCAGATGGTGCAACACAGGTGGTAGTGGTTGAAGGAACAGGAACTGATATGGAGGAGGCCCTACAAATCGATGCAGTTCCTGACTCTGGAAGTGCTGTACTGCAGCAGATAGTGCAACAAGAAGTTTCAGATTCTTCTGAAGCTACAGTCCACCCTCCAGACTCCTCCTCAGCATTAGATGCCCTGCTGTGTGCTGTAACAGAGCTGGGTGAAGTGGAGAACAAATCTGGACTCCTTGACAGATGCAGATCTACTCACAAAGATTTCCTGCAAGTGCCAAATGCAGAGATGCCCAGCATTCCCACTGATGCAGAGGGACAAGAAATACAAATGTTCCACGAAGTTCAAGAGACTCGGGAAGATATCAAACCTATGGAAGTAGTGACACATGTCATGCACCCCTCAGCTATAATTGCATCTCAGGAGAGAGCTCAGGCTGCCTTCAAGAAGATGGTCCAAGGAGTATTTCAGTTTGCTGTATGTGATACAGCTGCAGCCGACCAGCTGATGAAAGAAGGTGTCACTCAGGTCATTGTAAATGAGGAAGGGACTGTGCATATGGTAGCTAGAGAAGGTTCTCAGATCATCATGCAGGAAGCTGGTAGCCACACGCTCAGTGTCCAAAGTGAACACATGGATTTAGTTGAGTCAGATGGGCAAATATCACAGATTATTGTCACAGAAGAAATAGCTCAAGCCATGGCTCAGGGTTCTGATGGTGACTTCTCTGAAGGTGCAACCCACTACATCGTCACAGAACTGCCGCCAGACATTCAGGATGAGCCTGGGGTGTACTCACACGCTGTGATAGAGACAGCTGGGTCTCCAGAGATTTTGCCAGCTGCTACTGCTATAAAAGCAGAATCTATATCTACTGATAGAGCAGGAGAACAGTTAACAAGCATGGTCATTTATACTGAGGGTGGCTCACAAGTAATTCAGGGCCAAAGAGATGATAATGAAGTACAAGAAGCATGAGGAGCTTCATCTCCTAGGCCTGATGCAGGGCAAAGCTGGAAATTACCAGACCCATGGAGGCACTGTGTTCCTGGAATGTTTTCAGTGAAACTTTCTCAATACAACAGCCTCCCAGAGAGGTAACAAGTGCACACCCTGTGGGAGGTGACCATCAGCTACTAGGAGGAGTTTACTGAAAAGGGTATTACAAACTGGTTACAATTGTGCTAAGAATTATCATAGGGGATTATTATAAACCAAACATGTTAGGGTACAAAAGAGGATAAAAAGCACCCCCCTGAAAAGTAATTTCTTTTTTGTTTTTTAATATTTTGTGTCACAGGGTAATTCCCTGCCTTCTGTCCTTTTTTCTAACATAATCACAGGAGTAAAATAATTCCACAGATAAATCAGCAAAAAAAATACAAACCCCAAACCAGTAAGGTGATCAGGTAAGCTTACATACTGTAATCAGTGCCCTTCTATGTTTTAAAGAAGAACAGGTGGCATTTGTTTTCTAGAACCTTACTTAAATATATCCTTGCCTGAAAATATGTCATCAAAGTAAGGTGGGTTTTTTGCACCTACAATCAAATTTTTCATAGTAGCCTAGTCTTTCATGGTATCACATAGGACTTTACCTAAAGAAATCTCAATAAAGCTACACTTCATAAAAGTCTTGATTATACCTATTCAGAAAGAAGAACTTGCTGCCTGTAACTTCCACTTAATTTTAGATGGGAGCCCTACATAAGAAATGTGCATTTTTTTGAAAACAAAATATATTGTCACCATCAGTGTTTTGTTTCTTTTTTTCTTATAAATAGTGCTTCATATAAAAATATTATTTTGCAGTTCGTGTTGTGTGCAACTTCTGAAACATTATGGGGGTTTTTAAAGAAAATTCTGACATTGACTTTAACATGTAGAAAAAAAAAAAGGTGACCTTGTATTTCTTGCTTAGTCCAGAATGTCAGTTATTTACTTGTGGATATACTGCAATTGTTCAATGCAAGTTCATGTTGAAAAGATCTGTTTCATGATACGTCTGCTTTTTCTTTTTTTTTTTTTCCTTTTAAAATATGTAAAATATAAACTGGCAAGGTTTGGGGGTTATTTTTTTTGTCTTTCAAATAAAATGTTAGCATTAAAATGATGCATCATGATTTTTAATGTTAAGCAATAAACAGAACTGGCATTCAGCAGGAGCAAACGAATGCTATCTGTTATGTCTGGGCATTTTCTCTTTCCTCCCTTCCTTTCTCTAGTTTGCTAGATAGATAAAGATAAAAGAATCTAATTCCTCAAGTGTGCTTCGTGCATGCTTAATATAATTGTGACAGTGTTTAGGGTATAAGCCATGGCTGACTCTAGAGATAACTGGGTTTCCCATCATGTTTAATATCTTAAAATTATCAACTGTACGAAAGTTGGGATGAGGTAAAACAATAGTTCCTTCCTGAAGCAACTGTTTAAAAATGTATTTTCTGATAGAGCTGCTTTGAAAAGGTGCTTCATTCTGGGGCTGGAGGATCCTGCTGTCTTTTCATCTCTTTTTATTATTATTTTGTAAAATTTTATTATTTTCCAGGAATTAAGGTTGTGTCTTTGTCAAACCCCAAAACTAAATTTCAAGTTAGACATCGAGATTCATAATTAGCCGAGTTTGACTTGCTCATCTTTCTTAAAAGTGACAGGCTGTTCACTTACTCTTAAATACTGTCTTCAGCAAACAGTGACAGGATCAACTCCCGTTTGTTATCAGGAAAAAGGTGACCTTTACAAAGTGATGGCCCTCTGCAAGACTCTCACAGATGTTCAAAAACCGGAATGTTTTTCGGTGGAAATATTTCTTCTTGATCATTTCTCCTGTTAACTGTAGCCCTGTGGTCTTGCAGCTTGGATGCTAATTCTTTGCTGTGCTTAGTCCTGTATGGCTAACCTTTCTGCTGCAGTACAGGGTGTTGACACTGACATGCTGCAGTTTACCATTTGTGATTTATTTAGGATAAATATGTCTCAGGTGGCATTTAATCCTTCATAAAACCAGTGTAGCCTGCAGTGTCAAACCAGCAATCACATTGTATGCACAATGAAAAGAGCAGACCTTTGCATAAAAATAAAACAAAAAAACCCCCAACAACAACAAAAAACCCCAACCAGTGGTAGGTGTTCCTGTGCTTGGAAGCTTTGGAAAGGATTCTCTCACTTCCCATGTGCTGTAATTACCTGGAACCTCAGGTTAAGAATACTTCCTGTGTGCAGCCTGATCAGAAAAACTAATATTTTTCTAGGCTTTGTTGGGGTTTTTTTTCCTCCTCTTTTTAATGTGCACTTTAAAGTTAACTTATTAGTTCCCTACAAATGCAATATTAGAATTCAAGGGTGACATTCATTCCTGTGCAGACAGCTTGTTTAAGGACTCCATGCACTGTCTCAGCCCCATGCTAAAATGCTCTCTGCCATACACTGAAAGTCAAAGCTATGGATGCTCTCTCCCAGGGCTTAGAAAAGTCCTCCCTGGCAGTTGTCTCTCTCCAGTACCTAAACTCCTGGCACCGTGCCCTGTCATAAATTGGGATGGGATTAGCTGGATCACCCCATGGACCTGCCAACCTTTCCCCAACCTTCTGCTCTGGGAAACAGGGAAGGAGGCAGCAGAGGGAGGCACTCAGGGTAGAGCAGTCCATGAAAAGAGCCCCAGGATGGGCACTCATGCTGCTGGCAAGGGGCCCATGGCATGGCAGGGACCAGGCTCAGAGGATGCAGGAGCCCCTTCCCACAGGGAGCCTCCACCATTGGAGCACAGCAGAGGAACTTGGGTGGTGGATTTAGGAAGGTGTATGGCCCAGGCAGCCATTTACTCCTAAGCACGTGGTTTGCCATTTGGCTGGAGCACCTTTTGCTACCTGTCTCCTGGAAAAATCAAGGGCTACACTGTAATGGAAGAGATTGTTGAGAGTGCCATATTCCCTTCTCAGTCGGTTGCCTTCTGATGTTCTGACTGCCAGAGCTTAATTTCCTCCTTATTACCCATTCTGAATAAACATTAACAAAGTTGGATCATACTGTAAACAATGCCAAACAGGTAAAAATGTGTTTAGGAAGTTAAGCCATTTTATGATTCTAAGTGTTGAACTAGTATAAAGGAGAGGGGAAAAAAGAAACAATTTTTAAAAAAGCAACAAGCAAAAGTGAACAAAAAACCCACAAATGTAAACAAAGCCAGAGGAAGAAGAGGTATTTCTGGCAAGCAGTTTCACTCTCCGTTTCTTGAAAATCAGATATACACCTCCTGAGGCAGTGTCTCCTGGCCCCTGAATTCAGGCTCCATCTTGGGGGAGAAACAAAGGATGAGGGATAGCTGGAAACAATATGTAGGGAACTATTTCCTATAACAAAAACAAAACAAGAACCCCCAGGAACCAACACACAGCCCAAAGTGCCCACAGCTACATAGCATCCTGCCTGACTTTGAGCTGCACTTCTCTGTGGCAGTGAGATGAGCCCGAGCCAATAGTTGATGTGCTAAGGTATGCACATGTGGATTGTGCACAACGCTGCAAGCACTGCTGTCATTTATAAATGCTGCTTTAATACCAGAAATGTTAGCTGTGAGGTCCTGGAAGAAATATATTTGTTATCTTTGTGGACAGTGGATGCCGCTTGTATAATCACTACAGGAATCTCTGCGTATTGGAGTTCTTGCACCTCAGGCTAGCCCTGAACTGAACTTGAGCTTAAAATGCATGTGAGTCCCCTTCAGAAAATCATGGGGATTGAAAGGTGGGGTGGGAGCTACTGGCAGAACAGTACAAGGAGCTGGTGGTGTGGTCAGCACATGCCTTGGAAGGACACTTCTGGGGCTTTTTTCCAACCTTCCCTGCTCAGTAGACTTCCTGAGCACAAGAGCTGTAAATGGAATAAAAAGAGGGAGTATGAAGGCAAAAATGTCTCTGAAATGGGAAGCAAAGTTGGTCCTAGTGAGAGGATTACATAACAGAAAAAAAGTCATTCATTTGGCAAAATAATAAAAAAAAGAGCTGTGAGTTTTCACTTATTTTACCGTGCAATATTAGCCCATAATTTAAGATAGCACACAGCTCACTTAAACAGCCTACCCCTGTTCCATCTTGTTGAAGAATACAATTCGTTTTCCACTCCTCTAGGGTGATATCATTTTATATGAAGAAAAAAGTTAGCTCAGATGGCAGTTATATGTTTCGGAAGCACCTTCTAATCAGGGATTGGTGATTCATTATTAGCTTCAGCAGGCGATCCATCTGACATGTAAGGGGAAAAAATTAGCAGCTGTCACTGCATGATGAGTTAATTTCCTGATAGGCCTGACACTGAAAAGCCATTTGGAGACATGGAGATGGCTGATGAGAAAACCTGGTGCTGGTTTATAATTGGAGAGAAAGAAAGGGCAGGGAGACAGAGGGAGATGGGGGAGGGGCTGCAGCTCATCTACAAGTGGGGATGGATGGTTGTGTATTTACCAAACAGACTGCATCACAATAACCCACATTACTGCACACACACACCTCGGTGGTTAAGTAATAAGGACCTGGGCCTTTCATTTTCCTTCTGCCTCATGTCATTATTCCTGGTCATTTGTAATTAGTACTCCAGACGGTTTTTACACTCACTCCAGCCCGGGTAAACGGTGTCCAAGCACGCGACTGGGTTATCTTGCCATGACATTGAAACCTGACATTTTAGTGGAAAGGGGAGAAAATGATGCTATCCCTTTAATGGTTCTTGCTGCAATTTCCTTAATTGCTGCTTGAGATTTCAATCAATCATACAAAAATAAACTCATTTGAAACAAATATCGCTAAAACTTCCAAGGGCACAATTGCAAACGGTGAGAGGGTATTGAGAGAAATCTCTTGTAGAGCATGAGGAAATATGCCCTCAAAATACATGAGCACATGCCTGTCTGTTTATCATTTATAAGAATGGTAAGTGAAACTGCAAAGAAAATAGGCGTGAGACCAAATATAGTCCATGTGGAATCTGCCTGGTGTGTGTGATACGGACATCAACACAAAGTCTTTTATATGTGTTAAATAAAGCTAACAGAAAGCCCTCAGCCAGAGAATAGTTTCTTCCGTGGCTGTGCATGTTAGGCTACTTGTTTTCAGCTATTTAAATAATGTATTTAATATGTTTAGTAACAGTGATGGATATATAAAACTTATTTTTCAAAAAGGTAGACTGCAATGGGATTTTTTGCCATCAGCAGATGATAGTTTTTGTCTGGAAAAAGCACAAACCAGAAGCTTCCACTAACTCCATTTGTACAAAACCAGCTTTGCCATTTTTCTATTAAGATATTCTTAAATGAGGGTCAAGAATTTGGGAGCAGTGGCGGAGGGGGGAATATCCTTGGCAAGCAGGTAGATCCAGCAATTGAAATGTGATAGACAACCAGTACGCAAGCTAGGATTATGTCCTGCAACATAACAGGACACCTGACCTTGTTTAAAATACATTCTTGTCCTCTGGCAGCAACACATTTATCAAGGCTACTTTGAAAGACCAGTTGTAAAGCGTAGTTTTGCCCTGGAGGTCAGCATTAGCTGAGCACCTTCAGGTTCTGGGAGTTTCTTATTAGGAAGAATAGCAAGCCCCTGGGCAGCGATAGCTTGACACCAAGGTGGCTTTTCTTCCACATTTCCCCAACCTCTGAACGCTCTTACTGCCTTAAATCCTCATTTCTTAGTGCAGCTTTCCCACGTGTTAGTTCATCTCCTGGGATGTCCTGCGCACAGATGCCTGTCACCGGTTTGCCATGTTCGTGAGTGATCCACCTGGATATGCAGGGAGGAGAAGAGCTTGTGGTTGGGCTGTTGTGCTGCTTGGTTGCATCCTTTGTTGTGCAAGTAGTCATGAGCTTCAAGCTCCATGCAAAGGCCAACAGACAGATTACGAAAGTCCTCCAGCTCCTTGGGAGGGGATGGGTGGGTGTCACCAGGGGACATCTGACCAAACAAAGGAGAAGAAAACATTGAGCAAATCCAAGAGTAGGAGGCAGAGTCTTTATTCTTAGTCTCCTAGGAGCCTAGGAGTGAGTTTCTGAAAAAAGAAAAAGAACTGAATTACCAAGAACTGAAAGCAATGACAAACATAACAAAGCCATAGACACAAGAATTGAGAGAGAAGGAGCAGACAAAGCCCAGTGCCTCCCCAGCACACACCCACAGCTCAAATACAGCTCCCTTTCCCTCTCTGGTTTCCCCTCCTTCTCAATCAACATTCAGCAGTTCTGTAGCCGCATTCAATGACCCCTGTGCCCCACAGGGTCTGGTTTGAAGCTCTGTCCATACCAAGGCGAGGGCTACAGGTGTCCCCAGGTCAGGGACTTCTGACACCTCTGAATTCCCATGAGAGGAGACACCCAGAAAGAAGACACCAGTCTCATCCAGGTAGGACAGAGGGTGACCTGGAAGGAAAGGACTTATTTCTGTTGCAAATGAGGTCTTTGCAAGTAGATGTCTTATGCTGAGAGAGTTTCAGGACTTTCCCCCAAATCCTGCTCAGCTTCTTCAATCTGCCTGTGTGTTTCTCTGTCACTGGAGATGTGAAACAAGTTTGTGTTTTCTGCTCAGCATATGGTGGTGACTGCTGGTGTTTGATAGCTGTGAAATCCAGATGCCCAGCTCTAGGAGACTTTTTCCCTTGCTAGGGACATCTGTCCATCCTCTTGGCCTTGCTCTTTCTTCTCCTGTTTTTTTCTGCTTGCAGTCTGTAAGCCTTGCCTATGAATTTGCAGAGCAGATCATTCAGATGATTTATTATTCTGCTTTAATTCAAGGTTAAGAAGGAGTCAGTAAAGGGAAGCCCAGGGATGAGTTTGCTCCTGGGAACCCAGATAGAGACGTATATGTCCCAAGCCCCCCAGCTGCTTTTGCCAGAGCAAGAGGCTGCTGTGGCACATGGAACAGAAGGCAGAGCACCATCGGCTGGCAGTGGCCTGGTGGGAAAGGCAGGTGAAAGGAAACCTAGAGGGATGCCTCCAAAACAACAGGATGGCTGCCTTGCTTTGGCTGGGATCAGATAGGCACTCTCTGGGGTCTTTCTGCTCAGACTCCTGCCATAAATTTGAATGTGAGGTATGATGATAAAATTTAGGGACTGAAAGTACTGCTGATATTAGGAGCAAACAGAAACAGGAATTTCTAGGAGTATTTTTGTCTAGGAGCTGGGAGCTTGGGTCCACAGGAGAAATACTGAGTGACCTAGGAGAGCCTTTACTCCCACTTACTCCCTTTTTATTATTATTTTCTCTAATTCCATGTGTGAATTTCTTGGTCCTGCCAGTAAAGGACTGGGTCTGACAGGAGCAGCCTTGCTGCATATCTGGTTATCCTCCCGGCTGACCACTATGCTGTAGGAACCGTGTCTTACTGGGTTCTGACCTGGTCTGTGCTAGACCGATGATGTGAGCAAAAGCCTGCTGCCCAGGAGCAGGGGCCAAGTCTTAAGCTACATGCCTGTTGAAGTCAGGAAGAGAAGAAAATCAAAGTCGTTTGCTCTTGCAGTCTGTCGGTATCTGACTCTGAGATTCAGTAGACAAAGTGGTAACACAGTGGAAATTGTTATCCATCTTCTGCACTGGGTGCTGGGTTTATAATCATTCCTCCTGTCCTCATTTGCTGTGCCTCCCTGCTGCAGACAGACAAAAAATGGCCCTTTTCTGATAGCAAGCTCCCAAGGCCCTCCACAAGGAGGTGGGAATCCATTTCCTTTCCTCTCTTCTTCTAAGGGGAGTTCATGACTCAGCTCCTGCTCCCTCACTTGACACCTCTGCAGCACAAGTGAGGTTCCTGCCCAAGCATCCCACCCACGGTTTGGCTCTAGTGTGGATGGGTGACTGCACCCCAGCATCCTCCACTGCCCTCTGCCATGCCATGTATGGTGTGCTGGGGCTCACTCAACATGGACTTTTTCAAAAATTTGTCTTTAGTGCCTAATTTATTGTGTGTTGTTGAAAGTCTGCTCCAAAGGCATGGTGAGTCAACTTCTGTGGACATTTCTTCTGGTGCTCCTCACCCTATCTGAGTGCTTTTCCCAGCCTTCATGGCTTTGATCTCCTTTAGCCTCACTAAGATATCATGAAGAATTATTTTTCCTCTGTAGCAGATGGAAAACTACAGAGTGAAGAGGAAGTTCTCCAACCATTGAAGTGACTTCATTTGAGCTAACAAAGACCTTCTCTTTCCAAAGCTTCAGTAAGTGGGCAATGTACGTTTTATGTGACCATCATACCACCTTTCTAATGCTTCATCATGGCCTTTGGTATCTCTCACTATGAGTGTGCTACAAACCAGGTGACAGGAGTTGAGGTGGGCAGAAAAGCACATCCCTGTTTGCTCTGCTGTGTCCCACGTCCTCTCCTGATCCCTAACTGTTCCTGTTATCCGTGAGGCTCTTTGCTGCTGCTATGTAATATCAAATTTTCATGGTGTTCACATGGATATTAAAAGTGCAGGCAGCAATACTGTGTGGGGATGTCCCTGCTGGGGGTACAGGAGCTTGCAGAAGGGGGGAGATGCGCTTGGGGCACCTCTATGAGGAGATCCTTGACTGACCTGCCAGCTGTGGCTGCTCACCAAATGCATGCATGCAGCCACACAGCAGAGAGCTGACCCATCAGGCAAGCAGCACCTCACGAGGCCTCTTCTTCCTGCCCTTGCAGGGGGATGTGCACAGCCCAGCGCAGCAATAGCTGTGAGGGGGAGTTCTCTGCTCCCACAGCACATGGGCAGCATTAATCCAGAGCGAGGTGCCCGGTTCTGCTGTGCCAGACATGAGTGTGTGCACATTGGAAGGGACGTGTGGGAGATCTGTTTTCTTCATCCAAGCAGGTGCCTGAGAAAGCCCTTTCAATAATCAGTCTGCAGGCTTGCTGAAGTGAAAATTAATCCACTTTAAATGCTGTTATGGAAACATACCCATCACAAGCAAGAGCTGGATTTCTGTAGTTACCACCCAATAAATACATGAGGCTCAGTTCTGATGTCAGACCAGCTTTACCTTGTGTATGTCTTCTAACGTCTGGTTTTCCAGTTATGAACTGCAGTAATTGTAATCAATCAGGCTTTATGTTCACTAGCCATGGGCTGTTTTATTAATGACTATGCATCCCATCTTCATTTTCTCACCATCTCATCAAATCTTTTCCAGATTCTATTTACATCAAATTTTGTCTGCGGCATACTTTTATAATATCACCCAATTTGGAATTCTTCATTCTCCACCAGCTCCTCACACCAGGTCCTCAGTATACAGAATAACAACACGTTCCTGAAATAAAAAGAAATTAAAACACAAGAGCTTTCAACAAAGTGCAAAGAAAGGTCATTGACTTCTAAATTATACCATTCTTCCAGGCTCAGAACCGGCTATGGACAGACAATTTTTTTTAAAAGCTTTTCTGTATGTGTGTGTATCTTTAAAGGCTAGAATTGCTTTATTGTGGATGCTTTAAAAAATATCAGGTACTTTTCTCCTTAGCATTGTACATTTTCTGTTTGGGCACATGGGATTTATGAATATTTGGCTTGACTGGCTAAAGACATCAGTATGACATGATGCAATGTGTTATAAATGTCTCAGATCAAATGCAGAAAGCTTTAGAATAGAAGTTTATTAAAAACACATACATACAGTCTATTCTAAACTAAAAAAAAAAAAAATCTCTAATGTTCCCCTGTTGCATCAATGCCAGAACATTATGTTTGCAAATAAGAATTTAGCACTACAAAGACAATGCCCTAGATTAACTAAGATCCCATTTCACAAAACCCTATGGCAATAGTCTGCAACATCAGTCACAGGAGAAGATAGAACACAGACGCATTTGTGCCCTCGTGAAGCTGAACTGAAACAAAACAAAGAGTGAATTAGGCTGAATATCTTGCTGCATGCAACGTATTGTACAACAAGGTACCTTTGGGAATGTGTCACAGGGTTTGGTAAATTGAAAACAAAATAAACAGATCTATGGGAATAAATAACATCATATTAGATGTCTGCTGCATGTAGACTACATTAGCTCCCAGTCACAACCAGGCTCGAGTTTTCCCACTAGTTTTCAGTGCCTGTGAAAAGCAGATGATGTGAAACCTGTGCAAAGCATTGGTTAGAGCTGGGGGTAAGGGCAGAGGGAGGCACACTGCCAGCCCTTGCACACACACTCACTCACACCTTTTTCTCTCAGTTTGACCTCTGATTTCAGGCAGATAAGTGATCAATTTGTCACTTGCTGTTTTGTTTTACAGTAAGTCAATATTTCCCTTTCTGCATCAGCACACTGAGTGGGGCATTTAACCCATTGTGGTCCCTGGCTGCCATTTGGGTAAGGTGAGTTCCCTGACCGCCCTGGTTACTTCCAGTCCCATCTGCGCTCCAGCCAACATCACTCCAGGGTCTGCTGCAGACCCTGCCAGAAGCACTAGTAGCATCTGACAGGGTTCTTTGGGAAGAAAGACAAGGGGCCCTCAGGGCACCCAAGCCTGACACAGCCAGGAGATGAAAGACTTCCTCAGAGGCAGCGGTGGAGAGCCAGGTGAGGCAGGTACTTCACTGAGTCCCATCTCTAATTACAGCTAAATTTAGCTAAGATATTGAAAGTGGGGTTTTTTTATTGCTAAGCCTTATGGGTCCAAGGTCTGCTTCCAAGTACGTGGATGAGACCCCACTGATTTCAGTGAGATTGCTTGGATGAACTGAACTTAAAAGATCAGGCAATATTTATCTCAGCAAAAGTTCAAGCTAATTCATTTTCTCTCCCTTTCTCACTCTTTCCCCTCCTCTCTCCTTCTGTGTTTTGCTTAGCTTATAGCTGAGTAGAAGGAGCACATATCTTGGAGATAGATTTTAAAATATAAAATTCTCCTTATAACCCCAGACCAATATGTCATTCTGCAATTCGGAAAAAAAACCAAAACACACACACACCAAAAAAAAACAGACAAGAAAAGTATTCTTCCCAAAGAAAATCCTTCTGAAGCAAACATTGGCTTTATCCTGTCTGAGATCTAAGCACCAGCCTTTGGATTCATGTATATCAGAAAAAAGGATAGATCCACAACAGAGCAAAACAATGGCCTCCAGATTGTCATTATTCCAGTCAAAAGCCTATTTCTTGCCTTTAATTAGCAGCGATGGGCCTTGAGATGAAATGCAAAAATAACAAGGGACACAGAAAGGAAATTATATTTTAATAACTTTTTTGTCTGTATGCTCTCAGAAGATGAAGAAGTTTGGAGAATTTGTGGAAAACTTAAGCATTCAGGTAATTGATATTCTTCAGTTTGTTAGCTAAACTCATTCTGACTTAGGAAGGTGGTCAGGTCCCTTTTTACTCTTTGCAGACATGAGCTCACATCCACCAGTGGCCTTTTTCCAGGTGACTGCCAGGGACAGGGGACACCCCACTGGTCCTGCCACATTGTGGTCAGCTAACGCCCTTGTAATTTCTTTTTGCTTCCATCTCCACTTCTAAGAGGCTGTTTGAAGGTTGCTGTTTTTCATGTTTGCCCAGGGGCACGCTGTCTGTAGATGTTCAACGCAGATTTTTGGGCTTTTTTATCTAATTTTTGAAATGTATTTCTCGTGAGAAAGAACATAAGAGAAGGTTTTCTTTTGGCCTGCCTTGGAGATACTCATTCCCTCGTTCATACACATCTGAAGCTCCCACACTGCTCAAAGGGCCTGTGTCTGACCTTATCTGCAGATCAATATGTTCCTCTTTGGGTTCCTGAATCCATTCAGGCATTTTTAATTTCATTTCTCTATTCACACAGTCACAAGGAGATGGGAGAAGGATGGAGCTGACAGATCTCATAATCAGCACTCATTTCTTTTGCCGGTGTGTCAAAATTGCATTTCCGTATTTCCTTCCATTAGGATTTTACCTCTAGTCTCCAAAGGCTGTATCAGTGTGGTGAACTAGGACCAGATCCTTGAATTATCCAGACACATACACTATAGTCATGAGCAGTGCTGCTGAAGCCAATGCTCTTGTTCAGTGGATACAAGACAACCGTGTGCTTAAATGTTCTGTGGGGCTGGGTTTTGGAGCACTGTTTCACCTCTCAGTCTTTAGACAAACACCAGAGCTAGACAGTTTGTAGGGATGGAGCTTTGCAATCCCTCAGGAGGGGAGAGGAGGAAAGCTCAACTCCAGCCAGTTATATTTTACATGAAACCCATAGCCAGTTATAACTTTCCATGCCCCTAATTTTACACTCTCTGCTGTGTGTTGTGACAGCAGGCTGCTACCATGACTCATGAAATAGCATATGGTATTACACAGGATTTGACCTCTATGGCTCTATTTAACCCCTGACTGATATGGAAAGAGGGATCTCAGATGGAGGTATTAGCTCCTGCTGCAAGGATCAGAGGCCTCCACCAGGGAGGTGGAGAAACACTTTATAACTCCCTCCTCTTTTCTTCTGTGCCTCCCTGCCCACAAATTGTGAACATATCTTGGTGTGTCTTGGTTGAGGCTCTGCCAGCCACACCAGGAGTAGTGTGATGGCCCCATGGCCTGAAGAGCAGAAAGAGAGACTGAGGGGAGCAGCAATGGAGGGGATGATTCCAGCTACTGGGGATGCTGGGCCATGGGAAATGGTGGGTGGGAAGTTCCTCCAGACCCAAAGACAAGGCTTCAGGTGGGTGGTGGCCACTCTGTGCCTGAGAGAGCCAGACTTTGGCAAGTCATGCAATTAGTATATCGGATGTACAGGGATGGCCACGGCATGCTGGCTGCTCACTTTGCTGCACGTAAATCACAACAGGGCAATAAGGCTTGGCTTTTCTCCTTTCTCCAGCTAAGAAGGGCTTGAGGTCCCCAAGTCCCCAGCAAAACTGTGGAACTGAGGGTGAGACAGGTCCCAGCTAAGGAAGCTGGGGAATTTGTATTTTATCTTCCAGGAGGCTGCCATGTGGGAGGGCAGATGGGCAGGCTGGACCTTGGATTTCTTTATTTTGGGGAAGGACCCCTCCACAGTCTGAGCATAGCCCCTCTTGCTGGGGCTGGGTCTTGGTAGAGGGGCTGCACTCAGCTTCAAATGGCATTTTAGGTCACCAGTAGAAATGCATTTTGTGGCTACCTCACAGTCTCTATGGAGTGGCCGAGCAGGGGGGTCGTGCCTGGCAGCCCCTTCCTGGCAGCAGGCAGAGCCACAGGCAGCACTGCCAGACAGGGCAGGGCAAGGATCCTCCTGGCCATGAAATCCAGGTCCACTCCAAACCAGGAAGCCGCCTTCTCCTTGGGAATGCCTGAGGAGAAACCTACATACCCTTTCCTTTCCAAGGGAAGGTCTGCTGCTGACATGGACAAGTTGAGTCCTTCCTAGCTGAGTCAGCACAGGGAGGTTCTCTAATACATCCATAACAAGGATAAAACAAATAAATCACACGCTGGTTTTGTCTGCTGCAGGACCATTTCACAGCCAGAGGGATATCTGGAGACCATCTCCAGCAGTGCCCTCAGGGCTGTCCCACCAGACAGTGTGACAGGCAGGCAGCTGCTGGCAGTGTTGTGTGGCTCGGCTCCTCTCTGACATGGCACTGAGACAGGTCACTCTGCAGAGCAGTGCCATATGTGTGGCTGGGAGACACAAGCCCTCCATGGCCACTCTGCTCCTTTATACAAGCCTTGGTGAAAATGGTATTATGTGAATACACTTGTGATGTGGAAGACATATTTTAAAAAAGCCTCCTGACACCAGAAACTAAATTTTCCCTCCCTTGTTCCCAGAATAATGCCACTACTGCTGACTGTAAGTGCAACAAAGACCTGGATGGCTGCACATTGTCACCAGCTCAGGATGAAGGTCCTAAAATACTACCTGAAATGAGTCAGGAGGTAATATGTTCAAAAGCACTTACAAGACTTTGAAACCTAAATACTATTTAAATAAAGTGATACTGTCACTTGAGAGCTGGAGTCCTACTGAGTGTCTCTGAACCAACTGAGCCTAAAACTATCAACCTAGCTCAGAACAACAAAGTCCAGCAACCCTGGCCATTGATCACCCTGCATTTAAACAGATGAGTGAAAAAGCACTTACCTGCAGGAGGGACATTATTTGGGATGCTCTTGGCTTTTTATTTAATATGAAAGATTTGAGTATGGGCAGGAGAAACTGCTCTCAGATTTCAATAGTAGTGCCGAAGAATTTATCCTTCCCTGAACCATGCCAAAGGTAAATATTCATAAAACTGTGTGCAAAGGCAGCAGAGAGAATTCAAATATGTCTGAGAGGAATCACTTTTATTTTCCTCAGGTACAAATAAAGCACCCCCATCCCCTAGCTCCCTCTAGCTCTCCTTTTAAATCTCTTTTTAATGTCTCGCTTTTTACTGCTAATCATTTTCCCTCTTTGCTAATGATGCTAACCTTAGAGCCTGCTGCAAACTGACTTGTTTCATGTCAGCCTCTCTCTCTTGCCCACTTTTGTTAAGCCACAAAGCAGGTTTCAGTCTATTCAATGTCAGCTATTTCTCCGACTTGAATATTACAGTCACCTATTTCAAAGGCATCTCCAAGCCCACGGTATTTCTGCAGAGATGCCTCTATTATTGTCTGCCACTGGGATGTGCTGGGCTCCTCTCCTGCCTCTCTCACCCCCCATTTCCTTCCTATGTATGTGGCAAAGTCTTTCTCTGCTCTAATAGCTCTCCTGAGAGCAGGGTGAAGCAGGTCTTTACAGAGGCCTGTTAATTCTAAAGGACAAGCTTTATGTTTTAACACCCCTGTGGCAGTCTGCTCCCTGTGTGTCAGGCTGCATCCCCACCATTTTACCCAGAATTAAAGCCCACAAGGACCAAGCCTGCTCCCCGTGGGGAGCAGCTGGATGATGCCACACCTGATTCCCACCTCCCCCACTGCCACAAGCATCCCCAGGTGCCCCCAGGAAGGGCCAAAGCCACAGAGCAGCTTCAGATACACTGGGACCCCATTGCCTGGCCTGTGTAGGTTCAAACCCACAAGACAGGGGCAACACAGGGAGTCAATGGGAGAGATCTGCCTGTTTGACTGAGGCTGTGTTACAGCTGCCCTTCCAAAATAAATAAATTTTCTCCCAGGTGCTGGATTCTGGAGGGAGGGAGCTTTATTGCCTGCAAAGCACAATCATCCTACATCTTTTTTTAAATTTTTTTTTTTCTTTTGTTCTTTTTTTTTCTTTTTATTTTTCCTTTTTTATTTACCTTTTTCTTTTCTTTTTTCTTTTCCTCTTTTCTTTTTCTTCTTTTTCTCTTTTCCTTTTTTCTTTTTATTTTTCTTCTTTTCTTTTTTCTTTTCTTTTTCTTTTTTTTCCTTTTCCTTTCTTTCTTTTTCTTTTCTTTTTTCTTTTCTTTTTCTTTTTTTTCCTTTTCCTCTTTTTCTTTTTCTTCTTTTTTTCTTTTCTTTTTTTCTTGTTTCTTTTCCTTTTTTTCCTTTTTATTTTTTCTCTCTCTTTTTTTTTTTTTTCCTTCCTTTTTTTTTTTCTTTTTTTTTCTTTTTATTTCTCTCCCCTGCAGTTTGTAGTTTGTAGGAAGCAAGGGAGATATAATTCTAAGTGTAGCAACATTTGTACTTGCAGGGCGACAGGGACCTTTTGCGTGGCTTGGAGTAACCATGAGGAGTGTTTTCTTTGCAGATAAAAGATTGCAAAGAGGTAACTATTTATCATAAATTATGCCTTCTGGCTTGCTAATCCCCTCTTAGTTCAAAAGACACAGGTCTTACCTAGCACTCCTCCACTGGGCTGCAGCTTTGGCTCAGGGCTCCTGCTCCCCCAGTCAGGCTGAGCAAATACCTCGGAGTGTCTGACCCCTTAAACTGAAATCAAACACTCCAGGCTTGCAGTCGGGGACAACTTTCATCTCTCTCTCTCTCTTTGAGCCCCCCCTCCCCTTCATCATCATCCCCATCCCACCCCCATCCTCCCTTCCCTCAGCAAAAGACCGAGAGAACAAAAACAGAAGGAATGAAGGAAGGAAAGAAAGAAGTCTGGTTCGTGCAAAGGGAGAATTTGTGGTTATTGCTAATGTTAGCATTTCTCCTTGGTTTTTTTATTTTTGTTTTGTGGGTTTTTTTCCCCCCTGCTTTCCTGGCATGCAGGTAAAATAACAAAATAAATCCCACAAAGGGCTTTCTGCCAGGCTGCCTTTGGAAGTTTGCTTAAGTGGCCTTAAGTAAGATAATAAGCAAGGAGTGTGAAAAGAGGAGACTTTGTCTTTTCACATTAGCAGCAGCCCTGTTCAAGTGGCAGTATCTATGAAAATGCTGTTCAGCCTTTAATGAGACTACAGTGTGTTAGTGTACCAGTCTAATTAATCCCATATTTTCACACAGCATAATTACTGAGCCGGGGCTGAATTATTTGGCTACTGGAGGTGGAGCAGTGCCTGCACTGTCCTCTGTCTCTGCTCCTCACAATTTATTATGCTATACAGCAAGACACCATTGAAACCTCCTAGTATAGGACTATCTGTCATCTCTACATTATCAGTAAAATACACCACCTTCCATACTGTGCTACAAGGGCTTTAGCAAATTGCTATTTTTATGGGATATGATAAAGGAAATGCTACCTTATGTTCAAATTTTTAACTGTCTCGTGTATGGAATGTACAGTTGTGCTTCATGCACGCTGGTTCAACAAGGCCTCATTTGCATTGCTACAGCCAGGGTGGTTTCACTCCACTACTTTGCTCCTGATCAGTTCCCATTCTTTCTTTTTTTTTTTTCCTCTCATTTTTTATTTTTCTCTTTTTTAGTCTGTCCTTCCTTCCCTTTCCTCTTACCTGAATTTTCTTTCTCACATATTTTTTCCTCTTTCCTTCCTCACCTCTCTCTGTCCACTCCCTCCACTCCCTCCTCCCTTCCCTCCTTCCTCTTTCTCTTCCTCTCTCTCTTCCTCTCTTTCTTCTTCTCTTTTCTCCCTCTTTTTTTCCTCTCTCTGCTTCCAATATTTTACCAAGCCGGTCACCCATACACTTCCAGAATCTCCATCTTTCATAGCATCAAGCATTTTCATCCCTTAAAGTCGTTTCTCTCCCACCCCTCTTAGTTTGTGTTATTCCTTGAAACCTATTTTTTGCACATTATTATTCACCTGTGATATATGATCTTGCCATTTTGGAACTGGTAGAGCCCCCCGCCCCCCTTCCTTCCCATAGGAGTTCAGGGAGATTTGTGGTTTAAACATTTACTCACTTGCTAGTGTTTCTGTGACTGGTTTAATAGTATCTTTTTAGTGGAAGGGCAAGCACTACATTAACTATATGTAATGGTTTTAAAATTGTTCTTTAAAAAAAGAAAAAAAAAAAAAAGAAACCCCACCCCCCCCCAAAATGGGTTGTACCCTGTAAATTTTAAAACCAGCCTTAGCTGTACATAAGGCTATTTTGTTATTGTGTATGGTTTCCATACACGCATTGTGAGATATATGGATGTACATACACCCAGGCAAAGGGAGATCTCAAAATAAAGAAAACCACATGCTTAATAGCACAAGTGGGGAAATTACTTCTCTAAGTTTTTAACCAAATAGTGGCCCTGAGACTTGAGTCCTCTTTTACACAATCTTAAATCTAACAATTCAAGGAGCAATAAAGTGAATTTCATTACACCTTTGCTGATACAGTGATCAAGAATTGGGTCTGACACTCTGAAGCTCTTCCATATGTGCACATGGGAACCCAAACAGCTTGCACTGCCCCCCAAATTAGTGATGCCAAGCAGGGTCTTTCATCAGTCATCTTGGGGCAGCTGAAAGTAGCCCAAGTTCAAGGGTTAAGCAAGGTTAAATGTTAACAAACTTCAGCTTGTCAGCCTTCCAGGCCCATCCAGGCTAGCCACCAGGCAGCACAGCTTCTGCAGGAGCTGGTCTGCAGAGGCTCATCTCTGATGGGAGCCCTGCAGAGCTTGGGCTGCCCAGCCCTGTGTCAGGTTTGGGTGCACCTTTACCAAGTGCAGGGATCTGGGGGGGTTTGTGCAGCAGGATGGGTTTCATCCCGGTTTTTTTATCTGCATCTTCACTTCTGCATGGACTATCCAAAATAGAAGTTTCTGGGGGATTCAGGGTGCTCTTACGGGGTCTCTGAAGGGAAAGATCAAAGTGAATGAGCAAGGAGTGACCCTGTGAGAACAGCAAGGCATTGATAAAGCCTGGACTTTGCTGTCTCCAGCTCCTGGACAATTGTCTGTGTTGAGGATAAGCGCTACGAGGGTCCATGCAGAGCCTGGATGGGTGTTGCGCAGAGACACAAATCACTACAAGCTCCTTAACAGCTTGCTCTCTGGCCCCTTGATTCAGAAATGGGGATCCAGGTCTTCAGGAAACCAGTATTAGGATGACTCTAATTCTAGAATTTTGAAGTGGATGTGTTCACATTGAAGCTGAGGGGCCTTACGGATGTCTCATCTTCAAAACCTGAAACAGCCCAATTACTTGAAGTATCTCTGACTGCCAGCTCTTCCATCTGGTACCCAAAATCACAAACTGCTTCTTGAAACCACATCTGGACTTATTATGTCACACATCAGTTCTCCTGTTTGTTTATAACATGAGGTTTCTTCCCTGACCTTATACTTTTTCTTTGATGCTGGTTCCCCTTGAGATGTCTCTTCTCAAGGATTTTGAGAACTTCTCCTGTTTCCACTTTCCTTTGCACTTCCATCTGCTCCTTGATGCTGTTTAGGCTACTTTGAGCTTAAAATCCTCTTCCATCACCCACTGTTGCCCTGACTCCTTGTCTTCTTTGAACCCATGCACCTATCCAAGTCCTAAAGCTGGCCTGCTGCCATTTTTGCAACTTCTTAAAAAGCCCTTTGAGTTAGTCTTGCTCTGTTGTTTTTCAGTGGCCACCTTTAAAACACTAACTCATACCTATGTTTGGTCACAGCTGTACTTTCCTAAGTATTTCCCCAAGCTGACAGGAAAAGTCTTTCAGAAATATGCCATTTCAAAACCATGAGGTGGCATCTCAGGGTCAGCCTTGGCTGCTAGTGTTGACTGCTCCAGGTCATTAAACTGCTCTGCTGGGGTGGTTTGGATTGGAAGCTGAGCCAGGATGGGAAAATGTATTCTCCTGCAGCTCCATCGAGTGCAGTGCCAGGCATGCAGGATGTACTTTTTGCAGGTGACTGTTTCTAATGGCCTGCCACCAGTTCCTCTGTGCTCACTAAGAGCAGCCCTTCTCAAGTAGGGTCACCTTGCTGCTCCTCTTATTCCTCCTCATCCATTTTTGTAGTGTTGGCTTCTTCTCTTTTTAGCTCTGTCCAGGCAGCACCAGCCATCAGGGCAGAAACTGGCATTTACAAACATGAAGGCTGCACAAAATCAAGCAGCACATGTTGCATAAATAGATGTAAAAGGCTCATGGCATGAAGATACTTGAGTGTATCTTCACCCCATTAAGGTGCCCTGGTGAACTGCTGGCAGCAGTGCTGCCTGGGTGTCAGGGAAGCGGATGGGGCCTGTACCAAGGCTGCCAGTGAAGATCCCACCACTGGTGTTGTGGTTTATTTTGTGACAAGGGTTCCTACAAACAGCTCCTGCAAAGCAACTGGTAAGTGGTGAAACAGTAATAGCCCATTCCCCCATCCTGTGTGTGAACTTGCAACTTAAGGTACAAAAGAGAACAGGATTCAGTTCCTAGTTTGGATGTCTCTGCATTTCTCAGGGCCTAAAAACACAATCCTAGTGCTCCTTGGCTGCAGTTTTGACCCTCTAAGCTAGTAGCCATATACCAAAGTGGTTGCCAACCTGAAACACAACTGGTTTATAAATGCATTTCAAAAAGTTTTTTTCTATCAGTGGTATTGCATGCCCCGCCAACCCTCTGTGCCAGGGTCATGGAACTCATGTGCATCTCTGCAAGATACCCAGTGTTCAAGAACTTTGAAAGAAACAGCTGGGATTTAATATTAGGTGCACCAACTTATTGTGACAAGTTCAACCTTTAAAAAAAATGAATGATTTCTTTAAAAGGTTGGATGTCTCATGCTAGCATCAGAACAAGCAACTTGAAGTGGGGAAAAAAAATCAAAAAGCACCACAAATAGAGAAATGAGGAAAAAAACCCCAGTTAGGTGCTAAAATGGTGTGGAAAAAATTAATTACTGGAAGCCTTGGTATAAATAAGACATTACATGACCCCTTCTGACAGTGGGGGATCTCTGGAGGTGACAGACAAGTAAGGCAGGGTCTTAATGAATAGCCTTTCCCTAAAATTCTTTGCTGTGGGCTCAGCATAAACCTTTGCATAAAAGTGGGACCCTGTGAGCAGTAGGAATTATTTATATTAAATGCGCTGCTCAGCAAAACATGGCAAAATTCCTATTCCCAACTGGAAGAAAATCATATTTCATGGCTCTAATGCCATTAAGCAGGATATAGCAACTTGCAGTGGGGAAAAGGGGTGGGAGGGACACCTGCCAGCTGAGGGAAGGGGGTTTTTGCTACTAGGAGATGGGGCCCTGCCAGCTCCCGCCCAGAGCTGGTCTCTACACTTGAGACCAGAGATAGGCTTTCCCTGGTGGAAAAAAAAAAAAAAAATATTAGAAGTGAACACAGCAGGGTTTTACGAAGCTTGCTCTAAAAATTAATGGTCTTTTCACTGAGAACAGGACTGCTGTTAGGATGAAATCCTATGGCGTTTGCCAAAAGGTTAATTCACAGGCTTGGGCCAGAGCTGGATGTGGGTGATCAGAGGCTGCTGGAAGAAAGGGAATCGCCCAGCTCTGAGGAGCAGCATGGGTTTTCCATCTTGCTGAATTAGCCCTTGCCACCACAGGGTTGTGTTGTGCACCTCTGTGCTAGTGTGTGTGTGTTCATGAACTAACTGTAGGGCTTCTAAGGAATAAGCCCACTGTCAACATCAACAAAATGGTTTGAAAAATGCCTATAGCACAGTGATGGTGGATTCCTAAATTCTATGGTCCTTCTTTAAACTCTGAAGGGAATGAGTAGATATACGAACTGGGAAGCACACAGCTCTTTAGTGATGCAGGGAGGAGAGATTTGTATTTCCTTGATGATCAGTCCAGAGAAAGACATGGAGATTATGAGAGGAGATTTCTACCCATGCTGGAAGATCATCAACCAGTCAATCAAGGGAACAAAACAAGACAGCTCTTGTTTTCTTGGGATGATGCAGAGCTCCATACTCTCCATGGTGATACTTGCACTGCCTTGGTGAGAGAAGGGTTCTCTGAGCATCCCTATGCTAGGCCTGCCTCACACCTGGGAAATGATGGTGCCAGTGGAGCAGCCGCCATGGGAGGTGGCCATGCCTTGCTGGAGAGATTGTCCCAGGGATAGCTGCTGCCAACCAGGCTGGCTCCAGGCTGGCAGTGAGGTTACATGGGCAGTGTGACAACTGAGCCCACACCAACCCTCCCCAGCAGAGTCTCTTCCATCAGTGATGAAGCAGAATATAAAGTGCAACGGGTATATCTCTGCAGAGGTGTTTTGTTCAAAGCAGGCAAATTGACAGGCTTCCCTCATAAAACAGTAATGCAGCTTAGACATGAAAAGAAGAGCATCAAAAATCAGTTTTCTCCCAAGTAAAAGTATTCTGACATTACTTAAAATACTTCAGACTTGTCAGTAAAGTTTCAATGTCAATGAAAATTAACTGGCATATTTAAAGATTGACTTTCTTCCTTGCTTTCAACTCCCAGTCAGACTGATATGGGGAGGGCACTTGCTATTCTTATCTTTTACACACTTGTATTTCTTGCCCTTTAACAGCTCCTTCTGCAGCGTGCACTGCTCTGCTTGCCAGGGAGAAGGGGTGTCACTGCCTGCTGCTAATCCATTATGGCAAGCTGTCCAATTACCAGTGGTGTAGCAGTAAATAAAATGCGGGTTCACTTGCTGGCCTGCTCCTTATCCCTCATCTGAGAAGTGGGCAAATGTTGTATCACCCCAATTATTGCTCCATTTACCTGCATGTTCCCTTGACTATGGCACTGCTAATTACTTACTTTGTTAGGCAGAAGAAATATTAGGTATTTATTTCATTTGCTGTGATGGTAAGAAATACAACTCCTGTTATTTGTCTCCTGGACTAGAAAATTCCCTTTGCAGCAATCCTTCTAGCTTGCGTGCATAAATAAAACCTCATTTTCCTCTGACACAGCTTGGGTACCCGAGAAGAGGTCAAATTTTGATCAGAAAAATGGTTTCCTCTCTCTTCTCTAGCATGGGAAAGGCAAGTTGGAGAGGTCTGTGGAGTGGGACTGGATGTCATACCAGACCAGACAGTTCATTACTGAACTAGAAAGGAGCCAAAGCCTCCTAAGACCCTGACTGGTACTCTGGTACTGTATTGATTCTGGTGATCATCTTATCACCTTACCCACCTTCTAACAAACTCTCAATTTGTTCCCCAAAAACCAAAAACTGCCCAAAGCAGTTAAATTTCTCTAGAATTGACCTTGTCAGCAGCGCAGCCTTCAACAAATCTTTTTGAAAAGGTGTCCCAAAATGAGTGTGTGGGATGCACCCCAAAGTGTGTGTGTGTGTGTGTAGGGGGGCTTTGTATAAAACATTTGATTTGATGAGACTTGGTCTTTTTCATTTTCGTGGTCCTCTAGAATTTGTCTAGTAGTGGTGGTGCAAACCCCTTGAGATATTTTTAAATGTCTAGGTGGCCATAGAGGACTGAGGGAATCCCATTTTTTAAACATGTTCTTTGGGGTTTTTTTGAAGGTATCCATTTCTGCCTCCCCTCCCCTCAATTTGAAACCCAGTGAATCCTGCACATTAAAATGTACCCAGTAAATGTGAAATGGCTAAAAAGAGGTGAGATGCATGGAGAGCATGCTGCTTATCTTACAATGTTAAGTGCAGATATACTATGATGGATATTTTTCAGCTCAGCATCCTTCAGTTTTGTTACTTGTGCCATTCAGCACACCGTTGTGCCATTAGCCCTGGTTCCACTTGGTTTGCAGCTTGCCTTTGAATTTTAAGGTGCCAACAGGTGAAACAGAATTTCGGATCAGCAACACCCTTGATGTTTCACTTCAGACAACACAAGAAATAAAGAGTAAAGGGCTACAGATGGCTGAAATGAATGTCATATGCACTTTCCCTTCCTAAAACATTCAAAATGCTTATACCTCAAAAACGTAAGTTAAATGTTCATTTTAGCCTTCTGCACCACATTTGAACAAGGTGCTGACATAACGCTGCTGCCTCATTTAGATTAGAGAATAATCAAAAATCTCTTGTATTTCCTGGCACTGGGAGGGATGGTCTTTGGACACCCAGATTTTGATGGCTGTAAGAGTCTCACCTTGGGACCACTCATTCCAAGTGAAAGAAACATGTTTTAAATACTGCTCTGAAAGAAAACCGAGTTGGTTTGAGTACATTTGATAAAAACCCACAAAACTTCAGTTTCTTCTCAAAGACACTTGAGAAAGGGAGATTTGCAGTTTGAGTCCTGGTAGCTAAATTTTCCTTCAATGTCATTGTTTTGAAGACCCATTCTTGGAGTCCAGTGGGAAGGTGGAAGTTCTGGTGCACCCAGTAGTGGCAGAGTGGGACAAATGGAGAGAGGGCTGAGGCAGAAAAGCACAACATAGATAGAAGTCCTGGATCCAGTAAAGGAGACAGGACACTTCAGAGCTACCTGGAGAAAGAAAAAGAAAACAATCATGGGACATCCTAAAAGGATCTTCTCCAAAACCTACCCCAAAAAAACAAACTGAAAGAAAAGATAGAGAAATCAGAAGCTTCTTCATCTGCTGCCATGTCCTGTGCTGCACACTGAAATGCCCTGTCTGCAAACATGACTGACATCACTGAAGAAGAACGTAAACTTTGATTTAAAAAAAAAACCAAAAAACCACTTGCTGCTGCTCTTCTTTGGCAGCAGATCTCATTTCTTTGGAGTACTTTTATCTGATTATGTATGTATATGTACATATACAAATATTTTGCTAAAAGCAGAAGGATGCTTCTCTCTTTTTTCCCCATGCTTGCAACAGAAGCTTTGCCCTGTTCAAAGTGGGCTCCTCCTAAGAGCTTCCACGTGTGCTGCTAGAGGAAGAGGAGAGCAAAATGAAAATTATAAAATAGTAATAGTAACAATGAAAAATAACAAATAAGCCGAGTGAGAAGTGGAGGACTAACTCAAGCTATGTCCTTTATGCCAATAATAAATGACCCAGCACTGGTAAAAGTGGGTCGCTAAATTAAAACTAATGTGGGAGCTGTGTGTGTGTGTCCCTTCATCCTCTCCCCCTCCTTCCTGTTACTCCACCCCAGCTGTGAGGATCGATGCTGGGGGCTCGAGTGTGTTTCCTCCCTCCCTTCAATCTCCCCAGCCAGAGCCCTCTCCCTGCTTGACAGCTACTGCAAGCCCAAACTGACAGCTCTTCAAAATCCACCGAAGAAACCCAGCATTAATTAAGTCATTGCTGGACTGTAATTTCCTTGAGAAGTAAAAAATTCTCACACAAGAAAAGGTTACAGAGACCTTTTCTGTGTCAAAATTACCATGCTGCATGAATATTAATGCTCTTAATGAAGACAACCTTTGCTTCATCAGGAAGGTTCTGGAGCAGGTGCCAAGCCTGAAGTCTCACTCTGTGGATTTTCTACTCTATGAAAGTCGGCACAATGCAATTTTTCCATTAAAATCAACATTTCCCACATGATCTCTTCTTTTTTTTTTTTTTCCTTCTTTACAGATAGGCGGAAAGAAAGGGGGAGAAGGGGGGTGGAAAAATCCCTCTGCTTTGAAATCAAACATTTAAAGGTTTCATTCAACACATTAATCAGCACTGAGAGAGAGGAGAGGAGGAGGGTGGAGAGGGGGGGGAATTGCCTTATTTATACAGATCTCACACATGCTTCCATAGATCACAGCCATGTTCATGTCATGCACTGCCCTGGGGTGCTGCTGGGCTCATCCTCTCCAGAAAGGCTCAGTGGGCTTGCAAGGAGTCACTGGGATGGGGGCGTCACAAAGGGTTTGGGCTGGTGTGGCCACCACCACCATCCTGCTTGGGATGTGAGCTCCAACCTCACCCAGCCTTTGGGCATTTACTCCCTAGACACAGAAGATGGGAATGGTGATGTTTGGCCAGCTGAGAGGGCATATCTGAAATGGGTATCACCAAAAAATGGGGAAGCAAGGAAAGAGGCATCCCTGGTGGCAAGCAGGGGGGGAAGTGGAGGTGCTCAACCATGAGACCAACAAGGGTGCACGTTAGCACAAAATGATGGGGGAAAGGGCTCTTTCCTCATCTTGTCCTTGGGGTGGACAGGTTTTTTGATGGCACTGTGATGGAGAAATTGCACTGCCTTCATGTGGAGCAGTTTCACTAGAATTTAGCCTAAATCAGGAAAGGGAAAGAAATTATTATAAGTAAAAGTGTGAAGAAACACTGAGTATAGAATAGAGGCTGCAGCTTTAGAGGGGAAAGAAAAGAATGTAAAATCCACTTCTTTCTCCCCCTTCAAAAGGAGAAAATGATATGAAAACTGCCCATTAATTATATCTTCTACTTATTAGGCATTCATGATCTAATAATGGCTGTGGCTAACTTATAAAAAAAATCTGATTATTTTCTGTTGGGGCATGCAATGCCCTGTATATATTAAAAAGGTAAGCAATGATATATATTTATGGGTACTGATGTAATAGCTATTAGATTTATAATGCAGAGAAGAAACATAATTTTATTAGAAAGAGCAATAGTTCACAATCCTATTATTGTTTATTGCTGACGTCAGTGCCAAACTATAATAAGAATCATGTAACAACTGGAAATAATAATAAAAATGCTGTTTAGATTTGCAAGAAAGTGGATCCTCTAAAACAAAAATAGGGATTATAAACCCCAGCCCTGATCTGACTGGGGATACCTGGCAGCAGCTCTTTGGGTTGCGGCAGCACTAAGGATGCAGTCCAAGGTTTTTGCTCCCCTGAACTAAAAGCAAATATCTTTCTGATTCCAAATCTGGCATCAGCCTCACTGAAAACACCTGATCAAGGCCTGGGTGGGGCTGCCTAGGGTGTCCCCGTGGCCCCAAGGGGCTGGACTACCACATCCTTCCCAGGAACAGAGGGACACCTGGGACAGCAGCAGCATCCCCAGGCCGGCTTCCCACTGTGAGTGACACAGAGGCACCAAACCCTCCTTTGTCCTCCTTCACAGGAACCCTGATAACTTGACTTTATGAGATCTTGCATTCTAAGCCTTGTTAAAGTACTCGAACTACTACTATGCATCTTTTATGGTTATGCTTTTTTTATATATATGAATAAATACATATATACTTAGACTCTAAATCTTTCATTATAGTTGCCCTAAAAATCTGTTTCCAAGATGTATTTGGAACTGTCAGCCTTGCTGGTCTCTACTTCTCTATATTACTTTTTTTTTCCCCTTTCTAGCAGTTTTTTTTTTCCCTTTAGAGCAGTGTTTGCTGACCTTCAGACTCAAGAATTAACTCATTCTCCCGACATCTGTGAATTATTAATGAGGGTGTTTCAGAAAGTTCCTGAGCCACTTCCTTTAAAACTCCTGGGTGCAAATTAATAGAGCTGTTTTTAGGAAAGCTTAATTTTAGCAGGTGCTGCCTCAGATCTTCCTTTGTTGTAGAGATAAACGCACTGCTCCCACAGAAACGTCAGGCAGGATAGATACACCCTCCAGCTTCATTGCAAATACAGAACAAAAGTGTCTAGTCAACACTTCTGATCTTTCTTTGTTAATGCTTCCAGTGCTGTGAGCTGTCTCTAGCAATGGCCCCACAACCACTCAGGGTTTTTCCTGCTACTTTGAGAGTTTTCTGGCATGTTTTATTATCTATCATTCTGTTAGCCACTGATGCTGGACTGATTTCTTTTAGCTTCCTGTGTGTTTGTGAGGGGAGGAAGGGGAAAGGAGGTTTCAACAGTACAATTTTTTCCCATCTCTGAACTTCTCCCAGTTCTCATTAAATTTCCTATGGTCAGTTGACAGTCCCACTTGCTCACTGAAGGGATTGCATTAAGCCCTTTCCTTTTTGAACATGCAATAATCTAAGAATACAGACTAGGGGGAGGGCTGTGTTTGGAGGAGATAAAGGTATGGCTTGCACACTTTCAGTGGCAAAGAAAGAGGTTGCAGGGCTGTGTGGCTGGGATGGAATCAGTCCCTGCTGAGAAGGTTGTGGAGTGGGTGCCAGGCATACATAGTGAGGGAGGACAAGGCTTGCTAGCATACAGTCCTGCTCCCAGGATCCCAGTCCAACCATACACCATGCTAGTGAGATATCCCCCCATGGCCATCTGCTGGATGGATAACTCTAGCCCTTGCCTCCAACACTGGTCTTCCCCGTGCTCTTCTGTCCCCATGCTCACTTGCCTTCCTCTGGCAAAGCCTTTTCTCCTTTCTTGATCTTAGCTGGTACCTGACTCTTCCCCCTCCCCTAAATTCCAGACCCCCTAGCAACCACTTATCATCAGCCACCAGTGGCCCTGTTCTTTTCCTGGACAGTTAAAAAAGTGATCTGACCACAAGTCTATGGAAACAGGTGACCCACCAGCTTCACTTCAAAACACCAATGGGCCCAGCCATAGGTAAGATAAGGTGGAAGTAGGACATGGCATTAGCAAGTGCTGCTAACTTAGAAATTTTAGTTTGTGATCAGAAATCTGCACTAAAAGCTTCAGATGTGGTGACTCATTATGGAGACTGTAGAAAGGAAGAAAGGTTTTCAAATGCTGGTGTAGACTGACACATTCTTAACCAGAGCAGAAACTGACTATTTAGCTCTTTGACTCCAATAAGTTGTCTGTACTAAAAGAAATCAGATGGCTGAGATGATAGATATTCTTATAAATCTGTGTAAATTCAGATTTCCATAGAACAAGGTGATATTGTGTCCTGTAATGATACAAATATTCTTCTGGGACATGATATCACACTTAAAACTCTAAATTTTTAAAGGTGTTTCAGTTACTTTTTCGCAGCAGAGTGCCTTTAGCATGAACTAGATTTGCTATTCCATCTGAAGAACAAAGAGAAAAATTTATAGAAGATCAAACAAATAAAAATACATTGAGAAAGACAGTAAGTGATGTCAACACACTAAGAAATTAAAAACTTTGCATTAGTGTCTGAGCTTTTTTGTTGGTACCCAGGTATTATAAATAATAAACTAACCCGAAATTGTACATATTATAGAGCTGCATTTTCCTGTAGGGGTTCTGGTGACATGTACAAACCACATGAGCTTTACTCCCGTGGCTTATCCATGTCACTAATCCCCTTCTATAAAACCAGAGAAGGGAGGCGCAGCAGGGAGGGTGTAACTCGCGCGGAGCCGATTCCGGCTTTTGCCTACATTTGTTTCCAAATTACTTGACAAGCCTTGCCCGCGGCTTTCCAGGAGTCTGCCTTGGGATGAATGAACTTCTGCAGCAGAGAAATTCATCTTGTGAAAAATGCTTGTTTTGGGTCGTTGGAACTATTTGGGAAATATTTGGCTGAAAAATAGAGGGGAAAGTCAACTGAAGTGGAAAACCTGAGGTGAAGTTTATTTGTGACTGATGAAGAATGATAATCTGTATTTTGTCTGTGTCAATTTTTTTTTTCTTAAGACTATTTTAATCAGCTCCATTCAGCCTTAAAGGATTCTTGCTTTCCTTTCCCATTGATTCCACTGGGCAGAAAAAAAATATAGTTTAGCATGAAGATCTAATTCTGATAAAATCCATATACCTTTAAATATAAATTTCAAATTATCCTCTGACTGAGAAATTACTGTGACATTATTTCTGTCAGATTTATTTGAAATAGCCCTGGACACAAATGGATCTCAGCTTCCCTGGGTTATCTTGGAGAAGGCTGGGCTTTGCACCAGTTGCCATCACTTTGTCACCTGGCCCAAGCACTTTCTGGCTTTGAGATGCTCAGATGGTGACTCCAAAATGCATCCCCTGGACCTGTGTGTTGAGTTACAGCACATGTCCTGAGGTTTTAAGCTGGTTACGTGGAATCTGAGGACAATTACCATGCTTCTGCACACTTTGTGGGACAGCATTTTAACTTTGCAGCCAAAACAGATGGAGTTTTGTTCACAAAGGCTATCAGGGGTATCTTTTGGGATGCTAAACCCAGCCGTCCTACTTCTCAAATTATGGTGATCCTGCTGGGATTGCTGCAGGAATCTTGCTGCCTCTCCCCCATGTCTCCCAATACTGTCATCCTAAAGAGATGAAACAGCGAATCTCGTGCCTGGCTCTTGCTGGCCTCTTAGGAAATCCCAGGCTTAATCAGCAGGCTGTTTATGGTACAGCTCCTTGTCTCACAAGTACTACAGATGCCACTTCCTTGCACCTAAACTGCTTACGAGACAGCACTCTTATCTAATAAGACATAGCACAGCCATACATATTTATTTATATTTGAACTCTTGCCCTCTGTACTATACTGCAGGTCATGCATCTGCTCCAACACCACCTTATTAATTTTATACTCTTCTCCACGGTGGCAACAGTGTTTCAAAGCCTGAAAGGAATATTTTCCTTTTTTTTTGTTGTTTTTTGTTTCCCCACTTTGATCTATCTTTTTAACTATTTAGCTCCTGAAAGGAGAGGAGTCCAGGCTTTCCAAGTGTGGTATCACAGTGTTCCCCACTGGGAATCGGGACACGGCAAGGCTCCAGACAATGTCACTTCCCTGCCTGTGCAATACATTACTGTTCTGTTTTGTACCTTGCTAATTAGAAAGCAGGAAAGAAAAAAATATATTTATATATAAAAGAGCTCCTACCTGACAGACTCAAATTACAAAAGTATTCTGATATAAATTATTTAATCAGTGGGGGGAAAAAAGAAAGTCACAGTACTAACTATCATTTCTAGACAGAGTATTAACAACCATTTCTTTCATTGGCTTCTGGTGTCTTATTTTGTTCACCCATCACCAATAAGAAGCTGTTGCATGATGTTTACCATAAAATATGACTTTCATCTCTTTGTCTTTGCATTCACTTGCTTCATTTACCTTCCTAATGTATAAAAAGTTTTTAATTTGCCTCCCTCCCTTCCTATATTCTGTCACTAGCACTCTTGAAAACTTCTGGAAGAAAAAAGTAAAGACTTTAATTCATATATGGGACCCCATTCTGCCAGCCAGATCTGCCAGTCTTTGAAATACATTCCGTGAACAAGGTGTCGTTTGAAGGTGTGATAGCAGCTTTATGGCTAGGTTACAAGCTGGTGATAGGAAACCATCCTGATGAATGTGCTGATCTCTAAATCCACACCTCCTTTGGTGTCCTGCAGTGATGGATTTTGGCCACCCAAAGGCCAAAGGCTTTCTCAGGGTGGCCATCCCCAGCAGAAGAGGGAAGCATACTCAGGTCCCAAGCTTTGCTTGAAAGCAAAGATATTCATGCCAGGGGCTTGGTGGCCACCTCTGCACAGAGAGCATCTCGTCAGGATCAATCTTTGCCCTCCAAGATTGTGTTTGCCCTCAGAGCATGTGTCTAGAGATTGGGCCCCATGTGTCAAACCTTCAGCGGATGATGGAAGAAGCCAGGCTCTCCCTCCAGTGCTCTTCTTAAGACAGGCCCACAGTCTCTGTGTGTGGATGGCAGCTTGAGATGCCAGATCATTTCTCCCACTGTCCACTGAAAATCAAGCCCAGAAGTTCAGCAAGCCCCATCATAAAGAGGCCTTACATGGCAGAGCTTTTAGGAAATAACCAGAGATAACTTGGCATAGCCAGGATGTCAAACCCACCCAAAGGATGGAAAGCACGTCTTGAAGCTATAAAAATACCTAGCTTCTTCCCAAAAGACAAGAGGTGTCCAAACACCTTTCATGAGAGTTTACTTGTGCAAACGTGGTCCTGCGAGACCAGCAAAGCTGTGCTGCTGGTCCTAAAAGAAGGAGAAAACCCCTATAAGCCATCAATGGGCTGGTGGCAGAACCCAGAGTAAGGTTTCTCATCTAAGAGCGTGAGACTGTAAGTGAGACGATTTTCAAAAGACCAGTAAGGGTAACGTGTGCCAAAGCCTGTGTTCATGAACAAACTGTTTGTGCCAAATCTGAAGGCTGCTCTGGGCAGGATAACCCCAGGACCCCACTTGAGTCAATGCCCATGTCTGATAAGAGCACAAATATATTGTTTTCTGGTCCCTGTGGTGGGTGAATACCTTTTGGTTGCCTTCAGAGACTCTATATAATAAAAACCAGAGAGAGTGAACTGCTTCTACTTTCACAGGTATGCCTATATATATATATATATATACTGCAGGTTTAAATTCCATATCCTGTTCTTGGAGAAGCAGCTGGAGCTATTGAGACTTCTGTGGAAATCTTCCACTTTTTTTTTTCCTGCTAGCTGTGAGGGCAGAGGGGCCAGTGTTATCTGGAAAAACATAATAATAATAAAGAAGAAACAAGACCCAAGGTGGCTGTACAGTCGGGACAGCTCAGAGGCACAGGTATGTGAAGGCTGAGAAGTCGCAGGGTTGCTTCCTCTGAACTTGGGGTGATGCTGGTACCCACTGGCCCAGGGGGTACAGGGCACACGAGACCACTGGTCCAGCCAGGAGGAACACTTTTGGGTGCTTCACACTGTCTCTCTTGGGCTGTTTTTTTGGCCCAGCTGTGCCCCCAGCCCTTTTAGAGGTGTGAAGCCCCAGGCCTTCCCTCAGCTCCTGCACAATCATTTTCCTCATTAGGTCTGGCATGTCAATCTAGTCCCCACAGTGTCACCAAGGTGACAGTTCCCAGTGAGGGACAAAGGCTCTGAGCTCAGTTGCAGGGGTAAAAAGAACCTTTTTTTTTTTCTTATTTCCCCAGAGAGCTGCTGCTGATAGCAGCCTCCTCCTCTACTCTCCCTCCTTCCTTCTCACCACCACCAGACTCTGGAAGTATGAAATAATGCCCATTTTTCTGACATAAAACATTAGGATCTTGAAAGTTTATGCCACAGCAATGTGAAATTAATACCTCTTGGCACATGAGAGGCAAAGTGCTGCCTGTTTGTTAACAGGGAGGGAAGTTCCCTCTCAACGTTATCTATTGTGCTGGGCAAAGGCAACCAGCAGCTGCCTGCAACCCAGCCCTCGCTAGCCCTGCTCCTTTGCCAGCTCCCTCCTCTTGCCCTGGTGAGACAAAAAGGCTTGTGTTCAGAGGCAGGGGAGGCCCAGGATTTAACAGAGGGGTGGTTTTTTCATCCTATGGAGCTACTCTGGTGGAGCTGCCTTACCTTCAGCCAACATCAGAGGACTCTGCCCCAGCAGTGTGACCACCCACCCCAAAGACCCTCAGGGTGCAAGCTGCCCTCTGGCTCAAAGTGGCCCTTACCCTCTCTTGGCAAGGATGAGCAACAGAAAGAGGTACCTCCCACTTGCTGTGCCGTGATGATACCAGAAGCAAAGAGGGACAAGCCCTGGGTTACTCAGTGCCGGCTGGGAGAAACCACCTTTCCCTGTGGGAGTTGTTACTTGCAGCTTTTAATAATGTAAGTAATTTAAGATTGCCAGAATTAGAGGCAAAGGAACCAAATGCTACTTCTGGGAATCAGACAACTGAAACAAGACCCTGGGAAGGTCTCAGGCTGGTTACTGAAGAAAGCTCAGCCTGCATCCACACAAAATGGGATGCCTCTTCATTTTTGTGTACAAACACAGGTAGTAGCCTCTACCAGTGTGGGAGTTTTGCTGTCTTTCTTGAAAGGTGCAAGTTGAGAAGTCAGGGCCATAATAAAAGGTTATTAAATGAGGGAGGGTTTAATATTCTCTACAAATACTAAATATTTAATTTTACAGAAACTTGAAGAATTAAATTTTAAAAATTAATATTAAACAAAATTAATATTAAATTAAAAAACAATCACTTTTTTTTACTTTGAATTACATTTTCCAGAAGAGAAGGTGGGGTCACCTAATGCCAACAACTGAAAAGAGAGGATCTTCCCTCCCTTCAGCCCCAGCATATTTGAGACATGGGAGGAAGAAGGGTTGTTTTCTTAAAGAAAACTTTCAACCCACATACTCCAGGGCAGGGTGAGAAAAACTAGAAGAAACAAGTAAAAATACCTTATCAAAAGACAGTGTTCACAAGCCCAAAGAGAGAAAACCCCTGAATCATAGATACATGGGGAAAGGTATGACATGCTTGTCTTCTCAGCTGCTTTGGATCACTGTGATCATCAGGCAGTGTACAGGACCAGTGGGTTTATTCCAGTCCGCTCTGGTTGCTTTTTATGTTGCATATAGATGAACTCATACTGATTGAGTTAAACCAGTGGACACTTACTGTGGCTGAAGAATGATGTGTTTTACTTGAGCCTGACACCGGTGCTAATTAATTTAGAGCAAACAGAAATAAAAATGGTACAAATTGCAGTAAAAGTATCCAGCTTGCAATGATTTAACGGAATCAGTTCACACTCTGATAAAACCAGTGCAACTCAGAATACAGATAAACACCAAGGGAAACTGATTAAATGTCCAAACAAAGGAATAAAACCATGAAACTAGTTGGACAGTAAAGAAGGTCAATTGGAAAACAGATTATATTGTCCCATAAGAACTGCTGTCTTTTTTTCTTTCTTTTTCTATTGATTTTGAATTGGTTTGGTTTTGGTGTGGTGCTGCTTGGTGTTTTCACCTCAGCCTCTCCACTCAACAGAAAAGTATAACCTTATCCTGTTCTCCAGATGTCATCACTCCTTTCTCTGCATCATCTGGTAACACCTGCTCAGAAGCAAACAGCTCTTAGAGGATAAGTGAATATCCCCTGGGCAAACTAGTTTTGTTTGTTTATAACACTCTGCCAAGCACATCTTGAAAGGCAGGATTTGTTGGGCTTTGGGGTTTTTTGTTTGGTTGGTTTTTTAAATTACTTTAGACTCAAGACCATCCAAGATTTCCACAGGTTTTAGTCAAAAGTCATCTGATTTCAATCCAGCTTTTGTGAATGCAGCTGTCTGCTCTGAAGGCACACGGACTTAGATGGTGTGCCATGCAGACAGATGCTAAATCACCAAAGTTTGCATATAGAAAATGTGGGTTAGGAGATGAGTGCAAGAGTGACCTAGGATGGCTGGGATACTGGGATTCCCAGATGAGCCAATAAATGGTCTACAGCATCAGCAGGATGAACACAAGCAATGAATGCAGATTGCTGCTGTACCTTTCACAGAATCACAGGATCATCCAGGTTGGAAAGGACCTCTGAGATCATCAAGTCCAACCCTTGATCCACTACCACCGTGGTTCCCAGCCCATGGCACTGAGTGCCACATCCAGTCTCTTCTTAAAAACCTCCAGGGACAGAGAATCCACCACCTCCCTGGGCAGCCCATTCCAATGCCTGTCTCTGTAAAGAATTTTTTTCCTAATATCCAACTTAAACCTCCCCTGGTAGAGCTTAAGTCCATGCCCTCTCGTCTTACTGATGGCTTCCTGGGGGAAGAGACTGACCCCCCCCTGGCTACACTCTCCTTTCAGGGAGTTGTAGAGAGTGATGAGGTCTCCCCTGAGCCTCCTCTTCTACAGGCTGAACACCCCCAGCTCCCTCAGCCTCTCCTCATAGGATCTGTGCTCGAGTCCCTTCACCAGCCTGGTTGCCCTCCTTTGGACCTGCTCCAAGACCTCGATCTCCTTCCTGAACTGAGGGGCCCAGAACTGGACACAGTACTCGAGGTGTGGCCTCACCAGCACTGAGTACAGGGGCAGAATCACCTCCTTGGACCTGCTGGCCACGCTGTTCCTGATACAGGCCAGGATGCCATTGGCCTTCTTGGCCACCTGGGCACATTGCTGGCTCATGTTCAGCTTCCTGTCAATCTAAACCCCCAGGTCCCTCTCTGTCTGGCTGCTCTCCAGCCACTCTGTGCCCAGCCTGGAGCTCCCCATGGGGTTGTTGTGGCCAAAGTGCAGGACCCGGCACTTGGCCGTGTTGAACCTCATCCCGTTGGAATCAGCCCAACTCTCCAGTCTGTCCAGGTCCCTCTGCAGAGCCCTCCTGCCTTCCAGCTGATCCACACTCAGCCCCAGCTTTGTGAATTTGCTAATGGTGGACTTTCACCATGTTGAAGGTCTCCAAGGGGAAGAGGTTCATCTGTGCACAGGGAAGGAGGTACATTCATGGCAAGGCCCTTAGACTGCTGCCCCACCAGCCTGCTCCTGGGTGGAAGGTAGTGAGCAGGGAGCACCAAGTCAAGAGGGAGGCAGGTGTTCCCCTGAGCCCTCATGGCTTGGCAAGGCAACCTGTGAGCACAGGGACAAGGTGAGTGGCTGGTGAGAGCAGGTCAGAGCTCTGCAGGGTGATGCAAGAGGGTGAAACAGTTCTCACTCCTGTTTCCTCACACCATCCCCATTAGACCTAGAAAAAGCACTTTACCCTAAGCAGCTTCAGCCACTGGATGAGTTTTACCTTTCAGTGTCAAGCACAACATCTTTCATCAATTTGCCCTTTCTAAGCATCTTTTCAGTGACTGGTAAAGTTACCTTAAATGCAGGTTTTGAAGAACTTTAGGGAGAGGAAAAAAAAAATAGTTCTATATATTTTAGTATACCTATACCAAAATTATCTCTGAGACAATTAAAAAATACATCTTTTCTTAGACCTTGGTTTTGTAGCTAGGACTTCAAACTCTCTTTCAACTTTGCTAGTTTTTTTTTTCAGATTCTTTTCTGTCTGAGTGTCCTCTGAACCATTACACACCCTGCACGGCTTATTCTGTTCACAAATCCATATTGTATTGCATGGGCTATGTTTATTCCATGTGCAGCTCTCCAGTGATGACAGTGGAAGTTTTACACACACAGAGACCCAATCCACAGAAGCTTCAGAAGCTTTTCTTTTTTTTTTTTTCTTTTTTTTTAATGTGGTATGGAAAAAGCTCTTCTTAGGAAAACAGATAATATCAGTGCCTGAGGCCTTTGCCTTAGGTGTCTCAAAGGGAAAGGCACTTAAAAAATGTGCAGAGCAGCAGCCCAAACCTCCCACAGTGCTGAAAAGAAGACTAAATATTCTCAAGGAAACTCTGGGTTCATTCCAATTTCTCCAGAAACATTTACCAAACCCACTTCCACATTTTCGGGCATTGGTTCTGGGAACTCAGCATTTAGGTACTTTGAATGAAAACAGCATGGTCAGCTGGACCACCTTACATGAACATTAATTTCCATTCACTGGACTTGAATCTATTTTCCCTGCAAAAAAACTGGAGCAGCTCCACAGGAGCTATTTGGAGTCACACTGCTGTAAAGTCAGAAGAGACCCCAGCCTGTAAGATGCACTTCATTCTGCAAAACTAGTGCTAGTAATTAACCATGAGAAATGGCTTCTCATTTACTTTTCAGCTACGTGAAGATTAAATGTTTCCTAACTCAGCATCAGCTATCATTCTTCAAATTTGCTCCACAAGACTATCCACCAAGACAAGGGGAAACCGTGGGTGATATTGGCCAGTAGGAATGACTGAAGAAGACAAAGGTTTCCTGAAGAGAGATGAAATTTTGGGAGAAATCAGCTGTAGGTCAAAGGAGAAAACCCCATGATAAATTCTAAGCAGATAATTTTCGAAGAGAGGGATTCTTGACAAGTAAAATGGATTATCATTTACATAATCAGCAGCACAGCAGAGGCACCCAGAGCTGGGGAGGATTTAGATACCCACAGGCTGAAGGGACTCTGGTGTCCCATTCTGATGCTTGTCCACTCTTTAGGTCAGTGTGACTTTCTGTCACAGTTTTTTACCTAAAGCCTTTACACATATCCTCTCTGAAATGCTGAGGATTATACTGGAGTATCTCAGGAAATATAACCAAAGAAGAGAAGTTCATAAAAGTTTTAGTTCATAAAACCCTCATATCTCAGGATACTTCTAAGAAAAAAAACATCTATTTTTTTCTTATTGGAACCACCCTAAGTAAAAAATTGATGCAAACAACACAAGTGAGTCCTTTTGTGGTTTGGAAACCATGAAGACTCTCAGCCGCTAGACTGGCCCAATTCCTCCTGTTCTTTCCTTTTGGTCTAGTAAATTGAAAGGCCACCACAGATGTTAGTACCACAAATATTCATGTTCTATCCAGAAATGGAACCTTTTTCTATTTGATGATTTCTGCAAATGAGTATGGCTTTTCACAAAGAGAAGAGGGTACATCACGCTTCCGGGAAAGGTTGTCAGCTCCTTTTCCAAATGGGCCTCAGTGAAAATTTCCCTTTTAATATTAAAACAGCTCCCTTTTTCTTATTAATTTATTTATTCTTTCTATATTTTCTATATTTTCCCAGTGCCTCACTAGGCTCATGTGGCTCAGATCAGAGCTAGTGGAAGTCACTTCCCTATTGTCTGACAATCAATGTACCAAATGATCAGATACCAAAGGCTGCATTATCTCATCAGATACTAGCACGCAGCTTCAGTTACTGAACTCAGATGTCCATGGCAGGTCTTGACTTTAGATGTAGAAGAGCAGAAAACACACAGCTATGGAGAAAAAAAGTCCATGTGTATCAATGCAGTATCTCTGAAAAGAGACTGAATCATAGAATCATTTAGGCTGGAAAGGACCTCTAAGGTTAGCAAGTCCAACTGTCAGCCCAACACCACTGTGCCAGCTAAACCATGTCCTGAAGTGCTATGTCTACATGGCTTTTTAACACCTCCAGGGATGGTCACTCCACTCCTCCCCTGGGCAACCTAGTATCTTGAGTTTGATGTAGAATGATTTATAGTGCAAAGAGGAAGGCTTTTCTTATGCAGGCATATTATAAGCAGCTTTGACTCTCCTGGGGTTTTTTTGAGTCTTCTTAATTTCTGAGCTGTATCAAGGGACATTGTGACTCTATGTTCTAGTGAGGGCAGTGACTGGAGCTCGCAGCTCTCATGTTAGCACCTTCAACAGAATTTTGAAGGCTTAGAAATTTTTAGATAAGACCTTAAAGCAACCTGCTTTAGCAGAGCTACAACTGATACAGGAAAACCTGCTTAGTTTTATGTGTGCTTGCTGTGTGTGGTGAAGTGTTTATGTCCTTTGTTTTCCCTCTCAGGAAATAAAGTGGAGTGCTCAAAATCTCCTGGTATCAGGCTATCAGTGATCAGTTGGCAAAATCCCATGAAGCCCATAACTATGTGCTGCAAGAAACTTCTACAGCCCTGCATGGAAAGCCACTGTTGGTTTTCAGCACAGCTCCCAAAATTTGAGTATTTTCAGCTGCCCTTGGCTTTGGTGGAAAGAAGGGGCATTCATTATCACCCATCACCAGGCTAGATGAGAGCAAACAGCAGCTACTATGTAACTTGTAGCTTGCAACCTTTCTGAAGACAAATAATCATTATGAACCTGTAGAAAGAAAATTGTGCAACTCATCAAATAGCTAGAGGTCCTGCAAGAAGCATGGTAAGAGAGTTACTCAAAGAGTAAGGTGATCTATTTATCCCAAATCATGATATATTGGGTCCTGTTTTTTGTTCTGAACATCTCAATGAGTATGCAAACTCATCTCTGAAAAAGGTCTACCACAAAATGAACAACACCCTCATATCAATTCTAACCCTTCTGATTAATATGCGCACCAGAGGGTGCTGTGCTGTAGGTATGGACAGGACTATTAGCTGCTCCAAACTACACTTAGATTGCCAATTAAAAAAAAAAAAGCACAAAATGCCTTAATGCAGATTTCTGCCTCCCTTTAAAAGGATAAACATCATAGTTCCAAACTGCAGCTGAGCAAGAGGGGGGGAAAAACAAAAAAAAAAAAAAAAAAATCTTTCTTTATTTTAAGGGTTGCAGTTTAAGAGTTTTGTATGAAAAAGCTTCCCTTAGGTTTGTAACTTAAACATTGACCATCTGCTCTTTCCTCCCTCATCGGCATTTACAGTAAATCTGAGATTTCCTCTTTCAAAAAATACATTTAAAAAAACGTACAGATTTGGCCAGCAGTGTCTGTAGAGATACAGGAAAGTCTAATTTAAGGTGCTAGTATCTAAAATGATCTTTTCTCTTTGGTGTACACAAGAGTCAGGAAGATCTGCTCTGTTCTCAGTGTTGGCTTCAGGTTCCCCACAGGAGTTTCTAAAAAAGGAGATAACTGGTTAGCTTGAACCCTAACCAGTCAAGGTACCCATTTTCCAAATTTTACAGAGAAAATAAAGATGGGTTTCCCTGGGATCAGGACCAGAATTCCCTGAAGCCAGGGGGAAGTTCCCTGACACCTACAGAGGCAGCCGTACAGTGGGGCAGCAAGACCTTCTGCTCCATGTCCTCTGATGAGCTCAGCTCCAACTCAGGTGTCCTACTCACAGTTACCACGGATAAAGAGCAATGCCAGTCCCCTGGCATACACTGTGTGGTGCATAGCTCATTAGTTTATAACTATAGTAAGACTTTTTTTTTTTTTTTTTTTTTTTTTTAGCTCCAGGTCATGGTTTTGAATTAAATTCAGAGTAACTGCACTGAAGACAATTCATTTTTGCCTGGTGCAAACCAGGTAGAAATGGTAATCAAGCCCTTCAGTTCTATCCCTGAGAGGAAGAGTGGCTTACAAACTGTCACCTCTGGGTGTGTTACCAGGGTCTAGTCATACCCACTTTTCTGTCTGGAGGCAGAGGTGGCTTACACTTTAAGGATAACCTGTAACGAAGTCATGCAAAGGCAGAATACTTCACCAACTCCCAACTTATATTTCTGTCTCTGACTCCCGTTATTAATGAACTCATTCACTTTCATAAAAACAACTACACAAGTGCTTCTAACCATATCTATAAAACTATTTAATGCTCTTTTCTAAACAAGGCATCTTACAGCCATAGTAATTGCAGTTTTACTAGACCTTTAAATGAGAAGCAGCTACTTATTAAGTTTTGATATGGTGAGCTGATTAGACAAGTTAAACATAAAGGCAAAATTTATGCATACTCTATAACCACATGTGCATGTAGTGCAGCTCTTACATTGGTGTTTGGCACTCACTGCAATAGGAAATCCTGCTAGGTACGCAGTTTTATGCCACTTACAGGTTACAAGTAGTAAAACGAAAAATGCTGGATTTTACAGGAAAATAATATTCATAAATCTCCAGCAGTGAATTACAGTATAACTCAGAGCTGTCTTTGTTTTGCTGCTGCTATGAATTCAATTCTGTTGCCAGTGCAGAAACAATAAACACAAAGACCAAAGTGGAAACCACTCCCCTCACATTTGGCAAGTGCTTATATCCAATTTACAGCTGGAGTAAAAAAAAAACAGCTTCTGAAACAGCACTAATAACAAAGAAGTTCCCACAGATGCTGTTTTTTGGTTTGGTTTGGTTTTTTTATCCTAGCAAAGAGAAGCAGTCTATTTTGTACAAGTTAAAGATGTCTTAGCAAGTCCTACCTGGTTTTCCCAGTTCATCTGTCTCTGCTCTCTACTTTTCTTCACATTTATCGCATTTATTTGCCTTTTGTCTTATTAGGCAACTTGGTCAGTGTGTTGTGTATTAAAGAGCTCTCCTTTATATAGTTCTCACGAGGGAGACTATGATGACTAAACAGTCCTCTGAACTTAACTCCCCATTGGTGTAGCTGGGCATTACTGGGCACATTTTTTTGGTTGTTGATTGGGTTATGGTTATGTACCAAATCAGGATCAGTGTTTTTCTCCATTACCGTACAGTAACTTTGTTACTTTAAGTATGTAGGCTTTTAAGAGCACTGGCATCAGTGCAATGATCTCACAGAACTAAATATGATTGATTTTTTGAGATGCATCACCCACGTGTAAAATAGTCAGTACAACCTATGTTTTGCCTGATCTTGGTTCATTACAAAAAAGACACACCGAGAATAAAGCTGGAATATTCTTTCATTGTATCATATTTGTCTGGTGCATATTATATGGTGACATTGAGCTGATATATGGAGGATTTCTGCTGACATCTATATACCTGGATTTAAAAGCAATTGAGGAACTAAATCAACAAAGACCTCCCACATGCATACCATTAGGAACCTGAGAAGCACCAGTGTGGACTGCTCATGTGCTTAAGTACCTTCCTGATTCAGGGTCACAATGCATGGAAGACTCAGGAAATAATGTGAGGAAAAAAATATTTATCAAAGACTAATCATATATTCTGCCTCTGGCATAACAGAATTACCACAGAAAACTGGAAGGAATTTGTCTCCCCCTGTGCAGCATTGCAAAACCAGTGACTTTCTACTAATGCAACAAGCACTGGTTAGTGTTAGGCACCAGATACAGGATGTGGTGAACTAATTGTCTTATCTGGCATGAAAAGTCTTACCTGTGATTAATGAGTGTTGGGGTGATGGTATAACTAAGCTGTTCTACTGCAGAGCAACAACACCCATTGGCCTAAAGACAGTCATTTTTATCTTACACCGGTATAAGCAAGAAAATAACAAGGCCTGAATTATACTTAAACACCTGAACTAATTGTGGGTTTCAGCCTCTTTCAAATTTTCCAATAGAAGTTCAAGATCTATACAGTGACTTTAAGTCTCCTGACAGTTGGTTTGCTTTTCTCCCATAGATTTTAAAGAGTCTTTGGAAATAGTTCACAAACTCCAGCTGTCCATGGACTTTGGCTGGAAGATTTTTGCTTTAAAGGGATCAGCAAGACTCTAGAAAGAGCAAGTGAGAGGTCAGGAGCTCATGTGGGCAACACATTTTTTTACATGACATTATCCTTATTAGAAATATTTTCAACAATATGCCAGCATAAGAAAATTCCTTTAGAAGAGAAAGTAGGAGCTACTATCTTGAAATAATAAAAGATTTCCAGAAACTGCAAAGTTACAGTATGCACAACAGAAGGTTGTGTTTTCTTTAAATATGATGCGCTGGGTATTGTCTGGCACTTTGTTACTTACAATCTTTCTCAGGACACAATGTAACAGCAAAATGTATCAGAATGATATTTTGCAGGTGAGAGTGTATTTCTTTGTTTCTTAGGTCCAACATGGTCAGAGTTTTATAGGTTTCCAGTGACTAGTTTATGTCTGAACACAGAAACATATATGAACTCCAAACATAATCAAGTGGAACATGAAATAAGTAAATAGATAGCCTAGTACAAATAAGACAAATCTTTGAATCACATAACTTATTAATGATTTTTTCTAGTTAGCTTAATAAGTGCCTTAATTACTGTGAGGTGAAGCCCAGGTGAATCAGAGGGACTTATGGAAGATTTCTTTCCATCTACAGTCAGATCTCTGTTGTTCAGACCTGCAGAGCATTGCTGCGGAGAATAGGCTCAACCAATGTCCAACAGAAATTAAAAATACTCATATAGGACTGACCTGCTGGGAAACTGGAGATATAAAAACTCTCACCCTCTTCTACCTTGTTTATCTGAGTGTGGTTAGACAGCATGACACTCCTACGAGGATGAAGTCTGGAAATAACCCTTCAGCTACTACTGCTGTGACCCATTCTGCCTGATCCTACCCCTGAAGTCTACTTAGAAATTAGAAGTTTCATGGACTTCTGTCACACCCTGAACCTAAGACAAAGGGAAAACCAGGCTTTTTAAGTGATTTCCAGGTTCATTTACAGCTGTCAAAATTGATCTGTAATATTAGTATGATTTAGAATTTATCTGCCTGTAGTTCTGGTTTTGGTGTTTTGGGTTTTTTTCTCCATTTAGTTTTGATAGCTGAGATTGACATGTGCTCTTCTAATGCCATCCTTCTAACAAAACATTTTGGGCCTGGATAAGGCAGGGTTTCTTATGGGTTGCTTTTTTTTATTTTAGGCTCACAAGCAATACCCAGGATATTGTGAGACTGTCTCTTCATCCAAATGCTTCTCTTGGTTGATAAAATTGTAATGGAAATGTCCTAATAAGATCTCTTGGGACTGACCTCCAGATACAAATCATATCTATTGTATTAAAAAATAGTCTGTGCAGTCAGAGGTTGTCACATCAACACATTTTATGAAGAATTGTGTCTGCTGGTACTCTATATAGGCAGTTCTTGTCTATAATTTGAACTTGTGTAAATATGTTCACTGTGTTTTCTGTGGTCTGTGTGCAGAAAAGGTCCCCCTGTGTTGGTTAACATCACCAGACAATTATCAGATTATGCAAGGAAAGCCTGCATCTTCAATAAAAAATAGTAGATATAGTCAAATATTTTCAGTGTAGTCTTGGTTGGAGGGGTTTGCCTCAGCAGTAAGGCAAACTGGGATGATGGCAAAACATCGCATATGAACATCAACTGTGAACTCATGTTGTCTGTGTGGCTGCAACAGTTTAAAAGATTTGCTCATGTCAGTGGTTTGGTCTTATGTAGAGATCACAGAAAGATAAGAGAGGAAGTAGAGGGAAGCGACTTTCAATACCAACAGAGGCTTAAACATAAAACAACAGAGAAATAATGGTATATTGTATTGTCTTTGATGGGACAGAGGATTTTTTTCCATCCCTCAAGGCAGAACTGTGATTACAGCAACAGTCAGTTCCAAACATCTCTCCCAGAAGACTGGGATAATCTCTTTATTAAAAAGTCCAAACCAGACCTCTCATATAGCCTAAGGGAGCACTGGAGCTTCCAGGCCTCCCAGTGATGCTGAACTGTCCCTTTGGATTTCGTGCTGTGGTCTACGTGTGGCCAGCTAAGGTTGTGTTGGGATTCAGTAGTTATCCTAACCCAGCAAATCACCATTTCCAACAAACAGTTTCAAGATTGCCCTCCCAACTTGCTTAAAATCTGTGTGCATAATTCTGTTCTGCTACTGAGCTGGCTTTCTTTTCAACCTTTAACCATCCACCCTTTCCAAAATTAGAACTTACTCTGAAGAGAAGAATGCTAATATTAGGCACTCTGACTCCATGCACACCTATGCGTGTGCATACACAAAATGCAAGTACACTTTACAGCAGGTAACAAACTGTGGACAGGGGAAATATTTTTTTGATAGAAGCCAAGCTTGCTAAGAGGAGTGCACATTGTCATGCCTGGAAGTATGGTATTAATAATTAAGCCATGCAATCATTACCTCAGGATATTATTTCTTAAATATCTCTTGCAAAGGCAATACGATTACATATGAATTATATCAATTTTCTACCAACAAAAAAAAATCCACAGAAATAGGAATTGAATTACACTGTCCAATTTGCTGTAAAGTTCACTGTACATGAAGAAATTAATCAAAGCTACCACCACCCATTTTTATGGGAACATAAAATGATGTGAACTTCCATTTTTAATAAAGATGCATAGCTCTTTTATGAAGACTGACTAATAACACTGTAATGAACTGAAAAGCTACTGATACATTAAGAATTAAAATTTTGAGGGATGTGTTTACTAAGTCCCCTGTTTCAAGACAGGCAGTACTTCCACTTGAATCTGCGTATAGATAAAAGAAGAATCCAAACAACAAAGTTGCAGCAAAGTCTGGGTAAATTAATCTCCCACATATAAAATGGCCAGACATTCTTTTTATCTAGATGGTTCTACCTAAATGATCTCTCAGACAGCTGTGCTGTGTATTCTACACAGGAGACCCTGTGCAGATGTCTCTCGGCTGCTAAAAAGGGCCACAAGTGGGTATTTCTGACCTGATTCAAAGGGTTACAAGGCAATGAAGGAATTTTCTTAGGTCCCAAATTCAGAAAGATTCTGAGCAGCCTCATACCTGTGTGTTCTCAGAGCAGCATAAAGACTTCTAATCAGGAAGGCTGTCCCTCCTTCCCCCAGAAGAATTCTAATTAATTAAAGTCACTGGATATTAATTGAATAATCAGATAGGAAGTTAATTTATTTTGACTGTGTTCACATAGCTTTTACTCTTACTTTCCATCCCAGGAATGATGCAATTAAGTGGAATATTTGCTTAAACAATGTTTAAGCACGTAGTGGAAAGTAATGTGGGAATATCTCAGTCACAGCAAAGAGTTCTCAGAGTGATGTTTGTCTGGCCTGGAAGAAAGTGCTTTCTTTTGGAAAACCAAATTGTATCAGAGGAAAAATCTTGATTAAGGCAAATTTTTGTGGGCCTTTTTTTTTGTTGTTTTTTTTGTTCTTCTGAACAGTCATTCAGCCAGTTAACTCTGTTCACCAGGTGTTTTCTCATTTCTCACAAATGACTCTGTCTAAATTGGAAACTATCAGAAGTTTGCTTAGCTGCTAGAATTCATCTGGAGGAAATCTTCAAGTCCTTTTATCATGGGTGGTCCCTTGCTTTGGCTCTTCTTAACCCTTGTTCTAGATAATACTTTAAAACAAGCAGCTAAGGGCAATGTTTCATAACTGTGAGATATAAAGGACTATATAAATAAAAGAACCACTAGTAACAGACAAAGGTGGAATTTTGATTGTATTCACTAAATTAACTTAATCATTAGCACTTGATATGATGCTCAGAGGTATCATATGAATCAGGGAATTGACTTGTTTACTTGGCTTTCTCAGCTCTGTGAATCTAAACATCAATCAAATGATAGGAAATTGTTCAGCTAGAATGGTGATTACTCATGTCATCCACTCTTTTACACTGCTTTTGCAGAGGAAAAGTATTTTGTGAGTATCATCTCCTTTCTTGACCCTACTTCCCGCTGCCTCATTCTAAAAATGTCCTTTCTGTGGATTCAGAGAGGAAACACACACCTCATCTTAAGATCATGAAACTAGAGAGATGGCAACAAGAGAGAAATACAATATTCCAGCTGGATAATCACCAAGCAGTCTGATTCACTTAGTCCAATGTTCCCAGTCAGATCCTGGCAGTGAAATAAGCATGTAGGAGGATGCAAACAGATTAGTTTTAATTAAAATATTAAAAAGGTCCAAGCCATGGACTTCAGTTTTGAGACCCTTTTCATCTTTTTCATGAGGAAGAGTATCTGATCAAAGCTCACTCTGAACTTGTCCCTCAGGTTTTCAGTCTGATTTTAATTCAAAGCCACATTTACCTGTTATCCTGCTTCTGAAAAAAATACTCTGCAAATGCTCACCATTTGTCAATCCACACCCATGGTTCATCTTTGAAACTCCTCAGCTCTGGATTTGTTCTAGGGCTTAGTAATGTTGTCTGAGTCTTCCCCTGGGACAGCATCATTTTCGGTCTTCATTGCTACATTTTTCTCATTGTTTCTTACCAGGTTTTAAAGGTCTAGGCTTAGATCATGGTTCCACCATATTAGGACCTGGACATTTCAGGATAACCCAACCACCAAAAGTTTCTTTTTCCTCTGAGGGAGAGATAGACCCTGTAAATAATATTGGCAGAATTTTATGGTTGGCAGTAAGGGGACAATTAATTACTGTTATTATAAAAACTATCATTTTAGGGTCTCCTGTCTCAGGATTAAGGCTCTGCAGGTGCTGTAGAGTATTGCTGTACAGAACCTTGGTGGCAGCTGGCACCAGCTGGAATCCCATTTCCTGCTCACCAGAGCTTCAAAATATGTCATTACATGTAGAGAAAAGAAGGAGAAATGTTGTTTGTCTTTTAATTTATCTTAAAATCTGCATTTGTCCAAATGCACCATTGACAAAACTACTACTGATTTACATTAAAAACAAGCAAACAAAAACAAACAGACTAAAATCATGCCTGTATGTGCATAGAAATATTTATCAGATTGGCCTATATATTAAAAGGCATGTTTTCTTTCTGCTGAGCTGCGAGTGAAATATTTTTAAAGGCATTTGTTATAAACAAAAAATTCATGATTTAAATTAATGATTTATTCCTTTAAAGCCAGTGTGGAATCTATCACTGGCATGATAAGATGCACATTGTCTTCCATCTGCATATAGCCATGTAACCCTGCAGTATCTGGCAGTGAATATGAAAAAAAAAATCAATTTTGCCTGGTTTCAAGCATATCTCCTGAGTCTGAGATACATCTCACTTGTTTTTCAGATACCGCTATAAGTAATTTAAGCTCTGTGTTCAGAGAAAGAACTTGTCTCTGTGTGGGTGCTCACATCTGTATTACCTGATTGGCATTAATTTTTACCTATTTTAAACAGAAAGATTGCATTTCTCCTCCAAAATTTTTTCTTTTCCAGAGGAAACTATTGGTAAGAGACTGCCTGATCCAAAGCCTGAGCAAGTCAATGTAGAGCCTCAAATTTGTTTAAGTGTCAATCACATTCCAAGGCCCAGGTCCTTGAAGGGTTTTAAGGTCCAGCTTCTCTTGAAGACTTGGAAGAATTTTTGGAAGACTTGGTCTGGATGTTAATTGAAGTCTTCAGATCTCTATATGTGATGAATATGTAGTTTTCACAGAATCTACCAAAGGCCACCACCGTGTGCTGGCCTGGATCAGTCTTGCACTTGATGTAGATTTATGCTTTCTGTGCTCCTTCAAAGCTGGAGTGATATGTAAGTTACAAAACCACAGAAACACCTCAGGCTTGAAGGCACTTCTGGAGATCATCTACTTCAACCCCCTGATCAAACCAAATCATCTACAGCAGGCTGCTCAGGGCCATATCTACTTGAATTCTAAGTACCACCAAGGATGCAGACTTGTACATTGATAAGGTTCCCTTTGAGCCTCCTCTTCCCCAGGCTAAATAGTCCCAGATCTCTCAGCCTCTCCTCACATGCTTCAAGCCCTTAATTGTCTTAGTGACCCCTCAATGTACTCTTTTATGTTTATGTCTCTCTCATAAGACAGGGTTCAGGACTGGACACAGTACTGTGGACAACATCTCACTGATGCACTGGTGCTCAGCAGAGGGGAAGGATAACCCCTTCTTGGCCCACTGACAAACTTCTTCCTAATGCATTCCAGGATGCCTGCTGGCTACCTTTGCTGCAAGAGTGCACTGCTGCTCATAGTTAACTTGTTCACCAGCGACCCCTGATATTTTTCCACCAAGCTGCTTTCCAGATGGTCAGTCCCCAAGGTGAACAAATGCACAGGTCTATTCTTTCCCAGGTGCGGGGCACTGATATTTTTCTCTTGTTGAACTTCATGGGGTTCCTGTTGGCCTCTGGAGAAAGGCCCCTCTTCTCAATCTCTCTGAAGGGCAGCACAATCATTTGGTCTGTCAACCAGTTCTAGCTACATATCATCTGTGAATTTTCTGTCCCATCATCCAGGTCATTAACAAAGAGGTTAAAGAGTGTTGGTCCCCGTATCAGCCCTGGGGTTGGCTAGTGGCGAGGAACTGGCTTCTACACAAACTTCAAGCTGCTGATCACAACCCTTTTGAGTGCAGCACCTCAGCCAGTCCTCAGCTGACCTTACTGTCTCATATATTTAGGCCAAACTTCATCAGGTTGACTGTGAGGACAATGAGAGACTGTGTCAAAAGCATTGCTAAATCACCTCCATTTCTCTCCCCTCACTCAAAGCCTGTCATCTCATCATGGAAGGCCATCCAAGTTGGTCAGACATAGTTTCCCTTTGATAAATATCTGTGGACTGCTCTTGAACACCTTTCTATCTTTCAGGTGTCTGGAAACAGTTTCCAGGATTAGCTGCTCCATCACCTTCCCAGGGGTTGAGGTGAGGTTGTCCTACCTGTAGTTGCCTGGGTTCTTCTTCACCTTGTTGAGGACAGGAATGACATTTGCGCTCTTCCAGTGCTCAGGAAGTTCCTCCAACCACTCGGGCATTTCAGAGACAATCAAGAGCAGCCTTGCAAAGACATCAGGTAATGCTTTGGTGCATCCTATCAGGGCCACTGGACTTGTGTCTGTCCAGGTTTTTTTAATGTTCCCCTGAACTACAGCAAGGGTAAGTCTTCCTTTTTCCAGACCTTCCTTGTAAAGACCAAGGTGAAGAAGACAGTACCTTGGCCTTTTCCATGTCCTTTGTCACTGGGGTCCCATCCCTTTCAGCTGCAGGTCCCCATTTCCCCCAGCAGCTGGAATGCCCTGTGCCTACTGCACAGCGGGGCATTACAACAAAGTACTTCTTCTACCTTTCTATGAGCACTACTTCTGACTGTAAACATGACACAACAGATGGGCTCTGTGCTACCTTTCTGCACAAAGGGATTTCAAGCAGTGGGTGCAAAAGTGCACCAAGAGCTGCACAGGCTGACTTTGAAAGTCCATCTGCAAATTTAATTTTAAATGGTATGAGCTCCAGCTATGAAACTGTATTTTCTCCTCTCTAAGAGATACCTTACCTTTCTCTTTGTCTGCCCTGTTGCTAGCCCTAAACTCAGCTTGCTCCGATGGGAGGTATCCTCAGCCAGTCAGTCATTCCCTCAGGCAGGGTGAGCTTCTGTTGCTCCATTTCTGGCAAAATCTGCAGCACAGATTTCTAAATGTCTTGTATTTATTTTATTGCATTTTTTTGTGTCTGTGCATGAAACCTTATGCTTGATGGGTAAACAGTGGGTAAACATTTTTCAGAGAGACTTTTTATTTTTTAATAAACAGAGTAATTTTCTCAAATAGCTCCTTTCTTACTCTGCTTCATAATATCATGTGGAAATAGATGGTCTGTTTCAACATCGGGGAACTGGAGGGATAAGAATAGAGACAGCAGTGTGGAAGCAATGGGTCCCTCTTCTGCCCATATGGTTCAGGTTTGCATTTTGGCTGGCACGATAATGTGATTGCTGGCAGATCGAATGTTTAGTCTCCAGAGCAAATAGCAGCCAATGAGTTGGGGTGTAATGTACATGTGGAGATGTTCATAATATTCCACACAGGCTGAACCTACAGCAGGAGCGAATTCAGCTGCAGTGAAAACAGAGATGCTGCATGAATCCTTCTGTCAGCACAGCAATGGCATTTCCAGGCTTTTGCATTTGGGAAGGGGAGGAAAATGCCTCTGGGGATGGAGAACACCACTCGCGGATGCTCTTGTGGCAGGAATTTCTGACTTGCCGCATAGAAGGTGATATATTCTGATGAGCCTGAAAGTTACATTTCATCACTGCTTTATCACCCGATGAATCATTACAGCAGATGAATGTTAATTGTAGCTAAACAAATGGGCATGTCCTCTCTACCCCCAGACAGCTGCCACCGCTGTAAGACATTAGGCAGAGGGTGCAAAGTGCTTCTGGATGGAAGGAAGTGCTACCCGTACCTCTGGAGCTGCATATCTGCAGCATAATGAAATGCCAGGTGTGGAAGAGTGTTTGGATCGCAGCAATTTCCATTTGCTCTGTGGTTTGTGCTGCTCTGGGGACAATCACAGTGCAAAGCTTCCTTAAGTGCTTGCTTGCTTGCCGTCAGGAAGGTCTGCATGGGAACAGAGTAGGCTTCATCATATGCAATTGCCCTGGTGTCCCTGAGGCTGAGAGGGTACCTGGCATTGCTGGATAAGGTGCCATTGGGGTGCTGAACCTGGATGCAGGACAGAACACTGCTGGTTCCTTTGGGACTGGCAGTCCCTGGTTTAAAGGTTCTTTTTCCAGGAAAAATAAACTGATTGGGCAGCCCAGGATGTTTCTTTTGAGTAGTTGTCCCATTCAGCTGACCTAGAGATAGTTCTTCTGTAGCTAAGCCACTGAGGCCTGGGTTGTCTAACACCTGATGACTTTGGTTCTCTTGCTGCTGTTACATGAAACAAAGCAAAGTGCATTGGGACACGCCATTTCTCCCAGTTCATATTTCTCTGCAACAGAATGGACCTGGTAGTCAATAACCTGCAAAAATGACATTTCCATGTCATTCTTGATCATCTGGCAGAGGAGAGTATCTTTCTAGGAACACAGTTGCATGACAAGAGAGAGAGAGCTAATCAGGTAGGCAGATGGGGAGCTAAGATCTCAGACTTCTTCTTTCTACAGGACATTTTAATATTTGCGAAGGTGCATGGATGGAACAGAAGGAGGTGAGGTCAGGAAAGAAAGTGCTGACAGACAGGGACAGTTCTGGCTCAAATTTGGCCTCCTGAAGGTTAGATACTTGCATTTTGGTGTGTGAGAACAGACATCTGGAGGGGGTGTTTTAAATGGACAAAAATATCTAATCTGAGGATTCATTCTGTAGGGCTGAAAGACAGAGCTAGTATCTGCACAGAGAGCCCTGTCCCTTACAGAGGTGCCTCGGCATCAGTGAAATTCAGATGGCAGCAAGCATGTAAAGCACGGCAACTTCTTCTCAGTATGTGGGCCCATCTCTGCAGGACTCCCCCACCTGGAATGATTTCCTGGAGACCCCCATTCTGCTGCCAGGAGCTGATTGCTGCCTCAGAGGCTTCATCACCCCAGCTCTGCTTGTCTGGCAGGTACCTCCTCGGCTCAGCTGCCGATGGCAAGCAAGAGGAGGGGAAGAAGGAGATCCTTGCAGACAGTTCAAACGCAGCCTAAGAGGCATGTGTTGAAATGTCGTCAAAGTAGCAGGAATTCATTTTATTGAAGAATACATATAATAAAGATAGAACAAAGGGATTGAAATGGTGAACAGATGGGCGGGTGTTCTTCGGTGGCTCAGGAGCTGTGTGAACATGCTGGTTTATGCCCTCCCCCTCTTTCTTTTTTTTTTTTTTTTTTTTTTTTTTTCCTTGGTTTGGTTTAGTTTTGATGCATCAGGGTAGGATGTGAGATGATATGACAGTATATGTCAAAAACTTTGGGGAAAATAAAACCCCCTTTTTTTAACATCAAACTACTGCTATCAATAGGAACAGCAACTGTTCAGAATTTGTTTCAGAGCTGCCAAGAAGTGAACATTCACAGGAGAGAGAGAAAGAGAGAGAGAGAGTAGGGAAAAAAATATTTTTCCCTGCTGTTTGCAAGGTGGACACAAATGCAAGCGGTAGGAGGCTGACAACTTGACACATGTCTAATAAATCTAAAGCATGGAAAAAAGTCAACAATTCACTGTAAAAAAAAGCATTACTGGGATAAAAAAGTACAATCCAACAAACCCCCCACTTAAAAATATATTTATTCCCGTATCGGTGAGGAACGTAGACATTAGAGCCTCAATTTCTCTTCTCCTCCCTGCCTGACGTTGGCAAAATCCTTTTTCTGGATTTTCTTTTTTAAAGCACGGCCACGCTAGCTCCTGTGCTGAGGAACCTGAGGTCTGCTGCATTATAAATGAACAAGGTGCAAAAGATGAGTCCAGTGAGCAGATGTTGGGAGCTCAGCGTGCCGGTGACAAAGGGCTAGAGTGCAAGAAGCTTCCATCGCACGTCTGTTCTTCAGCACAGAGCAGGAAAGGTTTTAATTTGACAAGTTGGTTGGATGCAGGGAATTCACAGATCTCAGTGAAAGCCAAACAGATTTGGCCACCTACTGCATGGCCACATCCAGCTAAAAGGGTAGCAGTTGTGGAAATGCCTCCTGCTCCAGCCGCCCAACACCACACACACAACGGGGAGCCTCGAGGAGGCTTGTTTACTACAGGAGGCAAACTCCTTTAAAAGGGAAGAAAGAGGGGGAAAAAGAATTAGGAGAGAAAAAAATTACTATTCCATTATCAAAATAATTAAGTAGTTTTATTTCAAGTGGCTGGTTGGTTATTTTTTAAAGCTCTTAATTATTTTTTCTGTTTTTTTAAAATAGTTGGTATGTTATGAAATGCAAGAATGAAAATGAATGCCAGAACTAATGGAAATTCTCCTATGAGCCTCATGTAAACAGAAACATCAGCATTAAAGTTATGAATCTTAATTTGTGCCACTGAGCTAAAATTTGTATCTTACTGCATTAAAGGAATATAGACATACAGCACTGTGTAGTGTCTATGTGCAATACAGAAAACTGACATGGTCTCTCCAATTTATGGGGAAATTGACAAAAAAAAAAAAAAAAAAGAAAAGAAAAAAGAAAAACCACTTGTGAACTGGATTTTGCATAATGGGATTAATTTGGTTGACTGTCACATCAACTGTGCTGCAGAATGCAAGTTAATCACAACATCGGTCTGATTTAAAAGAAGAACGAAAGAAAGAGAGGGAAAAGGAAAAAAAGAAAAAAGCCAGGAAAGGTATTTTCTTCCTTTTTTCAATTATTGTCTCATGGAAAAATGCCCCCAATTCTTTTGTAGCTATGGTAGCTCTGCCAGACAAGGACGGTATATATTTGCAGTGGCCACCTGAGAGGTCTTTATTTCTCTACCCTGCTCTCCACAGTAAAAGGAAAGGAAAAAAAGCCAAGAGCTTTTTCAGGCTTGTGCAAAACTGCTTCCATGGCATGGCACAACTCTGTGCATTCGAACTACATGTAAACTGAATGACAGAGCCCAAGCAAGTTCAAATATTTTGTCATATGGATCTCACTTACTGCCTTTTATCCCATTTAACTGCAAAGGCTGCTCTGGGCACCGGGCTCCCTATGGAAACAGCCCCACTCCATTTTTTTCTGCCTGGATCCACACTTGTGGGAGCAAGAGCCCCGTTCCCCTGGCAGCTCTGCATAACGTCAGAAGGAAAGGCAAGCATCCCTTGGTTATTTTGTGTCTGATTTCAGCCTGTCTTTACAGAGGCATGGGATGAAGGAATGAAATAAACCTCTTTACAGGCTCTCACATTGTGTTCTTGGCAAAGGTACTGAAAACAGAGACGGCACATGTACATGACACATCACTTAAGTCCTCTGGTTTCTATGGTTGCAGTAGATTTTGCTTTCAGGGGGTATCCTAGGAAGGAGATAACGCTGCTCAGCGCTTTGGGCATGGTGTGGTTGAAGAACTAGCTCTGGGAATTGATCGTACCGTGATAGTGGTGACACAGAACAAGGAATCGGGGCTGCCGGGATGTCAGAGCAACTTGCACTTCCAGGAGACGGTGTTGTGTCAGTGATTCCTGAAGGCCCTTGCACCACACCACAGCCGGTGACTGCTCCTTCATCTCTTCCTCCCTCCTTCACAACGAGCATGCTCTTCTACCCAGAGCAGCACACTGACTAGGTTAAACAATTACACTGCACTAATTGGCCTGTGTCGGTCCTGATGAGAAAGTAAACAAATGCTGCGGAGAAAAGCTGAGACAAATTGTGTCTAATTAAATTGATGAAAAAAAGTGACAATACTTTTCCTTGGGAAGAAAAAAAAAAAAAGCAACTTGTAGCATGACATCATGCTTGCAATGCTGTACCCCACCTGCTAAACTTCAAACCTTGGATTGGAAATGGCTGTACCAGAACTGCAGGGATGCCCTGTGGGTCAGATGTTGCTCTTTGTGGGCAGGGAGAAGGCTGTCTGCCATAATCTAGTTATTCCACCAACCATGCTTGTATGCGTGCCTACATGTGTATGTGTTTCATCCGGAGTGGGCTGACAGTGATACCTCAGTTCACAAACAGAAGTGCTCCTTTCTCTCACCACTGACAGGCTGATTTGCTGACTTTTGGGGCATGAGTTTCACTGCACCTAGTTTTCCATGGCTTCTCATCACACATCAAATTTGCCTTCATGTGACAGCCACCATCTCTGCTCAGCCTGCAGGTGGAATCCTGGACCTCAGAGCTTAAAGTGCAAGGCTCCAGAACTCATATGAGAGAACAATGCTCTCTGTCTGTAACTAGCATCCACTTCATCTGTGGACCAAAACAACTCTCAATATAAAAAGTCTGGCATGAATATGTGGGGAGATGCAGGTGAATAGGTGGGAATATTTTAGGGATGGATAAAGAAAAAGACAAGGAAAGTACTATGAAGTGTGAGGCACTGCTGCCTCTTTTCTTGCTATCCTCCATGCCAGTGACCTCAGAGAATCTAAAGCTACAGAAAGTTACTAATCCCATATACACACTGAGCATGGACAGAAACAGAGATAGAATCCCTTTCCTCTGAATCCCAATGAAGCTAGAATCCCTTTCCTCTGAATCCCAGTGAAACCAATGAGAAGACACAGAGCATGTTCACTAAGTGCACAACCCAGCCAGCCACAGAAGCAGCTGCAGGAGCAGTAGCTGAACATGTAGCATACAGAAGAGGAATTTCCACCCTAATCCTCTGTTTTGAGTTGCTCAGAGCTTTCTAAATTCTTTACTTATCAGGATAAAATGTCCCAGGCCTGGTCTCTGGCAAAATGAAAACTTTTAATAGTTCATGATAAAAGTGATTCAATTATTCTTGAATGAGAGAAGAATCCAAGAATTGAGGAACAGATATTTTTGTCATTTTTTTCTTCCTGATTGTTCATCTGCTAAAATCTCTGAGGAAACAACTTTGAAGACTGGCATGAAGCAGCCCTTGCTGAGAGGGCCATTAGAGACTAGAACATGTTACAACTATTGACCAGTGTGTTACAGGGAAGTTTCTCTGTCATCCAAAAGGGTTATGAGTCCTTGGAAGTCATCCAGAGGGCTTATGCAGTTTATTTAGGAAAGCTGATCTTCCCACTCTCCCCTCACACATACACTGTTTCTCCTAGTAATATTTGGAACAAGGGGATCCATATTTTCCATTTTTGTGGCTAATGTAGCTGTACAGAGATCCCAACAGACATTAGCAAGATGAACTAGATGACCTCCCGAAATCCCCTCTAGCCTACTTTTCTTACTGTCTAATTTAAATGACCATCTGATTCATACCATAACTCCCATATAAACTCTACAGCACTTGTGTAAAACTCCTTATCTAAGGCCACTGATGAGCCAAAGCACACAATATTTCAGGATTATTTCTCATGTTTTCCCCTGTGGTCTTTCAGGTTGATGCATGCTGAGCAGCCCACGTTGTGCAATGCGTGTAAATTTTGTGTGTTGAAACTGCAGTAAATTCAAGGTGTGGTGTAGCCAATTAATACTTACACGGCATGTTGAAGATAGGAGAGAAGCACTGTGCCCAGTGACAGCTGTGGATTGCCCTGTACCCTGAAGACATGTTCATGCTGTGATACTTTGGCTCTAGACTGCACAGCAGCAGGGGGAACTGGAGGAAACACTGTATTTCTTCCATGCAGAAAGTGCTGCTGATTAGTATATTCGGCAGCAAAAAATGGACATCCACACTGCAGAGAGGAGAGAGCTGAAGTAGAGCCACTACCCCTAGCTCTGTAGTCCCTGCAGGATATCATCCCAGAGGTACCCTACCTTTAAGAACAACCAATACATCAATCAAAGTGAAAATACACACACAGTTTCGACCATGCAGTTGTGTGGGTTTCGCAGTAGATCAGACACCCTGGGTAGTAACTAGTGCTCTTCATAATTAGGTTCATACTGAACCTTCTCCAGTTGAAATCCTTGGAGTTTGGCACCAAATTTAGCGGTGGTCTTACCAATCAAGGTCAGATAAAAATATACCATAATGTTAACATGCACATCATAACAGACAAAGCAGAGGGGGGAAAAAAGAAAGAGTGAATATGATACTAACATGCCCATTTTAGAGATGAGTAGCTGAGTCACAGAGAGAAGAGAGCTTAAATTCCCAAAGGCAGGCAGGTAACTGTGAGTGAGTACTTGCCCAAATTGGACAGATAGTCAATAACATGGCTTAACTTTGATCTCATGACTTGCCATGGTTTTACGAAACAACTAGAAAATCAAGCCTTTCCCCAGGGCTCCTCAGAACAGGTGAGTTATTTCTGCCCCTTAGCAGACACTTATGTAGTTCACCTGGCTGGACATCAGAGTGTCAGCATCCACAGCATCCCTCTGCCTGTGGGATGGGGCAAAGATGGCACTGTGGGAGAATTGCATCCCAGGTTCACTTTGTGGGAAGGTTGGGTGACTTCTGTGTGAATAACTGACTGACTTGTTGCTAGGGAACAGTTGGGAGGCATGCTTTTGATCTCCCATATGCTTACGACTAATAAATAAACAAATAACAATAATTACAACAAACCCCAAGCCTGTTGTATCTCCAGGATTAATTAATGATGAAATACAGCAGAAATTCTGTAAAAGAAGGCAGCAAGGTGGGTGAGATTTCACATTTTCCTGCTGTGTATGGAAATGATGGTTGAAATTAACATTTTTCTTTTCTCCTCAAAATTTACCTTAGCTGGATCAGGTTAGTGGGAGGAGTGGGGGAGTATTCCCTGCACAGACAGAGGATGAGCAGGCAGACAGTAAATCTCCCCATGCCAGTTTTACTCACATCCAGTTTTCCCTGCCTAGTACAGTTAAGTTTTTTAGATACTTTACTTGCATTTCTAATTCAGTTATTCTTCTGAAATTTATTCAAAGGATTTATGCTTATGAAATTATAATATAATGCTGCCTATATGCCAATGAGCTGCAGGCAAAGAAAATAATTTTCTTCAATTTACAGTTATGAGGCTGGAAGAAAATGATGCCTTCTTATCACCTCTTTTTCTTTGTGTGCCTCAGTATTTTTTTAAGTCTTCAGAAGGCAGGAGCTGATGATGAATTCTTAAGCAGATCACACTGATAATTGTATTTCAGAACTGTCAACTCTGTGAAGACTGTCCACGGAGGTGTCTCAGTTCACTTGAGCTATTTGTGTCACTGCTTCTCCAGGAACTCAGCCCTCAATAAAACCCAAATCACTGGGGATATTGTTAAGTCTTCTGAAAGGATTATTAGATCGAAGGAAAATTTATGGATGACACTTTGTAACAATTAATCAGGAACTGTTGATGAAGTTAAGTTGGTTCTTTATTCCTGAACTGAAAAAAAAATATGCAGCCCCTCTACAAATTGTCAAATGGCCTATTTTGTCACTCTGTTTGATTAATGGAGTATTTGGAGTCCCCAAAAAGTCCTAGTACAAATAAAAAAGAATCATAAATATTGAATAAGCTCACAGCATGGTTAACCTTGACTATATTTTGGAACATTCTTAGGGAAAACTTTGCTATTCAGGAAATAAATTACTATGGGGATTAAAAAAAAAATAAAAATAACTCACAACAAATTGGAGATTTTGGAGAATGTCACCTACCCAACCTTGTCATCCTGATTACCCTGCCATGATAAATTAGCTTTAGTTAGCTTTGCAATCAGGTCAGAAACTGCTGGCATGCTACCACATTTTGCAAGTGGGGCTACACCTGGTCCACAAAAGGGGCACAGGACTGCAAGGAAATACTGTTGCTTTTGGTGCTTTGTATGTCACACAATGCTTGGAATGCTAACAGGCTATTATCCTTTTGTACGGTAATTTATGGAAATGGAGCCCAAGGAGTGCTGAGAGCATGGGAGTCATGGTGCCATAAGGTTGCTTCTGAAAGGTTGGTCGAAAGATGTCCAGTGATCTGTGTATATGCAAATGATAAGACCCGAGTTTCAGCTGCCGTGAACACACACACACACACACACACACACACACACACACACACCTTCATACGTATTCAACACACGCAGTTTCCATCTTTTCCTCCTGCTCCTCTGTCTTTCTATTTGCAACTCCGGTGCCCTCCTCCCCCCCAGACCTTCCTTCCTCCCATTGCTTGATGCAGCTGTTTAGTCCTGACAGGTCTGACCAGTCATTTTTGCTAACCTCTGATAGCATCTAGGTCAGTGTGATCCCAAACTGCCTTGCTTTTGTTCTCCGAGAACAAGAAATACAATGCTATTAGTTTAGGCTGAGGTTCCAGGCAGCACTTAAACCCCACCTGCTTCACTCCAAGCATGGGAGCAATTCTCCTCTTCTCCTCTGGCAGGGCACTTAAGTGCCTGCTTAAAGTTAGGCATGTTTCAGACATGTCTGGACTGGATCAGGCCCTCACTCAGGAGGAATAATGCCACTTTACATTTCATTTAGTTGGCCCCTTTTGCCAGCATGTGTCATATGCCAGCTCACTAACCCATCTAAGCTGACATACATGCAATAATGTACTTCAAAGCAAAGATTATTCAAGCTCAGGAAGCAGGAGAGATTTTGAAATCTGTGCAACTATTTCTATTAGGAATGTAAGAGAGCATACAATAATAATAATAATAGTAATTACTCCTTAGGTTTTGTTGATCATTTGAAAGTGACCCAGGGATTCAAACAGGGGGGATTGTTTTTCATCTCATCAGATTTCATTTTATGCTATATATAATAATTTACAATCTATTTTCCCAGGGCTGTCCATGATTCCCAGGTATCCTCTGCCTCTTACTGAAGAACAGCACCACAGGAATGGGGAGGGCTGGGCCACAGGTTGCACAGGGTGTGCCAGGTGTTCCTGCAGGAGAATCAAGGTGACAGCTCTGATGGCTCCCCACTGCAGGCCCTTTCCATCAGTGGCCAAAGGGAAATGCTTTTCCTAGAAAGGTCTGCCTCAGGAAAATGGGGCCAGGGAGGGTGAAGAGATGATCTGGTCCATTTTCTGACTTGTGCTTCAAATCAGTCATGTGGCATGTGGGAGAGAGAGGGGAAGCACCAAGTTTTCTAAGTATTTTTTATGATGTATGACTGAAAATATTCTATTTCGTATTTTTAAATAATTATTTCATAATTACTTCTGTAAATATACAGTACTGCAGCCTGAGGTCAGAAGATCCAGTGGAAGTTAGCCACCTGAGCTAGGCTGGGGTGTAGCAGGAGTTTCAGGGGAAGATGGCAGAGAGCTGCTTCTGATGGGGGTAGAGACAAAGCCAGCAGGCAGCACACCTTCCTGCTGCTCAGCCCACACCAAGTCCCTGAGGCAAGCATCATACTGAAGGCATCTGCTCGCTTTTTGCCCAGCAAGGTGCAAAACCAAGGTCCTGACCAGCAGTGATTATTAAGAGTGGGAGTTTTCACAGGAGCTGGGTGTTAACTCTGGTTAAATTCCATCCCCAGTAATTGCACTATTCCCATAGGAATTCTTGCTGCTGATTCACCTGGGAAAGACACAGCGGTCCTTAATCCCTGGCCTGAGCCTTGAAGGGCTGTCACAACATGCTGTGTGACTGGCACTTGGGTGGGGCTCTTCCACCTATCTTGCAGATGTGTTTTGCGTGGGTTTTACGAACATTTACTGGGTCAAGGAGACCGAGCAAACTTTAACAGACTGTTTAGCTCAGTGGTTAGCATGGTTATATGGGAGAAGGAGACTTACACTCTGTTTCCTGACCCAGCTCAGTATCTAGAGCATATCTAGGACCCCGAGATTGCTCTGGAAGGTGAAAAATAACTTCTGTGTCAAGTGCAGGTACTAAGAACGAGTGAATAAAGATCTGGATGATAAAGGTCAGAGATGCCCAAATCAAACATAATCAAAAACAAAGCTTTTCCTGCTTCCAGGAAGCAGTAGCAAAGTGGGAAACTGTGAATCAAAAGCTGTGCTAACAGGGCTCTCAGGCTGTAGAGCAGTACCTTTTCTCAATGTGCAACAGGGATCCCAGAAGATGCTTAAATGCATCTGTTAAAATTTATCAGCAAGTGATCTTCATGCAAAGGAGCCAAAGCCATTAGCTGGGGTTTGTCAGATCTCTGCATTCCTTTGACATACCCTCTACTAAAACAGACCAACAAAAACACCCAAGCCACACGTACCTCAGAGTGCTAGGGTGGTGGTTCAGATGTTTTACTAGGGCCTACTCTGTGTTAATTTGCCATATTTTGTTAGGCATATTAGACACTATTAATGTTTCTTCATTTCTTCTCTTCTTTCACTTCCCCTGCTCTCTTTGGTATATGTGCCTAAGAGCAATCCACCTGCAGAAATACTTCCATCAGCTAGACCTAAATTAGCAAATCAGTTTTACCTGAAAATGGACAGGTTTATTCTCCAGGTTAAAGTTGATTTTTGTATGTTCAAACTTCTTTGACTAACAGGTAACTAAAAAACTAACCATGATAATCATAGAACGACGAGTTGTCTCACCACCCTCACAGGAAAGACCTTCTTCCTAACTTATATCTCCCCTCTTCAAGTTTTAAACCATTTCCCCTTGTCTTTTCACTACACACCTATGTAAAAAGCCCTACCCCAGCTTTCTTGTAGGTCCCCTTCAGATATTGGAAGGTCACCTCAGAGCCTCTTTTTCTCCAGGCTGAACAACCCCAACTTCCTCAGCCTGGCTTCATATGCTCCAGCCCTCTGATCATTTTAGTCGCTCTCCTATGGACACATTCCAGGACCTCTATGTCCTTCTTATGCTGGGGACCCCAGAACTGAACACAGTAGTCCAGGTGGAGTCTTACAAGAGCAGTGTAGAATCACCTCCCTTGGATGTCTGTCTGTGCTTCTTTTGATGGAGCCCAGGACCTGGTTGGCCCTCTGAGCTGCAAGTGAACATTGATGGCTTGTGTTAAGCTTTTGGTCCACCCCCACCCCCAAGTCCTTCTCCTCAGTGCTGTCTTCAATCCTTCCTCCTCCCAGACTGTATTCATGCATGGGATTGCCTTCACCCAGGTGCATAACCTTTCACTTGGCCTTGTTAAACTTCTAGCAGTTTGCATGAGCCCACTTCTCAAGCCTGTCAAGGTCCCTCTGTATGTCATCCCTTCCCTCCAGTGTGTTGATTTCACTACACAGTTTGGTGTCATCAGCAAACTTGCTGGGGCTGCATTCAATTCCACTGCCCCTCGCTGACAAAGATGTCAAACAGCACTGGTCTGAGTATTGATTCTTGAGGAACACCACTTGTCACACATCTCCATTTGGACACTGAGCCACTGATCACAACTCTTTGGAAGAGACCATACAGCCAGTTCCTTATCCAACGAGTGAAATGAAATGACTGCTTGTATCTTATTGGTGATTTTCATGTAATGCAGTGTTTTAACTTAACCCTTACACTACAATTTACCAATTGCTTTTGAAAACACCAAATAAAGAGTAAATGGCATTATGTGGTATTATCCCTTTTAAAGAGGTGTTGAAAATGTATACACTAGGATGACACCTGCGGATCAGGCAGTCCTGAGCTTTGGATAGCTTCAGACTAGAAGTATTGTGAGGATGTGACTACGGATTTGCTAATACTTATCTTTTTTCCAAGATGCCAGTGGAAAAAATGTATGTAGGTATGCTATACTGGGCGCTCTGTGCTTTTATAGACTGGAACTGTGTTATTCATGGGCTGTGGAGTATAACATTGATTTTATGTTTTGATACTTCTGTAATTGCAGTGAGGAGAAAAGAATTGAGCTCTTGCTCTTCACAGATGGGAAGATATGGTCTTTGATCTTAATGCTAGAACTAGTAATCAAATGTTGGTTTCCTGGCTTTTAATGTGTGAATGAGTTGAAAGATGCTCTCAACTAAGCTAACAAGCCATGTGTAGTGTGTGAACAATGCCTCGTGTATCTCATTCTTGACACCTTTATGATACTAAACAAATGTAGGAAAGTCTTTTCATCAGTGGGTTCAGGCTGCCTATGTTTACAGAAAAGGCTGGAGTATTTGGGGGCTTTGAAAGGTGTCCACAAACAGGAGTATGTGCAAGTACACTTGCCTTTATCCTATTTTTGCTTATCTTTGTGTTGCTAACTATCGTACTTTCTGTTAGAATAATGTTGATTTTGTGTTAAGATTCACATCATGAGATCTTCATTACTACATCTCCTCTGAGTGGGGTGAAATCGTGTTAGATCTGTAGCGTGTATGCTTGGACTTGGGAAATGGCAGTGCAGTCCATATGGCCACGCAGCTAAAGAAAACCTGCTTATTTCCTCTTCATCAATGAACAGCACTGAGTTGCTTAAGGAAATCAGCAGCTGAATTTTGCTTGGAATTATATGTGAAGGAAGATCCTCCTTCTTGTCATTTTATTTACCATTAACAGCCATTATAATTTCTTCCCAGCGGCAATTACACTGATATCACCACATCTAAATCAGAAATGACACTGTAGTGGTTATATTATGTTGACTGGGCATCACCTAATTTTTAAGTGACATTCTTGCCCCATCATTGTGATTATATCTCTTTCTAATAAGTAATATAAGAAAAGATCTACATAATGGGAAAACATACATATTAAAATATTCCATGACAAACATGTTAACTTTACATATTAATCTTGGTAAATAGAAGTCATGTTTACATTTTTCATCTTCAGTACACTGTTCTCTTGACAGCTTGCTTTCCCTCTGGTTTTTTTCCTTCCAATCCTGGTGTACGTTCCACTGCCTCTGGTCACCCTGTTAGTTGCAGAAGGAGAAGGCAGGTCACATCCATCTGGTTAAAAAGAAGAAAAGAGTAAAAGGAAAAAAACAACGTTACTGGATAATGTAATATTGCTGCTTTCTCGTTGCACTCAGGTCTGCGTGAAGGGACTTGGATGTGCGTGATAAAAATATGTGTGTGATAATGAGATTGTTGGTGGAAAGTCATATTTAAAAGACAAGGGGCAATTAAGCTGGCTTACTTATACAAGTTAGAATGACAAGATGGCATTGCTGGCCCCACTCATCCATTTAATAGGGTTCTCTTTCCCTGCTTAGCTGTACTGGGAGAAGCATTTCCTGTCAATCCTCTGCTATGACTCCACCATAAAGCAATCTGCCTTCGTCCCTTTTACAGTTCACTCTCACTCTCATCGTTGAATCTCTGATAGCAAGCACCTGAATTAGAATACTTTAAGAATTCAGTGCAAAACCTTCATTTATCTAAGTTTTATTTGTACTGGTGTACTCTCTTGTCCAATTTTAATCAAATACTTAAAGATATCAGTGAGGAGATGTGTAGGTTGCTCACAAACTTTTATTAATGCAACATGTGAATTCAACAACTAATGCACCTTCCTTTTGCTATCTTGAAGATTTAGATAGGGTATCTTGGATGCTATTGACAAGGAGAGAAGTGTGGAACAATAGGAACATATGTTAGATAACGATAGCTATCCTTATACATCTTGAATTGAATGATGAAGCCATCAATTAGAGAAATAGCCCTCTGAGTATACATCATTGATAAGATGAATACCAGTACATTGCATTTCTGGATGAAGATCTTGGTGATCTGTAATTCACAAAGGCAGTGAAAAGATATGTAGTCAGACTAATCCTATGATACTGAAAATCAGAATTCTTTTGTCTTCTCCATATTTCTTGGTTTCTAGCTACTAGACTCTTCCATTTGATGACTGTATCTTTACTTTTATCTTATTTAATTAAGGAATGCTTTCTCATGTAGTACCAAGATGCCATTCTTGCCCACATTCAGCATATTAACGGGACACTTTCAGGGCTTAAAAGAGCATGAGGAGCAGTTCTTCCTAGCTGTTGTCTGGTCTCTTAATTCTTACATAAAGACATGAGGATCTATTCACAGTTAATGAACTCTGTTAGAGTCACTCTCCATACCAAGAATCAGACCTGGTATCCATTCCTTCAGCAACACAGCCTCTATTTTCAACCTATATCCTCCTGTGTTCTCTTTGGAATGTCTGATACTTTCCATCCTCTCTGACTTTTCCAGATTTCGTGGTTTGATTGTTTGGGTTTTTTCCATTTCTTTTCTTTTTCAGCTCAAATAGTCATTAGTGTTATATTTAGAGCAGAGAAGCACCAGAAAGAAAAGCTAAAGAGAGGAGTTGCGCTGTAATAAACAAGAAATTCTCAGCATTTGCAGAGTCAAGTTAATTAGTTTTGGTTCTTTTACTTACATTTGAAAATGAGTGAATATTCCATTATAAGCAGCTAAAATTTATTCTTGGATCTGTACACAGGTAACAAAACATGCTGCAGCAAAGTTACACAGCGAGAATGGCTCTGTAGGAGATTAAAGAAAAAAATATGAGGAAAGACTGTAATTAATGCAGTGCTACACTAATTAAAAAATACAATTTAAGGAAGGGGAATAAGCATTCATGACCATTATCTTTGTTATTATTATTTTTGGTTGAGTTTCTTTAATATTTCACACACTATTTTGTGTGAAATAAGTTTTATGATCTTTTCAAGGGAATCTAGATGTTTAGATCTTCTTCTTGTTTGCTTGCTTGGATTCAGAAGATCATTATATATTAAAAAATAGTCCTAAAAGGGGTGCCAGTGATTGTTGCAGTGAAGAAGAATTTCTAGAGCCTCAGGTGAAAAAATGGTCCCTGCCTTTCCCAGAAATATTTGAAGGGGCAAATGGAAGTTCGGTGCATATCAGTGGTATTGTCAGTGTATGGCCTGATGAGGGGAAGACAAAAATCCAGGTCTTTTAGGGAAGCAGCAGGTAAAAGAAATTTCTGTAGCCTTCCCCCTTCTAAATCTAATCAAACAAAACCACCTACAGGCCAGTAAGCTTTTTGAATGCACTTTGCCCTGGCAATAGCATTTTATTATCACCCAAAATATAAATAATGCAATAAAAGAAAATGTTTGAGGTCTCCTTAATGAGCTATTGTTAAGGCACACTTCGCTCTTCTCTCCTTTCATAGCCTGATGCAAAGAGCAGCATCCAGTGTTTGAGAGTGTATTTTGAGTGCTGCTAGGAAAGTAGAAAACAGACTTAATTACACTGCTTACTGCATCTAGAGGTCCATGTGGTTTGACCGGCTGTATTAGGACACCCTGTAATTTGGAGGAATTCTCTGCGTGATGGCACCATAAATGTACTTCTATCCAAAGGATGGTTAATAATCTAAAGTTGGCTGTTAACATTGCTGGAGCTGGTGTCTATAATTTCAGCTAGTGACCTGAATGACTCTGCAATGAATGACTGAAATGTCACTCTCCTCCTTTACTTTGTTTGCCTTGAGCAAAGACTGCTCCAGATTGTGTACATCCACGGAGGTCCAAATGATGAAAGGGCAGAACATAACCATAGATTCATGGTTCTTCTAAATCTCCCTGCTCTGGCAGAAGAATAAGGTGCATGAGGAGGAGGGCCTGGGAGAAAAATAAGATGGTCTCCTTCAGAGCAGCTTCCACTGTGGCTATCTTTTCCCACCTCTCAGCATGTAAAGGCACAGCTGGCTATAGGGACCTGGCTCTCCCATGTTCTCTAGCTGCCAGCCACCAGTAAATCAGACCAGATGCCTGTGGCTAGGCAAAGCAAATGGTTTCCATTATCCAGGTACGTATTTTGCACCTGCTGCTGTGACATCTATGTAATAACAGTTACGTATGACAAAAGGTAGGCTGACCTGACTTTGAGTATTTCATCACTTCTCTTCATTATGCCGAGTGAGCAAGCAAGCAGAGGACATGTATTCTTCTCAAGGTGTTACGGACTATCCAGCTGAGACATCGGTGGAGTGGCAAGTGCAAAGAGCTTTGCCTTTACTGTCAGGAATCTTCAGCCCTTGTTTCCGTTGTGTCTCGTTGCTACAGCTCAGATACAGCAAAGGAGTAAAATACTATCAGTAAATTTCAGAAAGTTCAGTATTTGCATTTCATTTGGAAACCTGTGACATTTTGGCATATTTTCACTGGAAGGCCAGGGCAATGCTGATTGAAGATCAGTGTCGGCATTAAAATATACATGGTAGGGAAGGCTGCTGTGCTTCAGAGCAAAGCCAGCCTGCCAGGCACAGAACCAGGGCAGCCCTGGAGCAGGAGATAAAACTGAATGTTTGAGGTTGTTGTGTTTTTTTTAAATACAGAGTTGAACAATAAGACTAATATACACAAAGAGCTCTGAGACCGTTTCTTCTTGGGGTGAAACAGGTTCTTAATGCAAATATGTTTGTTTCCTTTGTGGATGTTGCCTGAGGTGCACATGTGAAAACCGGAGGCTGTTCAATCTTTCTGCTTAATCAACCTTTCTGCTTGATGTGGAGTAGACTGAAAAGCACTGGAAAAGCACCACTCCCTGTATTCCCTCCAATATAGTGTAGCCAGCTTTCAAGGACCAATAAACTTTTCCATTGTTTGGATAAACATGGATCTCAGTCAGACACTGGCAAAATTACGCTGGGAAGTCCCAGTGAAATCTAAGACTGAATGACTCCATTCCCTCCTACACAGCCGTCACAAAGGCACTACCAACATTTTGTTTCCTGAAAGCTTTAAGAGGTGCTACTGCCAGTTACATATGACAGGCATGGTGGAGTCCTGACCATACCTCAGGAAGCAAAAAAATCATTACCTTCACCTTTCCACCTTGTGTTAGTCTGTAATTAGTTGAAAACCTGACATAATGCCAGGAAGGGGGAAGAAAATAATCCAGAAAGCAAGGACATTAGCATTAGTTCTCTCTGAAGTACACTTGGGAAGTACTGCTGTTAAGATTTAAGACTTTATCTGATTTACATAGTGATAAAAAAGCCTGTTGCTACTCGTGGAACTCACCTGATGTGAAGCACAAACTTTGGCTTTCCTTCAGTCACTTGATCACAATGCCACCATCAGTGTTCTTTTTTGCCCCTGCTAGATACAGCTTTTTCTCTACAGCTTGTTTTATACATAGCTCTCCATTCACCATGTAGGATTCTGGTTCACACCAGATGAACCACAGCTGAACTGTTTTGTACCACTACAATTTCAGCTTTATGGGAAAGAAGGAACATTTGACTCCTTCCCTTTTGCACCACAACATGTATTTTGTGACTGTTGAACATGTCAGCTCTCCACAAACAAGAAAGGAAGAAATTCAATAGGAGCAGCTTTATCACATTAAACTGCAGCATTAACTGCAGATAGAATGAAAGACACTGCAAATGAAATCATACAGGTGGAAAGAGTCCTTGGTGGTTTGTTTTTTCCCCCCATCTCACTAGAATAAAAAGATCTTGTATATTGAAAACAAAACTGATGTCTGTTGCTGTGCTAAAATGGAAACTGTATATATTTGCCATAAATCTACTCAAATTTTGTTGCAGAGCCTATAGGCAAAACTCAATGTATTTTGTTAGGTTTAGGCATGTTACAAGACAAGGATAACTGAACTGCCCCCTACCAAGAGAGAAAAGCCTGAAACACTCTCAGCATCCTTCTCCTTTATGATTACTCCATCTTTTTTTTTTCTCTCCTTTTTTTTTTTTTTCCTTTTGCTTTCTTTTTTCTCAGTTTTCTAGGAATAGAGGGGGAGGCAGAGACAAAAAGGGGGAAGGCAAGGGAAGACTAGCTACCAAGTGACTGAGGATTTTGGACATGGAGGATAACTTTTCTAAACTGGGACAGAGTACAATCTTTTCCTCATGCTTGAATTAATTTTGAGAAGAATGATACCTGAGAACTGGAAGGTTGTCTTTTTAGCAGATTCTCTTGAGCAAGGCTTGCTTTGTCACCACCCCATCGTCAAAGAGCTGCGAACATGCAAAGCTGCTGCTGTTGCCACCATAGCTCTTATGACATCAGTGACTGCAAACACATTGAATTTCCCAAGACTTTGGGAGTTCTTTGGAGGCCCTGGGAAATTTCACTACGATTTGAGGTTAGGCAGGTCTGTGTTAGAACTGATTTTTCCATCAGTATGAACACATACACACACACAGAAATAAGAGCTAGGTTCTCCTCAGAGACAGGTTTTACACTGATTTCAAGAGCGTTATTCTTGTTCCTCATTTACATTCCCAGGAGAGGAAACTGACTCAATATCTCTCTTATTTGTAGGCACTTGTGATAGCAGATTGAGGTTTCCCAGCTCAGTAAGAAGTCAAATGATCCAATAACTGACTTTGCATCTTGATTACTGAGAATACAGGAAAAATAACACACTTTACCCACTTCCTTGTGGCTACTCTTGCCACACCCTATGCAGGGAGGAATGTTACCTTATGCTGCTTGTATGTAGGGGGTTATTTCGAAAGTAACACAACCTTAGAAGAACCCCTCATTCGGGCTTCAATGAGGGATTACACACAGGTGTCAAGGGAAAAATAAACCAGACGTTTTTAGTGTTATCTTTGTTTAACATTATGAAACAGCTTTCAAAACTCTGGATGCAAATAAAACTTTCTGATAGGCTGCCAGAAACAGTCATGCAAATAATGTCATGCCAGTGTGAATGAAGTTGGGAGTATTTTTCTTTGTAGCAATCAGACATGCCACACAATGCTTTTCTGTAAAGTTCTCTTTCTTGGGTGGCTGAAATCACTTGGCTTGCAGCCTTGTGCCTCCCAGCTCACCTGAGGCATGCTGTAATCAGCCAGAACTGTGCTGCATGTCATGTCTTACTGCTTCCAGAAAATATACAAATTTCCTTTCCTTCTATTCCCTTTGTGAATTAGCCCCTCGGGGGCATGTTTTTTAAGACAGCGCACAAGAAGCCTGTGGATCCTTGTAGCGCATAATGAGATTTGTGTGCCTGCCTACTTCATCTGAAAATGAACTCTAGAACAGCAGAAGTTACTTGGTCTGGCACTTGCTTGGTCCTTTTGACCTCCCTGTTGTGATGGAAGAGGAAGCCTTCCTCCTCCTTCTCCTACAGAAGGCCCGGAAGGTATGTCTGTGTGATGTGCTGTCTGGTCCTGCAGTAAACTGAGACGTTTCTCGAGGTTTTCAGTGTCCTCGGCTCCAGTTCTGAAGAAAGATAAGGATGTTTGACACTTCACAGGATAAACGTGGCTTAAGACTACAGGTGCAATGAGACTACATGTCCTGTGACAGACTGCTTGAATGTAAAGTTTTTGCTTCAAAATGACATCAGAAAGCACCATTAAGTCCAGGAGAGCTAAGTGATTCTGACAAGTACAAAATTCTCACCTGCAGAGTAGGTGCCAAGAACTCATGCTCTTTCCAAGCCCTTCTTTGTTACTATAGCACAGTGTAGGCTTTAGTCCTATTTCCCAGCGAAATCTTTCCTTTTTCTTCCTACAGAAGCTTCTTGTGCTCAGCCCATTTTTAATTATTTTTACAAGACCCACAAAAAAGCACAAGAGAGACCATGCCATAAACTACCACCAAAACCTCTGGGCTACTCTGGATGGCGGGAAATGTTTCTTGCAGTCTGCCAGGATCTGTGTGGAGTGCCTAGGGGGCTGAAAACTGCTATTGTCCTGTGATAGCAGCTTCACTTGAAGCAGTTTCTGCTGGAGGCACCGTGTAGGCTTATAACTCATGTTGAACCAGCACCACCAAAATGCCCCTTAAAACCAGCATCAGACGGCAGTGATGTCAAAAAGCATCCTGTCCTATAACCTAAGTAAAGTGTGTGAATGTAAGGGAAGCAAGGGAAGGTATAACTGAGATCACTGTATTATGTGCCTGTGCCATGTAAAAAGAATTTTACTGTAACCTGCCAAGAGTCAGCAGACCATACCTGACAGCTTTTTGGTTTTGTTTTTTTTTGTTTTACGTTGGGCCTGGTCTACATGTAATTTTGTGATAGTAAAACAATGCTAGTGTAAGAAGCGTTTATCCCTCCCCCTTAATGTTGCCATTTCATCTGGTCTAATAACGCACAGCTTTTATTTATTTGTGCTCATGAGAGGCAGGAAGAACACACCAGCTGGGGAGGAAAAAAAAAGAAAGAATAAAAAAAAAAAAAGAAAAGATTCCCCAGTACCTACCCAAGGAGTTAATGTTTTATGTGAAGGGGTTAAAACACTACAAAGGTACAGATCCTGTGGCAATTACAAATGTTATTGAAATAAAAACCAGAAACAGGAAGCCAAAAAACAGGTCCCTAAGGCAGGCATCTGTCTCAAATGATATCATTTGTCAAGTTTCCAGCATCTTGTGGTTGTGAACACAAAAAGAAGTTCTGTGTTATACTAAGGACATTACATACTCATTAGTTGGAATGTTCCTGAAGTACATAATACAGGATTTCCATTTAATAAGAAGCAGCTACTTGCCACTGCATTGTACATAAAATAAATTCTGGGCATGCTAATTGCCATTCAAGGATGTTCTACTTAATTTTTGACAGGTTTTTCTTCCCCTCCCCCTTTAGACTACACAGTAAAAAGTGTAAGCAGAATGTGCTGCTATAGTTTAAACATCTTTTTAGAATATTTTCTTTTTTTTGAAACATGGATGCTTGCAATGATGTATACTGAAGGCTTTAATGCATATTCTGAAATAAAAACAAATTATCCATAGGAATATTGTAGCAAGGAAATGAGCGGCAAGAAAGCAAAATATATAGAGAGATATGTATGTATCTCAGCACAGCAACTCTTCAAGTCATCACCCCCATCTTGAAGAACAAACCTAACTGTAATTAATTGATATAGTTCCTCTATCTGAACACTATTAGTGCATTAGAGTTAACTAATATATAAGCTTCCCCCTCGCTGCCCTGCCAATGACCTTAAGCTTCACGTGGTGGGAAGGCCACTTGCTGTAGAATAGAAAAGTAATTTATCCACCATGATTGTTCAGCCCTGGCCCCTCTGTAAAACAGCAACTGACAATTGTGCTGTATTATGGATGGTACATTTGTGGTGTGTACAATAGTGTGCAGAGCATCAAACTCACTTCCCTGAACACTGCAGGCAGGGTTTGAAAAGTGATCCTAGAAAGAAGAGACCACTTGCTGAGCGATGGCACTCCATTTTCAAATCCTTTTTTTTCCCCTCCAAGTATCTTCCCCTTGTTTTTTTTGCCCCAAAGAGAGATCAATATTGTTTTCCCAGCTTGAGTGAGAGCAGCATGTAATTTTCCATTCATAAAAGTATGTCATATTTAAGAAAAAAAAAAAGGTTATTTTGCTTTTATTTTACCTGGAATTTCCCCGCTTCTTTCCAGTTTTCAGAATTTAGCATATTCCTTCAAAACATAATAAATTTAGATTCTGTAGCTTAAGGGATCCATCAGTTAAAATGTTAGTCTTTCATCTTTATTACCCTACCATTAAAATGAAAGAAACCGGGACACACTTCAGTTTAGAAGAAGCAATTTAGTTGGTAATGTCCTTACTACTCAAGTCTTTACAAAGAGAGAAAGTGCATTATTGCTTATATTTCACACATCTATCTGCATAAGAAGCAACTAAAGCTTTCAGACACATACGATGTTAAATTTAATAATATTCTTTGATTAGATTATTTTATTACAACATTTTTCCATTACCAGTCATTTCCCGTACACATTTACATTCATAAAACCTGCAGGTTTTTCTTTGTTTGCGTGTGTGTGTTTATGTATTCATAAAGCAAGGAAAAGATTTTCTGGTTTGCTACAGCTGTTAGGTTCGAAAAGAACAGATTAATAACTAGCCACCACGTCGGACTAGGTTTTCTTGTACACTGCACCAGTAACCCTTTGCTATAATGAGGACACAAAGAGGCTCACATCAGGCTGCTCCTCTTCTTCATAACTCAAAAGCGTCTCAGTGGCAATAGCCTCTAGTGCTATTTGTCTTTAGTGCAGTTGTGACACTTCGGCATGATCCATAATTTGGCAGCTATTTACCGTGACATTTCCCTTCAGTGCAGCCATAACATTCAGTGAAGCCATTATTTGGTTCCATTTACCATATAAATTGTATTGTTGTGCATGCATGCTAGCAGCTACATTAGGTACCTGAAAATGAGTAAATCTTGTAAAATAGATACTAACAGTTATTCAGCAGAGAAATTTCTTCACTCCTCAGGTAGAAGTAGGAATATATATAATATCTGTAAACACTGCTGCAAACTTTTACTTGAGAGACTGTAATTATATGCATTTAAATGACACAGCCGTTATTTATATCCACTTAAAAAACATATCCATTTTAGTGGATTTATACATTGATACACGCATAGGTACACGTACAAATACACAGCAAACTATTGCCTGGCAGAAATCTAACTTTATTCAAAAAGGTATGAGGCGATTCCAGCGCAGCAATTAAGTAGGAAGCATATCTGTAAAATGTGCTGAGGGTTGCAGGCCAGGAGAGAGCGAGTACGTGTGTGTCCGTGTGCGCGTGCGTATGCACACATGTGACAGACTGAGGAAAACAGACAGCTCTTCACCTACTTCTTTGTTGTTTTTCCATGGAAGCATATGTGTGTTGGAAAGGGAAATTCTGCTATTAGCCTCAGCAAACAATGCCAGATTCCTCTGTAGCAAATTCATTTAGAAAGGTAAAATTAGGATGTAGTGCTAGCAACCACATCTCAATGAGCTGCTATTATTAATAGTATTATTATTTAAATCCCTACTCTCTACATATAGTATACTTAGTACTTTCCAGGCAAATGTATTATTATTTTTAATCATTTAAGTCCCCACTGTGCACACAGCTTTTAATACACCTTTTTTGCAAGCATATTAAGTGTATTGTTATTAATCCCTTGCTGTGACTCTACAGTATTTCTTTTCCTTGTATGTTCAATGTCCTATCATCATTTAAACCTCTCAGTGTGTGCATGCCATATACATTTTCCTATCCATCTCATATTTAAACATTATTTAAATCCATCATAGATTACTTATTCAAAGTCATCCCTACTCCCATGACTGCAAGTTTGCAGAGTGTACTTTTAAATAAAGAGAAATTGGCTTTTTTTCCCCTTACAAACCAAAATGATGAATCTCAGAAGGGCCTTATCTGCGTGTTCCAACAATAGTTTTCACTTTCCCCCGTTGCGAATCCTCTCTTTCAGTAATTTAAAAGATGGAAGTTGCATCTTTAAAAACAAAAATTACTTCTTTGTTCTCGATTCATTCAGGGAAGAGAAATCCTGTATACCCTTTAGCTTAACATAGGCATTTAATAACAAGGACCAGACCAATGGCCACAGCCCAACTCAAATACCAGAAGGGCCATGAAATTAGTACACTGGCCATACAAATTCTGCATATAACATATTTAAACTTTTTATTAACACTGCAATCAGTATGAAAGTGCTAAAAGATAGGCCTGAGGCCAAAATTAAAACAAAAAAAATGTAATACAGCAATACATGTAGCTATGACCCTTCTGAAGGTTCTTCTCTTCCCTTATTATGACCAGCAAAAGAGACCAGGACAGTTGCTCTACTCAATGTTATATATGAAGCAACATACTAAAAATAAAGTACAATGGTGTATGTTTAAAAACAATCCTGTTACAAGACTTATTTTTTACGACAAAAACATATGGATTTCACTGCCTCAGAAACACCAAAGTCTATTGGACTGGCAGTGATCAACACTAAGAAGGGTTTTGGCATCTGCCTGCAGGAACTTAAAGATTGTTACCCATGGAAATATTCTGTTCATATCGCAGATGTAACTAATTGTAGTATTTTATTTTTGTTTTGCCCTATTACATCCCAAAGAGCCTTTTTTTTTTTTTAAAGATACATTTTTTTAACCAAGAGCACCACCTTTTCTCTGAACAAGAAAAGAAACCATGTAGTTAGGAATAAAATAGTGAGAACTACGTATACTTTGATCTTGTATGGAACATAGTTGCGTCTTCCCAGCATCCAGTTGGAAGGCAAATATAGCTTTCTAATCATGCAAAACATGTAAAATGAAACAGTATTTGCAATATTTGTAATATTTTAGGTGAAAGAAGAAGTATGTTTCTAACAGCAGATCATGGTGAAAACAGAAATCAGTGGTTTGATGGCCAAGTTTGAGTAAAACAGAAATGTGAACAATGACCCAAGCCATTCTGCCCTTTCCCAAAAGCCTCTAATGAGGCACTATAACCAGTAGTCAGACATGTCTCAAAAAAGGGACAAGTCTTTAGGATGCCAATGATGTCTACACTAAAAATATTACAATATAAATGTGCTAACTCAAACTTAAAAATACTTTTAATACTTTCTATACTACTAAGTAAAGTTTTCCCTACATGCTACTTTTTAAAATACTTACAGCCAGTCCTGAATAATGCCCCATATTAAGTTTACCCTGGACTTTTTCCTTCAACCTCTAGACATTATCAGTTTATCACTATGTTTATATAGGTGCATGATCTTAGGAAATTTCCATCTCTCCAACTGCATACAGATGTATATCATTTCAAAAGATGTGGCAAAATCAGCCTTCAGATTTTAAAGTTTGCTATGGAAAAGAAAGATGTAGAGCAAGCATAGTTTAAAGTGTTTTATTGTTCTGGAAAATATTACACTTCTAGATGGATTCCCACTCTATGTACCATTATAGCAATTTCTATTAAGTGAGGAAGAATTTTCAGAACTTGACAAAACCTTTTAACTGTGCCCACTAGGTAATTATGTCTGAGGGTCAGTATGTGTACGAGGTACTGTGACTGTAGATTTAAAATGATCTTGCTGTTTGTAAAATGGCTTCTGCAGAAGCAATATTAGGCAAAAGTAGAAGCTGCATCCTGCTCGTGGAAGGTCAAAACAAAAATCATTGGGCAAAGAACTCTACAACACAGAGATTACCTACAAAAGGCCTAGTCATCAAGAACTGTATCAATATGAATAAATGCCACAAATATTTAAAATATCTTTTCTAACTTTATTAATTCTTAAAAAAATACACAGGATCTGAACACACATGAACATGTCTCAAAAATACACTTGAACAATACTGACTGAGGGAAGATCGGACTGTAAACAGTAACAGTAGCAAATGATTTAGTTAAAGATTTAAAAGAAAATTGCAGTTGTTTACAGTTACAAAAGACATAATTAAAAAATATCAAATTGCTTTTCTTAATATTACTGACATGTCAGAATTGGAGGATAAATGTTCCCTGTGTAACCAAGTCAAGGAATATTACTATGATCCATGATGCAACTGAATTATGATTATCGTGTTTGTGACAAAAATTAAGAGCATGATTTTTTCCAGAAACTTCAAGAGATTAATAGAGCAACCACAAGTTACGACTCTTTACTTAGTCTTGTTCTAACGATTTTATTTTTAAATCAGGAAATCAAAATTGCTGAAATAATTGTTTTTTCTGATCTGAACTATGTATGAAGTATTATCAAACCAGTCTGGCAGGATAAATCTGCCTCTGCATCAAGACTTATTCTGTCAAAAACAATGTTCTTGTCTCATGCTAGCTAACTGACAGAATGAAACACAAGCCCATTAAGGCTGTGTTACAGCCACCTATTTAAGCCCTTTTAAGAAAAGGAAAAAAAAATACAAAACTTTTTATTAACACCTTATTGCTGTTTTTTAATATGATATCAATTACCAAGCTTAAAAAAATAAATTGTTTCTAGTAATTCTGAGGCATAAAGTGCCCATTTTCTCTCTTCTGATTTATATCATTGTTCTGTTTTTACAGCTTACTGTTGACAGAGTGAGGTAATTCAACTACAATTTTTCCAATGTTTTTTCCCATGTACATGTAATCTACAGCACGGAACACAGACTCCAGGCCAGTGAACTTGCCCTCTGGAGACATGTCTCCAAAGTCCACCTCACAAACCAGGTCTCCTCTTTCATACATCTCAAGCAAGTGCTTCAGAGCCATTTTGTATTCAGAAAGGTAATGGTTCAAGAAGAAACCCCGGATGCTGGCAGACTTCTTCAACAGTTTTGCTGGCAGTAACTCTGCTTTAATGGGCTGGAGGCCAGTAGGGTTTTGGTAGCCAGCGATAAACCCAATAACTATCAGGCGCCCTTTGGTAGCCAAGGAGTTCAGAGCCAAGTCAAACATCTTTCCCCCAACAGATTCATACACTACATCCACACCTTCGGGGTAGTCCTTCTTAAGAACAGATTCGACATTTTCAGTTTTATAGTTGATTGTACGGTCACAGCCAATGGATTTCAGAAAACCACCCTTTTCATCACTGGAGCAGGTTCCAATTATGTGGCATTTTGCCTTCTTTGCAAGCTGCACAGCAAACTGACCCGTTCCTCCAGCTGCTGCTGTCACCAGAACCTTCTTGCCTTCAGACAACTCTCCCAGCTCTTTCAAACTGATATATGCCGTAGCGCCACTGACCATCAAAGTAAGAAACTCGGGTTTCACAGAGGGCAGAGGAACTGCTTGTTTGGCTGGCACCACTGTGTATTCAGCAAAGGAACCTGCTTTCACGTAGGCCACAGCTTGACCCACTGTATAATCAGCACTAGCACTCAGTCCTAATGCTACCACATCACCAATACCTTCAAAACCTATATCAAATGGGGGTTTAACTGATGGGTCATATCGACCAGCTGAGTAGTTTATGTCAGATGCATTAATGCCGACAAATCTAGAAGAAAACAAAAATGTATTAACAAGATTTATTCCTTACCAAGCCTCTGTCATATAAAAAACCTTCAATTTAAATTTGTAGGATTAGTATGAGACTTTTTTCTGATTATTGGTACATTTGAATAACAAGTACACTCCAGACTTCCATCAGACTTTTGTAGTTTAGATTGTTACTCTAGAATTAAAGATAAATTTCTTAAACCAAAACCAAACCAAACCAAAGTAAAAAACAACAACATCAACAAAAAAACCAAAACAAAAGCCAACTTATAGTTTCCTCAGGTCCTTTTGACCAAACAAAGCTAACTGAAAATAATTTTGTACAAGATTAAAGGATAAAAATTAATTGACCACTTGATACAAAATGTGAAAACACTGAAGAATAAAATGTGCAAAGCGGTAAATATGTGGATTCTGGCAAGAAATTTACATTTTTGAATATAATAATGCTGTTAATGACTAACGATCATATTAACTATCGATGTCATTTGCAAGGTCATGTTACTGTAGGCAAGTACTTTTTAATTGATGGAGTCACTACAGCAAATTTGCCTTTTGATGTAGCTAATGTCAACGTTAAAATATTTTTCTTTATATAAATTACTTGCAACACATCAAAACAACCTTGCACAGAAGGACTAAAATTATAAGACTGTGTATCAACTCCTACTGACCTCTAACAGGTGAAAAGGGATGCTAATTTATGTATTTTTTTAGAAAAAGATAGAAACACTCTCACTAAGCACTGAGGGATAATGCCTGAAATAAAGTTATGATTCAGCTTACACAAAAACAATATTTTAGTTACACTTAAAAAAAAACACAACCAAACCAACCAACAAACAAAAAAACCAACAAAAAACCAAACTCAAACTTAACAGTATCCCTGTAAAGGCAAGGGCAGTGGGACTGACGATGATTCTGTTAACTGGAGAATGTCAAAAAGAAAGACATGCAACAAGAAAGTCCAGGACTCTTGCTACACTGGAAGTGACAACTTGAAAGGTATACCTGATACCATGCAAAAACTGCAGGAGTATGCAAACAGACCACTTTTAATTGTTGCAGCAAGCAATAGGCTCAAATCATATGTGTGCTGTTTTAATTGCTTGCACACAGAGCGAGAAGAACTAAAACGGCTTTGCCCATTTTGATATCCTTCATTCTTTATAACATGGGGAGCCTGAAACTTTCAACTACATACTGTGTTATATATAAAGACATGTATGCATAAACATGTCCATGTATAAAATGGGTGAAAGGGACTGTTGCTCTTTTTAATTCTGCCTTTAATTCACTGCTCATCTGAAAAAAAACAACCCACCAAACCAAAAACACACACAAAAAGCCCCAAACACGCACAAAAAAACCCCACAAAAAAACAACCTACATCTTGTTCATACACACAAAAATTTCGCTGTTATCCTGCTTTAAGATACCTCCCATACAGCGCAGCTAAAGATGCACAAAAACTGGTAACGGAGCTGCAGCTTCCGCGGAAAGCCGTGTCCCTCGGGTGCTAGGGAGAAGGGCTCGGAGCACCGAGGCGAGACGTGCCGGCACTGCACTAGTCTCCTCCTGTTTTTACACCCCAAACTGCGTGCAGGGATGAGGGCGAGAAGCCGGCGGGGAGCCGTGCTCGTCCTCCTCCCCGGTCTCATCCCTTCGCCCGAGTTTGGGCTCTGGCTAGCTGTCAGGCCAGCCCTCAGGCGCTCACTCTGCCCCCACTGCAGCCCCCGGCCCCAGCCCGAAAGGCAGGTCCCGACTGCCCGCTGGGCTGAGCCTCCCTCCGCACGCTTGCCTGCGCACATCTGCTTTCGCAGGGTGCGGGGCAGCCGTGCCCTTGGCTGGGGCAGTGCGCCTAGGGAAGGGAAAGCAGAGCCGTGGCAACAGTAACAAGTCCCTGTCTCACCCCCTCTAGAAGTTTCCCCTCCTCAGCGTTGCACCGCAGCGGCGAAAGCACAGAGGCAAGTAAATAAGCCTTTGCGGGCAAAAACTTGGCGTGCGGGGAAGAGGCAAGCCGTGCAGCGGGCCAGACGCCTGCCGAGTAGGACTCCAGCTCATGCAGCGTTGCTTTTGTTCTAGAGCCGGAGAGGATGCAAAACCTTCCTCGCCCGGGCTGCACCGCAACTTGTGCGTGCTGATGCAGGGGCCGCGGCGCACAACTTGCTGCTGCGAGGCCGGACGCCGATGCGGGGCAAGCGGGGCATCGCGGCCCCTGCATCAGCACGCACAAGTTGCGGTGCAGCCCGGGCGAGGAAGGTTTTGCATCCTCTCCGGCTCTAGAACAAAAGCAACGCTGCATGAGCTGGAGTCCTACTCGGCAGGCGTCTGGCCCGCTGCACGGCTTGCCTCTTCCCCGCACGCCAAGTTTTTGCCCGCAAAGGCTTATTTACTTGCCTCTGTGCTTTCGCCGCTNTAAAAAAAAAAAGATTGTTTCATCTCTTAAAGGTTTCTCACACATTAAAACGTTCATATGCAGAGCCTGGATTAAAACATACTGTCTAATTTGCCTTGTCATTTCAGATGACAGAAGGGAGGTGGTAGGATGCGCCTGTGGTTTCTTATATTATTTTGCTTTTTAAAGTAGAAGTAAGTATGATTTTCAAGTTGAAGACGAGCTTACTAACTTCTGAGACTGAGAAAAGGAGTACACAGAAGCAACATCTACTTGGGGTGCTGGTGGGTTTTAAGACCCCTTCCAGATCTTTTCTATTGTCTTGTTCTACTTTCTTACTTAAAAATCTATTATTTAACAGTTCCTAATTGAGCCTTGTCTGTTCAGCATTTCAAGATGTAAAACTTAATGGAGGGGTAGGGGGTAACTAGGGAGTGACTTTTCCCAAAATAATTATAGACATTGAGTCACCCGTCTTATGTATACTCCACACTGTTGAAGCCCCTTGGATTGTTTATTACAGAAAACAGGAGGACACCACCGAGGGGAGGAAATTCTGCTTTTCATACCACAACAAAGTGTGAGACACTGAAAACCAGCACCACAGCCTTAAACACAGACAAAACAAAGTCATCCAAACCAGTATTATGCAAAACCCCACATTATTTAGACCAAACACTCAGCAGGAATAGCCCTCCACTTTTCCCACTGTGATCCCTTCTCTCTTGGTTAAAAAAAACTTCCTTACCCCCTCTTAGTCTCTTTTCTGTCAACTTTGCTCTCATCTTCCAGCCCAGCAGTAAATTCTTATAGGTGTATTGGAAACTAGATGTGTTGCTTCCTCAAGAAAATCTCAGAAATTTCCTAACTTTAAGAATGATCAAATCTTCACAGCCTATGGGTCCTTTTCCTGCAATAAAATGGAGGAACCTTGCCCCCTCCTCCCGAAAACAGGATAAATGGAGATATGAAGCTTAAATGGCTTTGTTAAGGATTTTTTTTATTTACCTTTTTTCCTCTTCCCCTTCTCCTACAGAGAGAATCAAAGTAAAAAAAAAATACAAAAAATAAATGCTTTAAATCGATTTCTGGTTTGAAAGACTTTCTTAATAAATTATACATTATCTTTTCTTAATAAAAAAAGTGGACATGAGGGTTGCTGGCTTAGTTCTCTAAAGGAGAGAAAGTTCTCCCTAACTGCATCTTACTTTAAAGTATCTATCCACACAGGAACTCAGCACATTTTGATTTCCCATTTCCCTAAATCCAAAATGAGATTTTATTGCAGATGGGGACTGCTCTGCATGAAAAGCTCAGAGCAATTAATACTATTCATGGGTGTGACACTAGGACTAAAATTAACAAATCCACACATGCACTCCTGGAACTCAAGTCCTTTATTGTTTTGTTTTTAATTGTATGTTTTACCTACTAGAAAATGTCTAGTATTTGGGGCTCTTTTTTTTTTTTTCATAACTAAATATAGCTGGGGACTCAGCCTTTTGGGATGGGAAAACACTTCCTCAGAGTGACAAGGGAGAGGGAAACATTCAGAAATCGCTTCCTGCTGCAGCTCATATATAAGGAATGTTTTTCAGTAATGTGATCCCATGTCTTCTGTGATATTCCCCAGAAAATAATAACAAATAGAGAGGAAATGACACAAATAAGACAAAAACGTATGAACTCTAAATCTAGATTTCATCACTCACCTCTCCCTCCCCTCCATCCCCACTCGTGTGTGTGTGCCTCTACCGGAACATGTGTGCAATAGGCTGATGTGTTAAAACCCACCAACTGCCTGCCTGAATCTGTGGACCAGGCTTCTGCCTTCAGTCTGGTGCCAGCTCTGCACCTCAGCTCTTTTACCATGAGGTGTGCATGTTTCCCAGCACCCAGGGAGGCCACCCAGCATTGGGAGGGAGGGTTACATTGGAAGCTGTATAAAAATTGAGTAAATTTTTTTAATTTACAGGAAGGATTGGGGGGGGGGGGGA
>JAAWXA010000005.1:33301128-33328628 GCA_038090715.1 Florisuga fusca
GACTTGTTCCCAGGAAGAGCCATATGGACAAGTTGTTCCATACTTGTTTAACTTTGAGTTGGCTTTGTGTGCTATAAAGTCTCCACCAATTTTACAGACTGTTTTCAATTCTGTTCTACTTTTAAAATAAGATCAAGTCAAGGCAGGACTCTTCCAAGTAGTTTATTCACGTTGGAATTTCTTAATATGAAAAAGTTCATGAATCCTTACCTGCTCTTTCATCACTGCAGTGCTGATGCTTTGCAAGGACCACATCGGTACCTTGCTCTATTTTAAATACACTTTGCACAGCACGCTATTGTGTACCACATACATGATTCTATCATATAGTATTTTTCTCTAATGCTTATGCTCCAGATGTTGCTTTCAGTGAAGGAATTTGTATACATCCCACTGACTTAAAATGCAAGAGTAAAATCTGCAAAGGAGTCATGTCAATGTGGGCAGATTAGCGTAGAAGATGGTACATGGCCAACATGTTTTCTTCATGTTTTCTTTCTTTTTTACCCTCTAAGAGGCACCTGCTGCTGCAAGGGGACCCTGCAGTAGCTTCCGAATCAGGAACATTCAGTCTGTGCTTACAAAACATTTTTTTTTTGCCTACCCTGCAAGTCACTACTTAAAAGCTTTTCTGAAACAAGAAATAAAACCAAGAATATTTCAGGGTAATTTTTTTTTTTCTTATCATCTGCTAGGTGACAGGAAAAAATGCTGTGCATTTTCCAAACAAAATGAAAAAACAATCTTTCCTGTTAAGTTTTGTATCCTTGATTCAGTGAGAGGGAATTCCCTAAGCCTCAGTTTATCTTTACCAGAATATCAGTAGCTCATGTGTAAGGTTGTGTTTTGTCCTCTTTACTTCGGTAGTCTTTTTCAATTGAAAAGAAGAGTGAACACCCAGTCCTCTGCCTTTTCCAAACCTCTAGTTTGTAGTTGTACTTATCATCAATATTGCAGGCCCTGACACTCTGCAGCACTGTCACTGTATATACTGTGAAGGCAGTAAAAATGAGCACTAATCAATCTTTCAGGGAGAAGCAATGAGCATTAGAAGGCCACTATCCTGTGACTAAACACACCCCTTTTATGGAGTGTTGGTGCTAATAAAGGACAGCTTATTACTGAGGCAGAGACCAAAGCTTGGGTGAGGTCAACCATGACTGGCAGTCATCAGTCATTCTTAATGATACTTTTTCCCGTGCTTTCTAAGGGATTCTGAGCAGAGTGCAAATCATTCGGGGTCATCCATAGTTCATGTACCCACAGATGGCAAAGGTTTTGAAAGACTTTAGTTTAAACTTGGTTGGGTTTTTTGGGGGTTTTTTTTTTGTTTGTTTTGTTTTGTTTTGTTTTTTTAACGTTACTGAAGTAGGCAAAAACTCAAAGGAAACAGATTTTTGCTCCTTTGGAATGTTGTATTTTCTTTCAGTCTAATAGATGTTTTACACACTAGAGTGCTTGTGCATTATAAAGAACTACATAAATTTATTTTTATGACGTCTGTCTTCTTTAATTATTACCTTTGATGTCTATTGGTGACTAAAGAGAGCTTAACAGGATTTCTCTCCCTTCTTAAATTTCGCAAAGTGAAACTCAGCCAGTCCCTGACAGATGTCTGTTCCTCACCTTCAGGATTATTTTATAAATCCCTTTCTGATGAGCGGAAGTGTCAAATCAAGGACAGGTCATAAAGTAAAAGTATAAACCTTTTAAAGGGAGACCTTGGTAATATATAAACATTTTGCACACTATCTGAAATTTTATGGACTTAAAAAAATGATATTTTAGCAATAGGAAGGCAGAAGTTTAAAACACCAGGCTGTGCGCACATGTTTTTAAATGCACACTGTTCCCTTGCTCCTTATCTTTCTTCCCATAGTCAAATACTACATGTATTGAGAAAATAGCTGTGCTATCTGTAGGGGCTGTCACTAAAGTTTGGGTTTCAAAGCATCTCCCTATTTAATTTACTTTGAAATTTGTGCTTTTTTTCAGTCATCGTTTTTTAATTCCTCAATTAAGCACACTCTACACCACCTTGAAGTTGGTGAGTGGGAATATTGCTGCTGTGATCTAGACAACTGCTGTCAGTTTCGGCTGGTTGAGATTACCTCAGTTTTTAGAAGTAAACTAACAGTTTTGCTCAAGTAAAATGTCAGATAAACCAGATCAGATTTTGGGTCTACTGACAAGCTCACACCACTATGTAAAGTTGTATTTTACTTCACAGTAATACTTTACTTTTTATAAGATAAAATCCTGATGGTAAGTTGGAGGGCAAGGGACTGCATGTGGTTACAAGTACCTAATACACGCACACGAACATATACAGCTTTTAAAAATTTTTTGCATCTGGTGCTGTAATTTTTACAGTTGCAGGTTATTTAGGTTTTATTTTCATCTTTGTACCATTAAAAAAACCAAGCATGTGTAAACTGAAGAATGCACTTGATTAACACTAAAAGCTTGTTTGTTTCCCAGGGTCTGTGTACAGCGTCGAGCACAGTAGGACCCTGTCTACATGTAGAAACATTTAAAAGTTTCCGTATTTAGTAGTATAAAGTACTGATCTGCTGAGGGGAACAGGAAAAAGGTAAATAATTTTTTTTAAAGCTCATAGGTTTTTTCTGCAGTGTTGTTATGGCTGGGAATATTGTCTGATGAAGTCTTTCATTATTGATGTGAATGCTTTTCTCATTGCTATCTGTGTATTTTTTGTGTCCTGGCTAAAACACAAGTCGGTTGTTCTATCCTGCAATTAAGCATCGTGTCTGAGGCTTCGGGAGAGTTAATCAAACCATTGATGAACCAGTGTGATTGGTACATCACTAGAAATGATGTAAAGCAGATGGAAATTACCTATTGAGAAACATACATTTATGCAGTGTTCCAGCTGATAACAGTGCTCATTAAGGCCTAATTCTGGAAGGGGCTATAGTGCTTTTGTGAGCCCCCATCCCAGTGATGCTCTCTGCTAGTTTCTGGTGAACACACAACTGGTGCTAGAAAGTGACTTACCTGGCCTGTACATCCTGAACCAGTAGCTGGCTTCAGGCAGTCACAGGGGTGTGCCCATGTACAGCCCATTGCTAGATCAGGACCTGAGGTTATGATTCATCCAAGAAATACTTGTGTTCTAGGATATATGTATCAGAAAAAACCTTTTTGTTCCAGTTGTGCAGAGATCTGGATGGTGAGGAGGAAGAGGTGTCAGAGTACCTACACTGTGAGGAAGATAGTGAAGCTCATACCCTGTGTGAGTTTCATCAAGTTGAGGGCCTCTAGGAAGCCTAGGCTAGCACTTTAGGTCAGCTGAACTTCTAGGAGTGGTATTTTAGTGCTATGTGGTGCTAGTTCTCTCTCTGGTCAGGTAACAAAAGTCACCTTTGGGTTCAGTGTCCGTCATGTTGCTCTGCAGACAGAGGATAAGCAAAAAAACAGCTTCGCTGTGATTGCATTTCATCAAGGTGATGTGCAAGTTCAGCCTTTCACGTAGGCATAATGCTGGGTTTTAGATACTCCATCCCTTCTCCCCCCACCCTATCAGTGTTTTAAGAAGTTCAGTTTTTTTCTGTGTGTCTGTAACGCTTTATTTTGTCTTTACAGTCTGGTTGAGTAGGAATCGTTTAGTTTATGCAGCTTTGTGCTTTTTCTCTACAGCTTGTGTCTGCATGAATGTGTTGCAGCCTGATGCAAGTTCATTCGATTAAATAAAATGCTTAAATTGTAATCCGTGCAAAACGATCATATTTGAAACACTTGATGTCTCGGTGAGAATCCATTTAATAGTGATCAGATTTAAATGATTTAACACAGTGGTGGTGGTGGGAGGTGGGGGAGGGAAATATAGTTTTGAGACATTCCTGTATATAAAAAAAAGATTAAACCAAATTCAGATATGTCTCTCTCCCCTTCTCTCTCTCTCTCTCTCTTTTTAAGCAGTCAAAAGATATACTGTATCCCCAGTGAAAGGGCGCTTTCAATCCAGTTATCCACTTTACCCAGTCTCAGTTTCCAGAACCTTCCACACCCCCCCTGGTTAAACCACTAAGCCTTTGATTCCTTCCTGATTACACTATGCAAGACATCTATCAAACACTGTCTTATCTGTTTGTAAGGCAGCTCAGGCCTCAGATTTAAGTCATGGGTTTTGGCTACAAGTTGGAGTGTGATTAATAATTGACTAATGTAGCTTTTATTTATCACAGGCTAGCACATTTCACCATTACCGAGTTAATTTATGTTAAGTGTAAGCTGTCGTTCAATCTGTTTTTCAACTTTTTTTTTTTTTTTTTTTTTTAAATCCTAAGTCTATCTTTCACTTTTTGAGAAACAAAATCCTTACACAGGGCACAGTCTTACTTGGTGCCAAAAAGTTGATTTCCTTTTCAGCAGAGCCATACATCACCAGCCCTCCCAGCTGCAGTGTCAGCCCCTGACAGAATGACATGTGTCATTTATCAAAGGGGCCAGGCCGGGCCTTGGGAAACGCACACGACAAAGCCTGAGAGAGTTCATTTCACAGTCCCCTCCTACCCTCTGCGAGCCTCTTGCCAGGAAAGCCTGTGATGTTTCTGTCTTCGAAGCATTACTGTAAGTCCTTCAACCTTCACAGAATTAACCCTCGCTGCCACCACGGCTGCTGCCGGCCCTCCCCAGCACCGCCGGGCTTCCCCCCGGGCAGTGGCGGTGCCCAGGTGCCATGCTGGCACCAGCCGGTGAGCAGGAGCAACGTGCACAGGGCTGCTCCCTCACCCGTTTACCCACTCCTCCTGGAAACGACTTTTTTTTTTTTTTTTTTTTTTAAATCCCATATATTGTACGCTATAAGAATTAAAGTCCTACGTTTTTCTACAGCAGGACAAGGTCAAAGACATAAAGAATAAGGTAATAAAGCATTCCGGTCATGAAGAAGGGTAGAGGGTAGCCGCTGTCCTGCGTGCAGGTAGAGACTTGTGCTTCGGCTAAGGCAACGAGTGAGACACAGGGGGAGTCTTCTTCCACCTTCCTGTTTAACTTCTCCTTTGGGTTATTCTGAAACCATGTGCTGAAATAAATACAGAAGTTAGTTTCTCTGGACACCACAATATCAAGGCTGCATTGCACCTGTGTAGAGAAACTGACCTGGTAGGACTTGACGCAGCTCTCAGGAAACTCTTCTGTCAACAGAGGGGGCAAGGTGAAGAGAAAGAAAAGTTGATAGCATTTAGTGAGGGGAAAAAAAATTCCCCAAACCTCAAGGTGTCACACCAAACAGTTTAATTTATGTAATGTGGTCGCCCTAGCCTAGGAGTTGCCAAGGGAGTTACAGCAAAAAATAATCCCCTATCAAATGAAGAAGAGCATATTTTCAAAATATAACAATGATTTTGCTGAAACAAAACTTTTGTTTGCGTGTGTGTGTGCCAGTGTGCTTTAAGTGGCTGAGTTTTACATCTCCATCATGTACAAAGAATGTGAGAAAGTTATTGTCTCCTCCCCTACCCCCACCAAATCTCTCTTTGTACTTTGCATAGTTCCTACCACACTGAAGTTATTTACAGCATCAGATATCATTTAGAGATAGCTAAGGAGACTGTAGCCTCAGCTAGGAACTTTCCAGAAAGGAGTCCTATAAATTAGCCATTGCTCAGGAGTGGCTGTTTTCTAGTCAGGGCTGGTCCTTTCATTTGTCTACATAAGGCTAATTTATTTTTGCAGCCAGATGTGGGCTGACAGCCATCACTCAGAGCTTCCTTCCCCCACTGTTAGGAGGTCGGGAAAACAGTCACGTTTCCCATTTTACAGAATCCCCATCAACATTATTGAAGATGGATGTATCTTTAAAGCAAAGATTGATTGTGGATATCGGAGTTATGGTGTCATTTATCATAGTGAATATTATTTAGACTTGGATTGTACAAGGCTGTAACTTGAGACACAGCCAGGGGAGGGACAATCTGGAAACGAGGATCCATGAACTTTAATGGATGGATGCTTTTTCAAAGCTCCACTCACTATAGCATGATTTACTTTTCTTACAGAAAGGAAACAAGCATTTCAGTTTTAAAGGGCCAGCATGCTGTCTTGTCCTCTTTAGCAGGTCCTTCACGGAGGCAACTGAGACTTAAAGCTGAAACAATAAATAGAGATTGTGTCTGAATGTTATATGTGTGCAAGTGCTGCTATGCTAAACATACCTAGGTGCACTTGAGACTCTTGTTTGTGTGAATTACCCTAGTTAATATTCTCAGTTAAAAGGGAACTGTGTCTGAATAATGCAATGTATTGATTATAGAATGCTGCGATCTGAAATTTCAGAAGCTTCAAATAAATTATATCACAACTCGTACTGTTACATTGCTGTGTTAGTCTCTGCTGGGAGAGACAAAGAGAGTCTGAACTACATATTCACATACTGCTTGAGTTATCTTACAGAAGTGGAGCATCTAGTAAATGGCACATGTACCTGGTAGAGCATCAACTTTCTTGGTTGTTGAGAAATGTAGCATACCTCAACAGCCTTGTGAATATTGTACGGCCATTCCACAATTATGTAAAATTTAAAAACATAGACAGGATCTTACAGGTGAAAACATACCTTTTATTTTCAGAATATGTATTTTAGAAAACTGCTTACAACTTGCTGAAAGCCTGAAGGCATAGCTAAGTGCTCTTTCTGATCTATTAGCACCATCATGGCAGCGTGTTTCATGAATTTATTAGAATATTTCATACTTTGGAACATGATTTTTGATTTTTTAGAAATGAATTACCTTGAATGTAGAAAATCCTAGAGTGACTTCAGTAGAGGGGGAAGGTCTTGAAACTGGTAGTGTTGGTCTAGATACAGTGCAAGGAGGCATCAAGCACGGTTCCCTCACATGTTCTGACAGCTCAGTCTCATCTTGAAACTTTGTTCCCTTAGCATCATTTTCCCTATTATTTTGTCCAGGTAACCACCTGCTCCTCAGGTGAAATTGCTTGTCTTCCATTCCCATCTGTTTTCTGATTTTCTGATTTCAAACTGGTACCGTCCCTTTCCCACTGATTCAGTGTATGGAGTTCTTTTTCACGCATCTGGTCATAGCTTGGGTCCCTCCTGAACTGCCCCCCTTCAGTGGGTCATGTATCACAGTCTGGGAATTACTAAATCATACAAAAAATTGCATGGGACAGCAGTTTATTCATGTGGGTTGACATGTATCTACTAAGAAGGTGGTAGCTCTTACCAAACTTGTCCCTGGTGAACTCCTCACATACTAGCATTTAAGACAGCAGTTCTACAAGGGTATACTAAAACTTGCACCAAACTATCTCCTTGTTTTTTTCTTTCTTTAAACAGAACCAGAAATCATTTTGCTGTCATAAACCAAATTCGGTACGAGAGGTTTCATATGAATAGTCAAGCTCAAGAGTTTAAAAAAAAATCCAAACAATGGAAACAATTACGAACATCTGGTTTTGAGTGCATATGTATTCTGTACATAACAAACAGAGAAATCCTATTATCTAGAACAATAAAAGGGAATTTCCCTTTCTGTCTAACACTCTCTGGGAGGAATATGGCCTTCCATTTAGAATCATGGTTGGGGGGGGTTGATTTTCTTCTGTTAATGAGATGAAAATGAGGATTATTATTTGTGTGTGTGTGTGTCTTTCTCATGGTCTAGATTTCAATTTCAGTGTAAATCCTAAGAAATCTATTTTTACACCTGTGCAGCTGGTATAAGAATGCCTCTGTGAAGGTCTGCTCTATTTACCTACACATAAAAAGTATTCTTCTCTTGCTTGAGAAACATACAAAATGTCTTCAAAGAGGAAGCAGTTTATCAAATTCATATTAATCACAGCATCAATAATGTTGACCGGGGTCAAGTCATTACACTAAATATATTGTAACCATTATTAATGCATGTAGCTCAGTGCCATAGCTATGATATAAGACTGCTGTTTCCTGATTAAAAGCTGTTTGGTGATGCAGAGATTCAATACAGATTCTCCCTGCCTTTTGGTGACTGACAGTAGCTTCTGGTATTCTGTTTTCTTCTGACAGTGGAGTATGTTAATATGAACACACCTTACAGAGGGGGCTACAAGAAGTGCAGAATGCAGAAAACAAAAGTGTCTAATTTCAGCAGCCACAACTGTGCATCCATAAGGCAGCCAAATTTATCATGGCACATTATGGAGTGCAGCAAATGTCATGAAAACCATTGTTTTTTAATTTTTTTCCCTGAGAGTCTGAATGAGGTGATTTATGGTAGTTATCCATCTTAAGGGTCATCCATCAACTTTAGTTGCTAGGCAATCAAACCAACAGCTGTTTGCTTTGAATCAAGCTGAAAAGTTGTCAGTCATCACATGCAGGTATGACCTTTGTGGTTAAAAACATTATCATGTATGCAAAATTAAAGAGACAAAGTCTTCGCTCTCCCTCTCCCATAACTTGTTTCATTACTTTCTATGAGCAACACAGGTAGCATTGGCCCCAGAGCTTTTGTCTCAGGCAACGTTTGGAAAGATTCCAGAGCTGGAGATGGTGCTCATTGCCTCATGGAAATTGTTACCTGATCATGTAAAAATTTCTTGTGCAGAAATGGTCTCTAGCAGGGCAGTTTCTCAGATATGACATCAAGTCGAGTAACATAGATCTTCTTAAACTCAGTCCCGTTTTGAGTCAAGAATGGATCGTGAGCAGCAAAACTTTAAAAGGCCTCAATTCTACTGATTTGGTGCGTCTCACTGCTCCAGTAGTAAATAGTGCAAACAAGTCTAGGACACTGTAATTGTTTTACTGTCACCCATTAGTGTGGGGCTAGAGGACACAGTGGTGAAACCTCCTGAATTATTCATATACCATTCCACCATGTTTTTTACTAAAACCAAAGCAATATCACTTGTGTTTTTAAGGCACTATATTTTACAGTGTAAGAACAACCTAGATGTAATACAAGGACATCAGTCCTTCTCCATTCCTTGCTTCTGGTCTTCTGTTGAACTCACTTACAAGGAGTTATCCTCCCAATTGTCATTTGGCTCTTCCGATCACTGTTCTGTATTAAACAGTTTCAAAACGACTGACACATATGGGGAGGTGTATTCTGCAAGAGAGTCTTGAAAATTTGGAAGGTTGGAGGTAAAGTGTTGAAGAGACAACAATGTGTGATTTGTCAATATATGTACAATTGCTAACTTGCTGTTAGTTCCTGATACTTGAAAATTGCATGCATCTCCTGTAATTTTGAGCCACAGAGCCACTGGCAGATTGACAAAGATGTAGCAAATGGTTAGAGTTGTTCTGTGCAAAACTGCAAAGGTGAAGGCAAGTGAGCCATTTTTGGGAAAAAATCTTCCTTCAAGCCATTTTTTACCATATGTGGCCAGAGGACTACCTTTATGTATTGATGAACTGTTTCAGAGAATTCAACCATAACCTGCAGCTGTTGAGGTGGAAGCATTCTGTAGAGAAAATGTCACCACAGGTTTTTCTGAGACATTAGGCCTTTCTTCAGAAAGAAATAAAAGGTGTGTTTTACCTGTATGTTAATTTAGACACAATTGCCAACCAGAGGCCAGTCCCAGTGAAGACAACAACTGGTAGTTGCTGCTAAATCTTACTTTCCCCAGATGTTGTAACTTATTCTGCTAACCTGTGTGAAACAGTAATTGTTTCATCTTCTCAGAAATTCTGCTATGTGTGAACTAATCATGGAAAGAAGACTCCTAATTTTGAGAAATGTTTTATAACATTTCAAATTTTATTTACATAATTACCCAGTTGTCTTTGTCTCCGTAACATCTTTGACTTTAATTTGTGTATGAATTTTGCTGTGCACCTATTTAGGTATCACTTAAGCTAATAGTGAACAATCCTGTGCCCTTGAAACTACTGTGTCATCTGTGAGGGCTCTTGTGTGGGCTCCTGCTCACAAAACATCTGAGCACCTTCCAAGTGCTAATGTAAAATATATGTTCAAAATACTCCTTGTAGTGAGTGCACTGATGGGTGATAACCATTTTCATAACATCCTCGCCACCATATTTTCACTTATCATGTAGCTCACACCAGGTGGCTTGTTAGCAGTTGCTAATGAGTTTGTTGCAGTGTGGGAAGTTCCCAGGTTGAGAGCTGCACTTGTAGTTTTTCTCCCTCTCTTGGGCTCTTTCCAAGGCTTATGTGTATATTCCTAAAGTTATTTTAAAACACTTCTAACACTTAATTTTGTTCTCCACAGAAATATAAATGCAGAAAATGTGTAAACCAAAGCCTATCATAATATATCTATTTCTGTTTGTCTTTTCTTTCCTCCTATCATGGTGTTTTATTTTCTTTGTGTCTTCTCAGTGAAATAGATTAGTAACACTAAGTCCTAAATGGATCTCCTGAAATTTTTGACTCCCTTCCATTTAGAGCAAGCAAAACCTGCTTTCCTGATCCATTTTTTTAAAGACAGTAACTACTATAGCTGTAGAGAGGGAAAGTTGCTGTAGGTTTCACAGGAAATTTAAGGAGAAAATTATTGCTTTGGGACAAATAGTAGAACCCTGTCAAGTATTATCCCATCTGCAATAGAGTAATGAAACTCATAGTGGGAAGTGGTGGCAGAATCAGCCTGTTTGATCGTGTTCAATCTATGAAATGCCTAATTTAGTCCTTTAACCTTTAGTGTAGCTCAGTGCATAATCCACCTGTCCACATCACCAGAGTAACAAACTGAAGAATTTAGATTGCTGTTGAACAGAATGAATTTCCATATTGGATCAACCTACCCTTACAGTGATGACACGTGGTGGTTTGATAGTTAGCACATGATAACGGGAACAATGCAGTATTGGCTAAGCCCATTGGACGCAATGGTAATTACACAGTAACTCACTCACTGGCTGTTAATGCTTTGTTGTCTGATTACTGTGCACTTGAGTCAGTGATTCAGTGAATATAGTTTTTTTTTTTTTTTTTTTTTTTTTTTTTACTTCTTGGCATCTGTATTTACAGGGTGGTTGTATGCTCTGTAATGAAGAAATTTTAATCAACCTGCAGAGATATGCCTCTGCTTTTCTGAATTTTGGTGATCTCCAGAGCTGGTGGATTTCCTTTACTGGTGGGTTTCCTTTACTGTTAAAAAAAAAAAACCCAAACCAAAACAAAAAACCCAACCAAAACCAAAACTTAAAAAAATGTCTAGAATCAACCTCATGCTGAGGTATCTCTGGCAGTCCTACTGGTGTTTGCTACATTTAGTTGAACTGAAATGAAATCTTAGAATAAAGATAATGCTCAAGTGATAAGAATCTGATCGAGTAATGTAGTGGGAATGGCTTTGTATTCAAGACAAATAGAGCATTAGATACACTTGGATGGTTTTGTCTGGTTTATTTGAGCTAAAGGTAGCACATCACATAAACATCTAAGTCTTGGATTTTCTTGTTAGCTAGATTTCTGAAGTCTTTGCCTTTGTGTATAAAGTACATCTATAGATTTGTAAAATTTTTGTATTAGTTTTGATTTGTGAAACAAGCATTTTGCTGTTCTGAGTCAAGATCAGAGCATGTTCAGTTAGATACTGTTTAGAAGCATCGAGCACAGACTCTACACCCAAAGTATGCAGTCATGATGAAGAAGGCTAACATGGAGCAAAAGAAAATGAGGGACCCTATAAAGGTGAAGTCTTGTAGCAAACTTTGTAGGGCTAGAAGTATATATAGTCCACAACCCGTGACTCTTTCTTCAGTGTTCTGTCCTATCCCTCCAGATTCGACAGCTTCCAACTACCTTACATTTCCACTGATAGCCCATGATGTGCTGTTTTTTTCTGATCCTTTCTTGTACGGATTATCACTTGTGTGTATTCTGTTGCAGGCAGTATATAGCATAAAAGTTATATTGTATTTTGCTAAGTGACATTGTATGTAAAAAGTAGTTCTTCATTTGAACTTTCAATTTTCTTCATTAGGGATAAGGTAGATGGGTTAAAAGCTTAGTTGGATGATCAAATAATCAGATCATCTAACCCATTATCTATCTGGGACAGAGATAAATTTTTATCATTAATCTTTTTTCCTTCTTTTCTCTTATGTAATCAGCATCAACCTTCAGGAGGTTCCCAGTTTTTGGTAGATCCTGATGAGGCATGGTTCTCTTCGCTAGGTGAATGACCCAGTTCCTTGGATGAACTGTTCAGTTTACATGTGGGGAGTCCTCCTCCTTCATGTGCTGTATTTCCAACTGAACTTTTGCATAGATCAGATACATCTTTCTTTCAATGTTTGTCCCTTTACACTGTATTTTCTGTATGGAAAGAGCACACAGAAGAAAACCCAAATCATTAGTATGTAGAAATGGGACTGATCAAGAATCATCCCTGCAGTGCCTGAACTTTAAATAGGAATCCAATTTCTTCTTTTTACTTCTCCCAGAGAGTGTTCCTAGACCGGAGAACACTTCTTGTAGCTGTTTTAGAGGAAATTCAGCAAAATGTATTGTCTCTGTAATCTTCTTCCTCAGCACAGTGCCACCCTGCCCATTTCCGTCTTTCTTTGCTTTTGATTGATTGTTGCATGTTTGTAGTTTATATGCATCTTGCCAAAGTCCTTTGAGTTTATGGCACTGTCAGTGCTGTGGTACATTTGCTGAGACCAAAAATGCAGCAAACATAACTGTGAAAATTTGTTACCACCAGCACTGTTTTGCTGCTGCCCTTCTGCTGAAGGCTACCACTCCCACAGCAGTGGGGATTACCTCTCCTATCATCAAACAAAACATATCTCTGTTCCTCAGCTGCTTCTGCACAAAGCCTCAGCTTTGTTGCGTGAATCTGCTTTAACTGACAGTCTACACCAGGTGCACCTAGGCTTGTTTTTAGGAAGGAGCAGAGCTTTAGCTACCCCTCTTCTCATAAACTAAATGCAATTCCTTGGAAGTGATTTGTGCCTGAGCACCAGTGGGACTGTTGTACAGGCATACAGTGAAATGCATTTCCTTTAGAAACTTGCCATTCTGTAGTTAGAGACGTAGTCTTTGCCCAGCGTGCTAGCACTGAAGTAGTTTAGATATCTCTTGGTACACAAAAATAAATTAAAGCACTAGCACTTCATCCTATCAGCCTTCATCTTTGTCTAGCATGCTAAACCGCTGAGGATAAATCTATTCTGAAGTTTCCCTGCTTCCCAAAGAAATTGGCGTCAAATTTTTTCTTCTGAAAATGAGATGACTTGGAACTTTCACTAAACAAACATTTCTCTCTACACTCTTGATTCAGTAGCACCGTAGCTCTGCTACTTTGCTGCTCTTTCTGCCTCTAATTTTTTTTCAGCAAGTGAGATGCCAGTGTATATAATCATCATGTACAGTTTCAAGGATGTAGTAATGGGTGGTAAGGTACAGATAGGAAGGGCAGATACAAGTGTACCTGCATGGTGGAAAATGGATTGGAAAACATTCATAGTGTAATACTGATGTAACCTTAGACTGAATGGCTTAATTCAGAACCTTTAAGTTTTTCCTGTGATATATTCTTTTCAGAGATAGTGTTTGCATTTTTCAGTGGTTATGCTTCTCTTGGGGCAGCTGAAAAAAGTTCTCCCAAAGTATAAGTGAAGCTTAGGTAGTTTTATACGTACAAAAATGGATTATTTCTTGAGAATGTATTTTGGTGAGACCCTTTTTGTTCTTGTTAAAAAGTCTGTACCTTGGCTTCCTATCTTTCCTATTTTCGTTGACCTTTCCTACATACAAATCCAGTTTCTTCATTAGAACAAGAGGATGAACCCCCCCCCTCAAAAAAAAATAAGGCTCTGAGAACTTCTGCTCATCATTTTTCTACTAGTAAAAGTGGTGAAGCAAGAGACCGCTGTTCTTTCTTCTTTTTCCATTTTCTGTTTGTACTTTGGGGGTGTGTTATCTAGCCTGAGAAAAGCTTGTGTGCGTGTGTGTCTATTCATGTACAAACTAACTTGTGAATAAAATTGTGTAGGGTAGTAGTAGAACATCTGTTTAGTTCAGTGTATTATGAAGCACAAGGACAAAAGCTGAATGATTTACTCCTTAAGAAAGGTGCATATGCAACCACATGTGTCTTAGAGACCTTTTATTGCATTTAGCTATATATGTATTTTTTTTAAGCAGGGTGTAATGGGAAGCAAAAAAATCCTTCATTCTTATTTCTTCTGAAGAAGCTCTGCTACACAAGCCAGGTTAATTTCTGGGCTCCGTTTTAAGTTTGCTGAAACTGCTGGTTGAGACTATGGAAATCATAACATTTATGAACTTGATTCCTCTTAGTTATGCGTATGCAATTTGGGGTACCTCACTTGCAGCCAATGGACTCATAGCTGCATCAGTGTCAAACTGGTGGAAGCGTGAACAGAATCAGATTTACGGGATCTTTGAACTCCTCAGTGACTAATGAAATTCTTAATTCTGAAAGTGTGACAGGAGGATAATCTTGACAATATTTCCCTGTGCTTTCTGTGGGTGGAGGGATTTGAAGGCAGCAGTGGAAGTTGGGGGTCCTGACCTGTTCCATTACAGTGATTTGCTTGTTCAGGCTGGAATCTCCTGAATAAATCCCTTCTCATTTCCCACATGCACCTGTACCTCCGGCTTCTGTAGCTGGGGGAGATCCATCATGCTAGTGAGTTAAACTGTACCTCCACCATTCAGAGTCTGTCCAAGACACAGAATATTCCCTTATTTTAAGCTACTCCTGCAGGAACACTGCCAATTCCCAGCACTTTCAACGTAGCTCATGAAGCTGGGCATTTGAAGACCAGGACTCTCTTCCTGTGCTTTAGTTTTTGCACTTGTAAAATGAAGTTAGTAGTAGTTACCTTTTTGTGTTAAAGATCTTTTGATTTGCTTATGAAAGAACTTAATACAATTGCCAAAATGATAGTCTTAGCATGGAGTGGCATATGAATGCAGGAAGGTGATCTCAGTTTTGTTGTCTGCTGTTTTTTTCCCCCAAAAAACCTCAGTGTGGAAGGAGATAGTGCCTATACAGCAGCTCTTACTTCTAGCAGCTGCTACATATACCATTACAGACACCATGGAGTTTTTAGATGGATCTGTGAAGATCTCTTTAGACGGATCTGTGAAGATCTCTTTAGACACCATCCCATCACCACAGAGTTTAGGTTCCTGAATAAAAATTTGACAGATCAGTAGTTACTGTGGTGGGTCTGGTCTTTTGTTGTTAATGGTTGGTAATACTTTTTTTTAGAAACTGGTAGCTCTGCTTTTTGTTGTATGCTTTATGACCAGCCATGCAACTGGGACTTCCAGGGCACTTTGTGACTTAGAATTTAGTGAGAGTGAGTACAAGCTGCAATTAATAAGTTGTGAAGAGACTGATTGTTGCAGCAGAAATGGTGAACTGATGTAGTTACCCAAAAAAGATTGGGAAGCGATGACCTGACTGTCACCCCATGGAGAATGAGGCTGGTCTTAAATTTGTGAAATATCCCTGTTTTACAACACTGACTATAAGAAAGAATTCTGTTAAAAGTTAATGGAGGAGTTCCAATGGAACCCTATTAGATTCTTCCTCCATTTAATGACTGATACAGACTTTTAATGGATGTTTTAACTAGGCATTGTTATCAAAAGGACTATTGCACAAATTAGAACCAAGCCCATAGTCAGTGAAGAGAAGCTGGATTTACTCCTCTGCCTTTGGCATGGTGAAGTCTGTACGTACCTGTGTGTGCAATTGAAGGGATGGAGAAAATGGTGAAGGAGAGGAAGATGGTAGAAATATTAATTAGGAAGTAGAAATTTAATAGTTACATTTTCAGGGACATACTAAAGTTGGCCAGTGAAAATACTGTATAGGTAAAGTGGGTGATGTACACTTAGATTTTTATCTAATGAGCAAATATGGGACTAGAAAAGGGGAAGAATCTCCTCAGGAGCTGTGATAGTTCTCCACTTTGTGATCCAGCTTTGGATAACGTTTTTAATCCAGCAAAGGCCTGATCCTTTGAGATACTGAGTGTCCTGAACTTTTATTAAATTGAAAGAGATTTGAGAGGTGGGATTGCTTTTTACAGGGTCTGGACATCATAAACTCATCTAGGGGAATTCTCATCCTGGGCAGGTTATGGAACCTGTTCATTCTGAATATAAAGCCACATTTTTTCACAGATGCAGAAATTTGTGGTAGAGTCAGTATAAAAGGTGCTTGATTTGAAGCTGTCTCCTGCTATGATGACAGTATAAAGTGTTTACACGAAGAGCAGGGAATTTGACATTTTGTTTCAGACTAAGATGTTGGCTGGGTGTTGTGATATTTTAAAGTTTTCTTTCAAAAAGCATCAGGAAAAGAGTTTGCTGTCTCTGAAGTTAAAGCCTGTGAAATCCTGATTTGTGACATTCCTTGACTTTCCATTGCAGAGTGCATGCCTTTCTATAGTGCCCCTGCAATGACCTCCACTCTGACCTGGATAGATTACCCACGAGGGGTCATTTGGTTTCCATCCTTGTGTAGCCATGGTCCTCTTACCTAAAGGGACCCTGCCACTTAGTTTTTAAAGTCCCTTCTGTGGTAAAGTGACAGTTACATATTCTGTTAGCATGTGTCATATTAGTTATTTCACCAATCTTTCCAGTGAGCGAAAACCCTGTTAAAAAGCCCCAAAACATCCCCACAGAACAGGTAAATCATTGCTGTTGCTCCGTGCAAGCAATCTCTGCGTATGTGGGGCGGTTGCTGTGTATTTGGATAGATGTCTTTATGAGTGGGATGTAAAAAAGAAAGGTATTTTGCTGTTCAACCAGAACCAGATAAATTTGTGTCACAGTATTTTGCTTCAGAAAAATCATGGTAATAGCTGCTTTCTATGAATGAGTTTTTCTTTTCTTGCTGTTAGAAGGCCCTGGGTGTAAGGCTCCTGTTTTAGTTGCCTGTGTAGATCTGAAAATGTTCTTTCTGGCCTCCTTAAATCTGGGACATTATCACAACACGTTGTTTGATCTTGCTTCCTGATAGATTCCAGTGTATTACCAGTTTCTAGCAAATATGCTGGTACATGCTGCTGACAAGAAGAAGGTTGAATCCTGGTGATTGCCCCCTTGAAGACCTTGGCATCTACCCTGCTTGAATGTCACAGGTTTCTAGCAAAGACTGTCAGTTTTACACAAATGGCTTGAAACACTTTTTATTTTGTGACGTGGGTTATTGACCACTAGAATAAGAACATCTGAGTCTTTTCCTCTTAGTCGTAGTAAAAACTTCAGACTTGGCATAAATTGCAGTTTTTTGGAGAAGGAGAAGGCTAGATCTTTCTTCTCTAAGTCACTGAACTGGTTTAATTGAAAGAACAATTTGATTTGCTGCTGTAGCTGCTGCTACAGTAAAATAGCTTGAAATGCTAACAAATTTTTACTTTTCTCACCTAAAGCAAGGATTTAATACTGGCAGGTGAACTTCTGAAGGCTGCTATCAAGTATACAGAGACAATAACTGTCTTGGAGGTGGAACTTTGTCAATATTTTTTGCCTCGGGCCAAAAAACACTCGCAATAATGGAGTGCTAAAGTCCTGCTCAGAATGTTGCAGCTTGAGAAAGGGGAATTTATTCCAGGTTTTAGAGTGCAGTATTTTGGTAGGATGTGTGGTTTCTTAATCATCCTTATGTTGAAGCATCAACCATCAAGACATTTGGGGACACCTAAAGGCATGCTTCTTGTTTAGTAAGAGCTGCCCTTATACTTGAGGTCATGTAAAGCTGGCTTTATTACTGTCCTCAGTTCTATGTTATCACGCATGTTTTGAGCCAAAGTGTCTCACCCTGTTCCCTGTAACCTCAGCAGAGGATTTAATTTTTATTATTTTAAATATCCATTGTGGAACAGGAGAGAGAAAATTCCAAATTACAGTGCTGAGAATTTAAATCGATGTTTACAAGGATTCTGTGCCTGTTCTTTTTGAAATTATTATGAGATGAGAATCATAAAATGATTCAGAGAATGGAGAATAGATTAGGATTGTTCATATAACATGTGAGTATTTTAAAATGCCATAAATAGCAAGCCAACAAAGCTCTTGTATACTTATTTTATTAATGGTCATTGATTTATAGTTATAAATATTAAGCCCAAGAATACAGACAAATGCTTGTTGCTTGAAATCAGGTAAACAATAACAGAAGTAGCTCTTAGCTGCAGTGAGGAAAAGCAGACAAGAAGTAAGCAACTCCTTGGTCCTGTGCGTGCCAGAACTGCTGCTTACTTTTCCATCATTAAGGCTGTGACTGCCTGCACCAAATGCTGCCCCTTCTTCTTAACCTCTCTTTGAAAATGAACATTAACAATGTAAGACAATCCCTCTTCTGAGCAAAAAAACATTAGGTGTCTGGATCTGAATTCCCCCTTTAATGGCGCTGGTGGGAATTTTTGCACTGTTCAAGTGCAAAGAGACCTCAGTTTGGTCGGAAACACAGGAAAAGCTCTTCTTTAGTGATCCAAGCTGTGGCAGCAAACTAAACTTTCACACTTCCAGCCTTTAGCCATGTCTTTAATGCCAGTATATGAATGCAGAAGGAAACAAAAAAGGACTGTGTTAGTTTCAGCTGTTTTCACTAATCAGCGAAGAAATACCAGTAGATGGTATTTTCTTAAAAAAAAAAATAAAAAAAATTAATAAATCATATATATATATGAACTAAAAATACCTTCAGAAACAAATCTTTATTTTCCTTAAGTCTTATAAGGCAGTATTAAAACATCTTGGGACTAGGTGACTGTATTTTTCTAAAGGCAAGAAAAGTCCAACACATTGTAAGCATGCCCTACCATTTTTACTGAATTCCAGTTCTGAAATACATTTGGAAGCAAGCTGATTCTTAGGGCGCATCATTGCAACAAGGTATTTGGTTTATTGTGTATTGTATTTCAACTAGTATAGAAAATTCAGTCTTTTTTGTGATGGTTTCTAATAGTTTCAAGTGTGCAGTCCTCCTTGTGTAACTTCTAATGTAGTTAATGAGGCTCAGGTCCTCTTTTTGCCCCTGCAAACCTACCTGAGTGTTTCTCTGAGGAGTGTATGAGTTCTGTTGATCAGTGTGTATGCATGTGAGGAAGACAGTAAGCAATTTTTCAAAGGTTTAGGGTACACCTTTCTTTAAATGTATGAGTATTTCTAGGGCTTTTAAAATTTTTGCCTGGATATAGGAGGTTCAAATTGAATATTCGAAAAAATTTTTTTACAGTAAGGGTGACAGAGCCCTGGAACAGGCTGCCCAGGGGGGTTGTGGAGTCTCCTTCACTGGAGACATTCAAAACCCGCCTGGACACGTTCCTGTGTGATGTGCTCTAGGGGGCCCTGCTCTGGCAGGGGGGGTTGGACTAGATGATCTTTCGAGGTCCCTTCCAACCCCTAGGATTCTATGATTCTATGATTCTATGATTCTATGATTCTATGATTTTATTTAATTAATTGGATTGAAATCTGCACCCTTAAATCTCAGACTTGTGTTTTAAGATTACTGGGAAAAATGATCCTGACCATTAGTGGCAGTCAGCTTTCTGATGCACAGAGCAGTTCACTCTGGAAATCTGCGGGATTATCATATTAATAAATCAGGAATCATGGTGTAATGATCTTGGATGAGAACTGTTAGCCAAAAATTCTGGAATCTGGTTTAAGACTGTATGGAACATCTGGAGCTCTCTTGACTGTAAATGTAGTTCCATCCAAACAGTCAAGAAGTGCATTTTATTAGATATCTAAGGTTTTCTGCTTCAAAGGTAGCTGAGTGTGTGCCATGAATCTCACTATCCAGGTATAACTCATAATGGATACCGTATTGTTTGTTATTCCTTAAGTCACAGACTATCCACTAATGCAATGTTGTATTCTTCAGACAGAGAGAACCAATTCATTAAATTTAGATTTTATTTTCCATTCAAGTTGCAAATTAGTGCCAATATTTTCTGTAAGCAGGTGTGGGATTAAAATAGTTTTTGCTGCTAACTTGCTTGTTTATGGTTTCACAGCTAAGTATTAATATTCTTATCATTACTATTGAAAAACGAATACCGTCTGTAGTTTCATGACCTCTTGTATTTTAGTATTCTAACATGCTTACAGGGTTCCCTGTTTCAGTACATTCATGTTCAGATCAGAAAACGCCAACCCTCACAGATTTGCATTTTGCTTTCTGTACACTTGATGATTTTTATGAAAAGACCAAACAGAAAAAGGCAAAGCCTCGAGGTCTCCTCTCACATTTTAGCGAAGATTTAACAGCGGGATGACATAGTGAATAAGGGCCTGCTTCTGTGATTTGCTCACTACCTCCTATGATTTACCCTTGGTGCCATTAAGGGCAGGCAGTATTTCGCAGGGTATATGCATCTTGTGGTAGAAGCAAGTCCAAAGAGTTTTACAGAAGACACCGTTAAGCAGTAGCAGCAGAAGAAACCACACTTTTCAAAATAAAAGTAACAAATAGGGATTATATGTGACTTTTGGTGGTGGGTTTTTTTGTGGCTTGTTTGTTTAAATTACAATGGCTGATGTAGTTCTAGTCCACTGAATTGAAGACTACCAAGTAAGTCACTCAGCACTTGCTGAAGAGCTAGGGACCCAGCTGGGGGGTGCGTAGCACATACACCACAGCACGCTCCTGTTAGTGGGAAGTGTTCCACTTCAGGTTCTGGATGAGAACTCGCTGTGCCCCAGCAGCAGGAGGGAATCGCTGTCCCATAATGCCTGTCATGGTCCTCTTATTTACCTGTAACCTCACGCATTCTATTTGCTCCATTGTGCCTGTATTCATCACTGAGGAATACATAGATGCTGAGGTTGAACTATTAAAATGAAAAAAAGTATTTGAGCTTTTCAAGCACAAAGTAACAACTGATGAAAGCATTTTTTCTGCTCATTTCCTTTAATGCGCTCCGCAACCCACTCAAACTAAAATAATTTTACAAAAATCTAACATTTCCTTCGGAACAAGGAGGTGATTTTCCTTTTTCCTCTCTCACACAGATGATTTTAAACATCTAGGGCTAGACAGTTCTGATGAAAGCTATTTCCCACATGTTTGTGTAGCACTGATTTTACATTAATGGATCTATTATCCTCTAACCTTGTATTGTTTTTCAGCCTGGTTAGGGGAATAGTTGCTACCTTAAAAAGATGCATTTAGTGGGCCAGATTCTTTCCTCTCTTATATCCATTCTACATCATCAGAGTCCATGAGTTTGTACCTGTGTTACAGAGCATGGAAATGATTTTTGCCTTTTTACGTTTTACTTTATGCATTTTTTTTTTTTTTTGTCGAAGTGTACTGTTTTTAAACACAGGTGTTAGTTATCATAGCAAAAATGTTTCATCTTCATTGGTTTTGGTTGCTTTAGGAATATTTGCTTGTACATGGATAGATTGTTCCTGTTGCTCCTCCTGGTCTTTTCCAGATACTAAGTCACATGAGAAAACACATCCCAGCAGGTTTATGTGGTACTACTTTTCAGTTAGCTGTTGATGTACTTACCACAGGTGTTCTGTATGATCAAAAATGTGACTCAGTTGAAATATGAGAGGTCATACATCCACAAGAAGGAACGATTTCTGGCCATAGTGCTAACAATAGTAATACTTAGCTGGGACACAGTAAATAAATATGTAAGTTAGGAGTAATTTGTATCTGTTTGGATGTCTGTTCAGTATTGGGATTTGTCTCCTTATTAAGACATGGTCACACTATAAAATGTTCAAGAATTCACGTTCTCATGGTATTTGATTATACCGTCCATAAACCTCTGAGAACATCACCTGCCATAAAGTTGATGAAAAACAAAGATGGAATTAAGGAAAACCCTTAGCTCTTTCAGCAATTCATGCCTGGCTACAACATTCTGCATGTTATTTCTCTGCAAAAAACTCCTCTGTTCATCTAACCAAGAAAATATTCTTCACTGGATACATGCATACATGTGCTTTGAGTTTCATATGTTCAGGCAAAGATGACTCTAGTTTGATTCAGACCTTTCATCTGCCAAACTGAGATCCGACTACATAATCAAGGGGGAAGTGAGACCTTCTTAAACTAAATTAATTTTCAGGCTTATCTTTGCTGTTATCGATGCATATTGTGTCATTAATATATAACAGTGTTTAAAATGAAATAAAATGACTCAAATTACATTCAAGGCGTTTTTGGTAAGCAGTATAGCATTTTAATGTTAATCTGAAGCAATTAAAAGCCAGATCTCAAACAGATGAAAGCACTCTGTGTCTCCAGTGTTAGGAGACAAGTTAGTTGAAGATGATTTCTGAAAAAACCACAAACTATTGATTGTGTTATTTGTGAGCATGACTATTATGAGCATCTTAAATGCTGTTCCATTTTCCTGTCCTTAAAGGAAACATACAAACAAAAACACAGACAATATGCAGGAACTTACTGCTGCTTTCACTTAACAATGGTGTTTCATTGCAGCCTTTTTGTGGTTAGAATAACAGAGTTGGGGGTCATGGCACGTAAAAGAAAAGCTATGAAAGGGCATGTCTTTTGAAAAAGAAAACAAAAAGTTGTAATAGAAGACAGTGCTGAAAATTAAAAAGATAAATTGAAAAGTAACGTAATAGAACTTTTTCTGAAAATGCAATTAAATTTGCTTCTATTACTTAGGCTGCAGCACTATGAACATTTATTTGGAGGAAGAAATGTGAGGAATTTTATTCATCCCCATTCCCATTTGCTTCCTGGAACCTTTTGTTGATATTTTTCTCTATATTTTCCGTTACCATTTGCTAAATATATTATGACATTTTATTTACCTTAGTCGAGAGCTTTGAGACCCCTGTGTGGCTTCACCATTCTAACAATTTCACAAATCAATCACCAATCATTGTGCAGAAAGAAGCCTAAGAGCTTACATGAACATAGAATTATTTTTATGGTAGAAGAAGCAGGTTTATACTGAATAGTTGGATTACAACATCTGTAGGTATGCATACAGAATACACCGGCTCGTATCTTTCTTTTTAATTAGCACTTAGTAGTTTTTTATTAAAGCAATGTGTTACAGAGGGATTTTGGAAGTACAGTGTTGGAATCCACATTTTTCGATAAGACATTTAGTTTCATGGACATATGTTATTTCTGTGCTTGTAAAATAAGGATATGTTGTTAGTCTTTTGTTAATTTCCAGATAATTAAACATTATTATCTGTTTACCAATGCATAGATGTGATCTGTTTACAATATCAAAGATGTATATAAAGTACCCAGCTATAGCTGAAATTCTAATTAAAATACATCATTGTTTGTCATGGTTTTAAGGCGAAAATTAAAAAGCGTTGCCAAATTAATCTTCAATCAAGAGTTCATTAATTAGCTAACCTTCTGTAAATGGGCCACAGTTTGATGACAGCTCACTAAAGGACCTTTTAAATGAATTCCTGATTGTATCAATCAGACAGGGGAAAAGAATTAGATTTGCAGCTCTTTTTTGGTAGTTCCTGCAAACATTTCCCCAACATCTAGTGCTCACAATGGATGTTAAACTATTTTAAAGTGATGAATCCTTTTTATTACTGTCCCAAACTCTGTTACTTCTTGCTGTATATCAAGAGGAAATGTATAATGCTGCCAAGGTTTCATGATCCTGAACAGAATATTGCAGAGGAATATACTTTATAACATAGTAATAAGCAGTTGCTTGAAATAATACCATAACTTTCCATGAGAAAAACGTTTTGAACAAATTATTGATTATATAATAGTCTTTAGTAAAATTTACTTTGCTTCTGTCATGAATTTTAAAATACAAGGGCTTAAGTGGTCAGGTACTTAGGTTGCTTTTGTGCTGGCAAAATAAAATTACTGGATCTCTAGACTATCTGGAAATGTCCTCCATGAAAGTGACAAATTAAAGATGCTAATGCTAGATTAGGGTATATTTCAGTGTTCCTTTGGTACACAAAATACCTATCTGGACCCATCACAATGCTTAAACCAGAAATTTAGAATGGGATGGAGAAGTCCTTGCATAATCTGACAACTTCTTTTGTGATAAATAGGTGGGACTGGGTGGTGGATTTTTTTTGGTTTGGTTTGATTTTTTTTTTGTGTGTGTGTGGTTTTTTTTTTTTGTACTTACAGGGTTTTTTGTGTTTTTAGCCTGTATGCACGCGTTTTGTGGTTCTGAGTGAACATGTGTTTCATGAAAAGTATGGTCAAAATAACAGTCTCTATTTACTCTTGCCAAAAGTTCTGCTTCTAAAGTTTGTATAAACACACATTTAGTTAACATTTGGGTTGGTTATCTGAGTGAAATAAAACACTTTCAATTTTTTGAGGGGTGTGTGCCGTTATTGAACCAGTGTATCAGGAGATTCATTTCCTTTTTGAAATGAAAACGTTAATTAAGGCCAAGAAAGATTGCATGTCAAAGCACTAAGTGATGCATTGCGTATTATGACACCTCAAATGTCTACAAGTGGAACAGCCACAGTTATCTTTTTCTCCCTCATATAAATGCTTCAATTTTTTGTAGTATATATTCTGATATTATTAGCCAGTTATCTGTAACTGCGATATTACCATAAGTTACTGTAAATCTCCCCATCTTATTTTTGTAAACAATAGAAGTATGTTAAAATGCAACTTAAGTTGAATTTCTATTTTTTTTGTCCAATATAGCATTGTACATTTGTGCTGATCTTCCATGAGACAATAACCTTGTCCAGCATGGCCACATCTGGTAGGTCTATCCTGCCAATTAAACCACAGAGATGGTGTGGGTGTTGGGTTTTTTTGTTTGTTTGTTTTCAGTCAAGGTGTTTATATCAACATTCCATATAGATAAATAATCCAATATGAAGGAAAATCAAGGTTTTTTCCTCTGTGCTGATTTGCATATGCATGTCAAATCTTGCTATGCCATTTTGCATGGTATTGAGGAAAACAAAATGACCTTTACTGAAGTTCTTAATAGTGGAAGGTTCTTACATTCTGAATTTTCAGGCTGGGGGGGCAGCGTGGAAGAGCAGGCGTGATTGCACCACTGATGCTCACAACAGTCTGATACACTAAAACTCTCCATGCCTTCCTTTTATAATTGCATCTCTGCTCAAGGCTACTATAGTTAGGCTACATTAAATCTCATTGTCAGTCAGGCTGCATAAGGCTCAGGAAGCTCACGGGCTGGAGCTGGGCAATGTGATCTTCCTCAAGAGCAACTTCTCTCGCTGCTACTTGCTTGTCTTCTCACACACCGCTATGTTGCTGTGTACATAATGGACACCCCTTACATAAATTATGTAACTTCATTTTTTGCCCTGTCTGACAGTCATGATTTGCTTAAAAATAAATATGAGCCTTGTAATCTAGGTTGCCCGTTCTCCTCTTAGGCAACTGCACATGTTATTTATTGTACTGAATAAAAAGAAAAAGCAAAAAAGTCACTAATCAACTGGCATATAGCACACATGTAGGAGATGGGTCATGTACAATTAACACGTATGATACAATACAGGAGCTTTCAGCAAGGCTTCTATCAAAATAATTATCTAAGCAATTATCTGTGCTATTCAGCTAACTTTTGCATGCAGTGGTGTTTCTATGCTTTTGTGTTCATCAACCTTACTGCTTTGAGTTCTCTTAGGAACTATTAGATTGACAGTTTTCAAATTGTGCAGAAAAGACAAAGAAAGAGAAAAGAGCTTTTTATAGAAAATTGTGCCTTTATTGCAGGTAGTTAATAAGTATTAATACTCTAAAAAAATCAATGGGTTAAATGCAATTGCATGATTTTAACTGGTGCGCAGATTTTGGTGCGTGGCTCGCCTGCGTTTTCAGGAGGTTGTCTTGTAAGAGTCTCAATGCTGCAGTTCTTTTCCTCCTGACTGGAACATTATGTATGAAAAAAATGAAAGGACAAGCAAACCCTGGTGTTCCATGCTTGTGTGAATTCTGCAAACGGTATTCCTGATCCTGTAGACTGATGCAAGCAGGAGTATAAACAAACTGTTCCTGAAGTGTGCACTTCAGGATTGTTTCATCATTCAACTCTATAGAAGTGGTAGTAGCAATAATAGTAATAATAATGATTTTTAATGTTGTAGCTTGTTGACTAATGTATGTATCTCAAACTAGATATGTTTTAATTCCTAGCTCTTCAAAGGATACTTATGTATGCCGATGAACTGTCATTACCTGGGCTTTAAGCATTAGTATCCATTTAATTTTGTGTACAGAGTGCATCCTGCAACTGTATACTTTAAAAAGACAACATCTATTTTATATTGCATGAGGATTTGTGTTGTTCTCAGTCTTCTTAACGAAGCCATTTTTATTTTAGCAATGTCGGCTTTGTCTAGTAATAACCTTTGTCTTATGCAAAGGAAAACCTTGCAAGGAATAATACAGTCTTGTGTTAAAAAGTTTGCTGCTTTGTCATGGCAGTTTTCTTTTAGTGCATCATGGGTTGGGAGAGAAGGACAGTTTATAGGTAGGAAGCTCAACTAATACATTTATACTTAGTGGTTGCAGCCTCCATCCCAGTTACTGGCAAAGCCCTGAGAAAAGTAAACCATGTGCTTTTGTACTGTCATATTTGATTTGGACTATATTCTCACTGTAGTTTGAAGCTAACATGAAACACAGTGTCTGCGTGACCCATTTTAGCAGCCCATTATCATAATTTCACTGTCGTATGGCCTCTGAGTTAATGTACTTACAAATGACAGAGAAAGTGTGTTACATGACCTTAGGGTTTTCAAAAATTAAATGACGTAGGAGGTTGTATTTCAAAGAATTGTTAAAGAGTAGGGTTTGGGGGGGATGGCATTTGTCTTTTTTTTCTCACCTTAAGGTGTCATAGCTTGTAACAACAAGAAGGTATATTTATTCTTTGATAGACAAAAATATGAAAAGACCTTCTTCGAGGTCTGGATTTTAGCCATTGACTATTTTTGGGTAATGTGGAGGCACAAATGTAATCTGTTTTAATTACTTTAATTACTTTTTCATTGCCATTTGTCGATGTTCCTGGTGTAAAAGTTAAATTCTGTTTTGTATTTATGTATTTTGATGGGCATGATTTTTTTTATATAATATTTTTGGGGTTTGGTTTGGTTTGTTGGTTTATTAGTTTTGGTGGGGTTTAAAGGCCTCTTTTGAGTGAAAGCAGCAAAGCAAGTATGTTTCCTGCAGTTGCTACAATGGGGCTATCTTCTGGTTGATCACGTGATGTAGTAGTGCTGGGAATAATTTTGGTTTAAAAAATAATCTTTTTTTAAAAATGGCTTTCTTAATTTGAGTTTAAACCAGATTTGAATGTGTTTCTTAATTTAAGCAAGTGACATTGGCATTTTATCAGGGCACAGTGTCCCCACACTTCCCAAATTTTATGGTGTCATGAACTTACATTGCTAAAACCCACCGTAGTGAGTGATTGATGTTTCTTTCATCACAGAAGGGGTTACACTGAGGGTAAACCACAGTGGCTATGATATATATCCACTAAATGAGGAAACGGCAGGAGAAACCACAAACATGTAGTCC
>JAAWXA010000005.1:33333628-33360315 GCA_038090715.1 Florisuga fusca
CATGTGAGAAGGGCTGGAAAATTAGTGTTTTTCAGTGATTGCCAGCTACAGCCAGAGCGCAAGAATACATTCTGGGATGGCAAAATCACAAAGCCTTAAGCAAGCATTAAAGGGGTGGTCAGGAAGGTAATTCAGCAGAAAAATAGGGAGTTGAACAGGAAAGCCCTGTGAATAAGTAATTTGTAATGAAACAATGTTTTTTCTTAGTTAAATGCTATGAGCTTTTATCCTGTTCTTTCAAAATTAATAGGAAGTTAGCTAAAATTCATAGGAAGAACTGCTGACAGTGACTGGGGTATTTGCCTTCTGTACCCGTGTGCTTGTCTTTTAATCACCAAACTTTTGTTTTGTACTTCACTGTTAGTTAGCGATGCAAATGGAGGCTGAAATCCATGTGCCTGCTGAAGTCACTTCTCTAGGAGCCCCAGGCACCCTGGGCCTATAGTCTTTGTCATCCTGATCTCTGGTGCTCTCAATAATGCAGCAAGCCTTTGCTCCACCAAAGTGTCACCTGTCTAGGTGAGTCATGCCATCCCCTATCTGAAGTGACAGCCATCTTTGAGTACCAGCATCTTAACTGACTTCTCTTTCATCATCCATGTTAGAGAAATAACATTTTCGACAAGGTGTTAGGATTTTCCCCCCCTGTTCTTTATTCTTTCCCCAACCCCCCTTCACCCCTTAGTTAGAGCACCTGATCAAAAAATTATTTCTGACAAAGATTTTCTGCTCCAAATTAAATGAGCTCAAGGAGACAGAGCATTTTCACACAGAAAGAAAGTGAAGCGTTGATGTTGGAAGTTAATGAATCTGGTAGCAGAGAGAACATTATTGAGACTGGATAATATGATCTAACAGCTTTCCCTCTTCTTATCCTCCCCGTAAAGAATGTATGGAAGTCAGTTATGTGGCATGATTCTAACATCTGTCCTACCCCATAATGGTAATTTGTATAAGTAATGGAAACAGGTTAAATACTTCCATTCTAATGTTGCCAGCAGGGATGAAAATGAACATTTCAATGAAATAATCTCGACAGAGCAGGGAGAGGAGGGGTGGATGGACTGATTCATCTCCAGCTCTCTTTGGTGATGTGAACACTAATGAGAATGCTTGAATGTATAGTTTATCAGATAGAAGGGGAAGAGCAAGTAAATTTCTCAGATTAGAATCACTGTGAAAATATACCCGCATGCAAGCTGCTTCGTTCTCCTATTGCCAGTGTTGCCTAATAATTTGCAGCATTCATTTTAAGGGGATAGAGGAGAAAAGAGAAGGAGGTGAAGAATCTTTTTGTTGGTTTTTTAATGGGATGCCTTTAAGGGTTATCATTCAGCCTGCTAGAAGCACTGACGTTGTTCTTGTTACCATACCATATCTACTTCTCACACCCATTGCATTAGAATTAGAGGGTAGGCAGTTCTAGTATTTTGCCCCTGTTTCGCTGCAATTAGAAATCAAAGGCACAAACCACTGTGGTAAGGTTATTCAGTTGTCTGATAGTCTGTGCTGTTCCTCAGTCATTGTCATAACTGAGCCATATTTATCCACTGTAGTGACATGGTAATACAGACACGCACACACATATTTGTAGCATCTGTGCCAGAATTTTGTATGAACATTTTATATACTCTGATACAGAAAATCCTCAAATCTTCCAGCAGGCATGTTAACCTTTCACAATGTGAGATTTTGGATTCTCTCATGACTCTGTATCCTGGAAAGGTATCTGTAAATGTTTTTTCTTCACACTCTCTCTCATTTTTCTGTGACAAGGGAAATGTGTGATTGTAGATTGTCTTTTATTTCCGTACTTTTTGCCCAAGATGTGAAATGTGTTCTTGTGTGCAGTGGAAGTCACCCCCAGCCTAGAGTGCAGTTTGTGTAAGCTGACAGTGTGAGCTATGAAAACTTCTGCAGCTGCTGTGTCCTGTTGGCTGGGTAAATGCTACAAGCTGTGGAAATACATCAGTTGAAGAGTGGAGAGCATTCACATCATGCCACTATTGTTCAGTTCCAGAGCAGACACCTCTTTAGTGAAGAATTTTAGACTTAAACCCGTCTCTAATTGTTGAAACTATGAAATACGTATTTCAGTGAAAATTACTTCAGTATTCAATTACTTTACTGAATTGTGGCTTTCAATACTTCGGTGTTTCTTCTGAATAAATTTATTTACTTGGAGGATTTAAAATCAGGTCTTGACAAGTTTACTGCATTTAATTTTGTAGACTGTTAAAAACAAATACAATTGTTACTTTTTGTCCTTTTCAAAATAATGTATTCTATGCTGAATCCCTTTTTGAATGGAAAAGAATGCCTCTGTAGAGACAGATTCCTTCAAAAGCACCGGTCCGAGGTTACAGAAGGGTTTTATGTGAGAATATTTATATTTTTAACCACATCCTTACATTTCAGATCTCTTTCTGCTTTTTCAAACAACGGATGTGTATTTATAGTGTAAATATTCTCACTGAAGCAAACACAATGTGCTGTGCTACTCACATGTACAGTATATAGCATCTCATGTCCACTTAGATTAGAATGCACAGCTTTTAACACTGCTCAGAGATGACAGTATATCTATGGGGAAGCTCTGGCATCCAGAAGGCACACTTCATAGGCAAAAAATATTAGCAAGATTTAATAAGAAGAAAAGAAATACAAACTGATCTCCCTAATTTTTAGTTGCCTGGAATTTGAAGCTTTCCCCCCTTTTTCCATCGTGCATTTTGCCTGAGTCTGTGTATGCACAAGTGAGAAGGAAAAGAAAAACTGACAGTATGTTCTGTAATTCCTTCTGCTTCGGATATAGTTTTGTTGAGGAGGATCACAGCTTATATCTGATCTTGGTATTTCTGCATGGTTTCAGAACACATGTAAACCAGCAGAGTCTGTTCAGGAATATTTGAAGAAGATTGCTGAGTTTCTCTGTCACAGAAAGATACGGTCTGTCTCTTAAGCCACCTATTGTAATATAGGGGGAGAATCTGAACATCTTATGCTTTTATTTGACGTAGAATATTACTTGTCTCTGTAAGTAATTGTAATAGGAACATTTTTGCCACATTTAAAATTCTGAAGCTTACTTATTTGTAAAATTTCTGTGAGTATTTTAGCAAAATATGTGTTTTTAGAAACCAACATTCTTCATTTCGTATGCTTCTGTATTATAACAGAAACCTTATCAGTTAGAGAATTGCTCTGACCTTGCAACATACCATATGTTGAGTGTGCTGCTATTCATTGTGTAAGCACTAGTATTCTTGAATGAAAAAGTATTGTGTGTATCCTCTGGTAACTAAAGGAGTTAAATAAAATAATTTTTATTTCAGTGAGAGAAATTAAAGATGTCAGATAAACTGCTCTCTTTTTTTTTGTTTAAGAATCTTTATTTCTTTGTGTTATTTTAGATAACGACTGCACAGACTTGTATCTGTGTGCGCATCATGGAAATTCAGTTTTTTTCAGTATCCAACTTAAATTCTGAGAGCATAGAAAATCAGACTTCTGGCCAATTGTACATTCTTAGCTTTTATATTACATTATATATTGGTTAGGGACTGAACTCAATTGTGTAGTAGTCTCAGCAGAGCCTAAGACTAGGAAAGTAAGTGAAAGATGGATATTTCACTTTAACACTCAGTTTCTTTGCTTTGACAGTTTAACACTGACATTTCATGTAGTTTTAATCTTTCTTGTGTGGTTTAGCTCCTTTTATTTTATGGTAAAGTGCAAAATTATGGGAACAGAGAAGACATCATCATAAATAAGTAAATGAAAATGAAAGATATGACAGTGGTTCAACTAGAATTTCTACTCGAGCAGGTATTTATATGGTTATAGATAACAATTATAAGAATATATATTAGTGCAATTTAGAATTAAGAGATGTTAGCAGATAATTCACCTAGATTCTGATGAAATCAGAATGTATCAGATATATCAACTATAGCAACAGTCATCATCATGCAACAGTTTCTTATACCTATTTATTAAATATACCGGGATGTGAAAAGTAGAGCAAATTTCCATAGTTCCACTGAGGTTACTAAAAGCTCAGAATGTAGGCCCCTGCAGTTTTCAGCTTCTATGTGGTGACTGCTGGTTATTAGTAAGTTTTGGGTTTTTTTAAAAAATTAAAATACCAGATAGTAACTGTCTGCTTTTATGCATTTTAAGCCTCAGAGTATTTTTTATTTATTTACAAGTAATTTGAGAATCAGAAACACTATTCTTCTGTAACTGCTCTTCACTTTTCTGAAACTTAAAAGTGTCTTGTCCTTTGCTGTTAGAAATTACTGAAAACAGGGGTGTTTAGTGACAAAGAGATCTTAGACTGTAGCTGTGGGAGTGAATTCTACTCAGAGACGTGCATTACTTCAGTTCTAGGAAGCTGACTTCTTAGTTCTTTTACTAGTTCTGCATTGTATTCACAATTTTATGGACTAAATAAATTGTAAAGAATATTTTTTTGTTTGGTATATCGTGCTCTTCTGGTATCTTCCTGGTCTTTGGCTCCAGGATGATTTCTGTAGTGACTTCTGTTGTGCTTGCTACTCACCAGTCCTTTTAAATAGATAAAAAACACCCAAGATTGAAGCATTTGTAAGGAATTGGACCCTGCTTAATACTTCCTTAAAATCCAAAAGATTAAATTATCTTCTGAACAAATTTGACACTTAGAGCATGGATGAAAGATGCAATGGGCATTTTGAGGTTCACCACTACCTCAGTACTAAGTGGGCAACTTTTCTACTTTATCCTGCAAGATCAGACTGAAGTAGTTAGGGGCTACACTAAGATTGTATTGCAATGATGAATATAGAATGCAGCACTGGCCATAATACTGTTACTTTTTGAGAAAAAATGAAAATAAAAAATTGCTTCAAAGACTGTTCATAACACAATGAGATGAGATAAATTTTTTCAGAAAAGAATTTTCTCAGTTTATACTACTAGCTATGTGCAGAAAGCTCAACTTGTACTTATGCTCCACCCAATCAAAGAGGACCTCAGCCTTGTTAAGGTGACAGTCTGTATTTTCTTCATATCACATAGGAGAAGAAGTGCCTCTTTTTCTAGCTTCCTTTCAGCTTACCATGGAAGGACATAGCCCTCACTTCAGTGTCACTTGCCGTACAGTTCACCTGACAAGTCGTCAGTTTTAATTCCAATACTGCAAATTGCTCACAGTCCATGTTTTCTACCTTGTCATGCTTACAAATGATCCACATTCCATCAATGTGGTTTTTTTAACCTTCTTTTACAAAACTGGAGGGAGATATGTACAAGTATGTTTTCTGCTTTGCAATGGAAGTGTACATTTATCACTTAGGTATCTGTAAGCTACTTCTGTGAATTGGGCCCTTGGAGTAAATGTGTTTTGATGTAATGGCCATCTGCTCATGAATATCATATTTGCTAGTTTAAAATAGTATGATATAGATAAGCACATAGTTTGGTAAGATTATATAGTTTCACCAGGTGGCAATACAATAGCAAAATTTGATATTTACCATAAGCCAATAATCAAGCTGGCATAGAGGTCTCAATTTTTTTGATGGTTGCTTTAAAAATTTAATCTCTAACATTTATTTTTAGTTGCTGATTGTTGTTTTCAAAATGATAAATGCAGGGTCTACATGAAAGGGAGGCAAAGTGTATCCTAGCCATTTGGGAAACAATCGTAGTCTTGTTTTCTCTTTTCACCTTGTAAAAATGTAAGCTGTTCTGCTCTCACATCACAGAATCATAGAACTGTTTGGTTGAAGGAGACCTTTAAGATGATCAAGTGCAACCCTTAAGCTAGCACACTGCCAACTGAAATGGCTCTTGAAGCTGCAGCTAAATCCAGTTTTCCAGAAAAGACAGCCCTGATGAGATAGAGTTGGTCAAGCCAGGGGTTCTGAGTTCCTAGGTCTGGGGAGTGCAGGTCAGGTCCAAGCATATGTAGTGCAGTAAGCATAGCTCAGTGCCAGGTCATTTTTTTAAAGTCGAGAACTACTGGGTTAGTAGGGTCTTTGTTTGATTTTGTTTTTGATATTATGGTCTCTATTGTGATACTGGCACATATTTTACTACTGAAGTCAAAGTTTATTTTTAGATAGCACTGACATCAAATTGTAACCAGAGGAGAGTTTGCAGATTAATATGTGGAGTGTGTGAGTGATGGTGAGTTTGGTTTCTGGATGTATCTTCAGAATTTGTCTTTATGGTTTTTAGTACAGAAGACAGCGATGATGTAAAATGTGAGTGTTCAATAACTTTGTCTTGTTCCCTGCCCCTTCTCCTCTCCTGTTTTTTAGCATATGTTCCTGAGGAGGAATTGAAAGCAGCAGAAATAGATGAAGACAGCGTGGAAGATGATGGGCTGTCTCTGGACATCCAGGAGAATGAGTATTTGTGCAATGAAGAAGCAGAGATCAAAGAGGCTCAAAGCTACCAGAACTCCCCAGTCAGCACTGCAACTAATCAGGATGCAGGCTATGGTTCGCCGTTTAGTGAAAACAGCGATCAGCTGGCCCATTTCAAAAGCACTTCCTCTAAAGAAGAGAAAGAGGATCCTCAGTGCACAGACAATGTTTCCTATCCACAGGACAGCTTGGCACAAATAAAAGCTGTGTATGCAAATTTGCTTTCAGAGACTTGCTGGTCCAGTTTAGCTTTGGACTTAAAGAAATCCAATCCAACCACCAGCAACAACGGAATCAGCCAGAATGAAAACACCACCAGTACTGACACCAATGCCAATTCCCAGAGTACTAGTACTACAAGTACCAACACTAGCACCAGTACAACTACCAGTAGTACTAGTAACAGTACTAGTAACAGCAGCGGCTCTGGTTACGACTGGCACCAAGCTGCATTAGCTAAAACTTTGCAGCAGACCTCATCGTATGGACTTCTCCCGGAGCCCAGTCTCTTCAGCACAGTACAGCTTTACCGGCAAAACAATAAACTTTATGGGTCCGTGTTCACCGGTGCTAGCAAGTTCCGATGCAAAGACTGCAGTGCAGCCTATGACACACTGGTGGAGCTAACAGTGCACATGAATGAAACTGGACATTACCGTGATGACAACAGAGATAAAGAAGCTGATAAGACCAAACGGTGGTCAAAGCCTAGAAAACGATCGCTTATGGAAATGGAAGGCAAAGAGGATGCCCAGAAAGTGCTGAAGTGCATGTACTGTGGGCATTCATTTGAATCTTTGCAAGACCTCAGTGTCCACATGATAAAAACAAAGCATTACCAGAAAGTGCCTCTGAAGGAGCCAGTACCAGCCATCACTAAATTGGTCCCTTCTACCAAAAAGCGAGCACTTCAGGACTTAGCTTCACCTTGTTCACCTGAGCCAACAGGGATCACTGCAGAAGCTTCACTGGGTGAGTCTGCAAAGGATCAGAAAACTGCCAATCCCTATGTGACTCCAAACAACCGCTATGGCTATCAAAATGGTGCTAGCTACACTTGGCAGTTCGAGGCACGCAAAGCCCAAATTCTGAAATGCATGGAATGTGGCAGTTCCCATGACACTTTGCAGCAGCTCACTGCTCACATGATGGTTACTGGTCATTTCTTAAAGGTGACCAATTCTGCTTCCAAAAAAGGCAAGCAGTTAGTGTTGGACCCTGTGGTGGAGGAGAAGATACAGTCTATACCTCTTCCACCTACCACCCACACAAGGCTGCCAGCCTCCAACATCAAAAAGCAGCCTGATTCCCCAGCGGGCTCCACAAACTCGGAGGAAAAGAAAGACTTAGAGAAGGAAAAGGTGGTGGTCAGTGAAACAGAGAAAAAGATTAAAGAAGAGAATGAGGACTCCACAGAGAAATTTGAGCCAACAACTTTGTATCAGTATCTCAGAGAAGAGGACCTAGATGATAGTCCTAAGGGAGGAATAGACATATTGAAATCCCTGGAGAACACAGTGACAACAGCTATCAGCAAAGCTCAGAATGGAGCCCCTTCCTGGGGAGGATATCCCAGTATTCATGCAGCTTACCAGCTCCCAGGAACAGTCAAACCCCTTCAGCCCACGGTGCAAAGCGTTCAAATGCAGCCGTCTTACGCTAGCAGCGTAAAGTCACTGTCATCAGAACACAATGCCCTCATCCATTCCCCAGGCAGTCTCACACCCCCACCTCACAAGAGCAATGTATCAGCTATGGAAGAACTGGTGGAGAAAGTTACAGGTAAAATCAGCGTGAAGAAGGAAGAAAAGCCTTTGGAGAAAGAGAAGAGTTCTCCAGTCAAACCCATGTCACCTGCTGCTAAAGAAAACAAGGACTTCCCAAAAGCAGAAGAAATTAATAACAAACAACAGCAGAAGAAGAGCTGTGAGACAGAGGTTCAGAAGGTCAAAAAGGATAGTCCAGCAGAAGCACATACGCCAAATGGTACAGAGCCACTTAAAACGAAGGTTGCAAATGGCTGTAACAACTTAGGAATCATCACAGATCATTCACCCGAGCCGTCCTTCATTAACCCATTGAGTGCTTTACAGTCCATTATGAATACCCACCTAGGCAAAATTTCTAAGCCGGTAAGCCCCTCCCTGGACCCTTTGGCCATGCTGTACAAAATTAGTAACAGCATGTTGGACAAACCCATTTACCCAACCACTCCGGTCAAGCAGGCTGATGCTATTGACCGGTATTACTATGAGAACAGTGATCAACCTATTGATTTGACCAAGTCCAAAAACAAGCCTCTTGTCTCCAGCGTGGCTGACTCTGCCTCATCCCCGCTAAGGGAGAGCGCCCTGCTGGATATTTCCGATATGGTGAAGAACCTCACAGGGCGTTTGACACCCAAGTCTTCGACTCCATCTACCGTGTCAGAGAAGTCTGATGCTGACGGGAGCAGTTTTGAGGAAGCTCTGGATGAACTGTCACCAGTACACAAGAGGAAGGGCAGACAGTCCAACTGGAACCCTCAGCATCTTCTGATCCTTCAAGCCCAGTTTGCTTCCAGCTTGAGGGAGACCCCAGAGGGCAAATACATTATGTCGGACCTAGGTCCACAAGAGCGGGTACATATCTCTAAGTTTACTGGTCTTTCCATGACCACAATTAGCCACTGGCTGGCCAATGTGAAGTATCAGTTAAGGAGGACAGGTGGAACTAAATTTTTAAAGAACTTGGACACAGGACATCCTGTTTTCTTTTGCAATGATTGTGCCTCTCAGTTCAGGACTGCTTCTACATACATAAGTCACTTAGAGACACACCTAGGGTTTAGTTTGAAGGATCTGTCAAAGTTGCCACTTAATCAGATTCAAGAACAGCAGAATGTTTCAAAAGTCCTCGCAAACAAGACTTTGGGCTCACTTGGAATTGCCGAGGAGGACTTAGGCTCCACATTCCAGTGTAAGCTCTGTAACCGAACTTTTGCAAGCAAGCATGCAGTCAAACTGCACCTTAGTAAAACACATGGCAAGTCCCCAGAGGACCATCTGATCTATGTAACTGAGTTAGAAAAACAATAGCGTCCAGGTAAGCAGCCAGGTATGCAAGTGACCACAGGAACATTGCACTAAACTTCTTCATAGTACTGCACTAGGCCTGACCTGAGCCTCTGAAATCAGTCTTACTTTTGTTGCTGAACTGCCTATCTGGACCTTAGTTTTTCTTACACTTATTTTGTAGTTATATTTATATGCTCTTTGTCTGATCTGTGCATGGTTATTTTTTGTTTCTGTTTTTATTTTTTGTGAGTCAAAGTCTGACCTTTATTTTCAACATCTGTCCTTGATGTTAAGCTATCTTTTGTAGAATATAGTGGGAGACACTATTGAGAGACATTAATTTAGACGTAAAGAAAGACACAAAGAACAATGATAAAGAGACATCCTAAAATTACAAAGTTGCCATGACAATAAAGGTCACAGAACCTGGTAGTGTCAAGTTTTAACCCTCTCTGAACTGTAACAGCATTTCTGTGCCTTTCCCAGTGACTAAATAACTAAAGGAAAAACGAAACAAATTAAAAGGCTTAAAGGCATTTCATTCAAATAAAAGCTGTGTCGTAATCAGAATATATATTTTTTTTTTAACAAATGAGCTTTTTTTTTTTTAAATGCAGAACTGGTTTGTGAAGAAAATGTGCATGCAGTCTTTGGAAGAAGGAGAGCTGTGTAGTACTCAAGGGGTTAAGAAGCCACAACTCTATAAGTTAAATAGTAGTTAAAAAAAACAAAGCAAACAAAGTTGCCACTATGCCCAAATCCTCTGAATGCTGAAAATTGCCTCTTTTTGGCAAAAAAAAGGAAAAAAAAAAAAAAAAAGGTATGCAAGCTGTTATTTAAAACAAGTGTAAAAATGCTTTTTCTTTCTTTTCTTTTTTTTCCTTTCTTTTTTTTTTTTTTTTTTCCTTCTCCTGTAAAATACTGCAGTTTATAGTTATTTACAAATGTTAAGCTTTGGTACAAGCTGACCTTTCTATAGTGTGCTGCATTGGTAAATGAAAAAAAAAATGGGGCAAATGTTGGATTCTGTTCCTTGTAAATTGCCAGCATCAGCTTAAAAAAATACATGTTACATATCGTACCATTTTAAACTGTTCAACTTTCTTTGTACCTTCTGGCTGTATGCTTTCTCTTTTAACTTTTTATATTGTCATTTTATATTCAATTTCTGTGTATATAATGTAAAACCACACTTTTTGAATAAAATTTAGTTCCTGCAGCTTGATATAAATAGAGAAATTTTACTGGCACCTGCATCTTTCCAGATGCATGTACTTAAAGGAACTATCTGACAATAAATAAATAAATAAATAAAAATAAAGCAAGCAATGCACTATGAATTATACATTTTGATGTTTTATCATTAATATTGTACAGTACATTTTGGTTCACACAATTAAATCCACTGTTTTCTCAAGTGTAAAATAAACCCACATGCAGTTCTTGATTTACATACATTGTCATGTCGTCATTATATTGCCTTTGAGGTGTTGTTGCAGCAGTAAGAGGCATCATTTATATAATCAAGCAGCAAAAATCTATTCAAAATCATCTCTCATGATCTCTCTGCTGACGTGTTTCATTTGAAGCCGTAATACTAATAATCTCTTAGAAGACACTTGCAGTGGGTAGGTACTGCGGAAGGTAGAGAATCAAGGGGTGCCATCAACTTGCAACGGGCATTCTGCTCATCGCTGAAGTACAAGAAGGGCTGCAAAGGTTTCAGCCAAGTTAATTTTCCTCTGCTGTATGACTGTGCCCATAGTAATTTTCAGTGTGCATTCAGAGACCATCTCCTCCCTTCCTTCTCAGGAAGAACATCTGATTTCAGCAGTGACATAGTCAGAGGCTGTGGCTTCTGCCCAGGTAGTCTGTTGGATGCTGCAGCATTTGCCTTTCTGGTAGTGGCAAAGACCTCTGAGGCTTTGACACCAGTTTTTACTTACAGTACAGGAAGGCAGACCTGTGTTTCTCTGTACTTTTTAAATATTGCATTTTGAGGTAAGCCGGGTGCTATCGTATCAGGTGTTTCCCTTAATCTTTATTTCTGTTCTGTTGAATGCAGATGTCATTTAGAATGTAAAAGAGAGATGTCAGAGCCTTCACTACTCTATCTCCTGAGTGCTTTGACAGTTACAGTATATGAAAGCCTGGGATCTGCTATCCATTACACTTTTTGGAGGGGCTTTTAAATATGAGGACCTAGAGGGGTTTGCTTTCACATGGTATTAGTGATACTCTTGTGTTACGTGTATGTGGGTATGTGAATTTCTGCTGCTTCTTCTCAATTCTTCTGAAAGCCATTTAAACATAGGATCTTTGCTTCCAAATGTAGCACAGTTCTACATTTAATCCTTACTATAGTTACAGCCCCAAGAATATCCATGCATTGTTCTGTTTTCTACAACAGCCTAGCAGGGATAGGTCAGTTACATTTGCAGAGCATTTCTGACTAGTGCAGGAAAGTGTTGTGAGGCTTGGGTTTGTTTTGTTTTGTTTTGGCTTTTTTAATGTCCCTTTTTAATGTCCTGCTGCTAACTACCTATGTCCTTCAGGGGATCTAGCCATTTAGACATTTCAGTTAAATTACTGGGTGATTATGTACTTTGGGCCCAAGGGATGGTGAGGAAGAATAACAGTCAGGCCTAGGGCTGTAATACAGACTCTTTAAATAATAACCCTTCGAAGTTTTGTTTACTTTACCATGGGCCAGCAAATATGTGATTATAGAATATGCTGCATTACATTGTGGTAGTGGGTGAAAAGGTTGAAAGGGAGAAATAATAGCTCTAAAGTGGGCTTAAATCTAATGTAGATCCATTAAAACTCATTTTGAAACACGACTTGTAAAGTGAGTTCTCAACACCAGGTGACTCCCTCGAGAGGTGTTTATGACATTGCTAAATCCATTCAGTTCTGATAGTTTCAGATCGTACAATCACTCATCATCTGTGCCAGGGTCTGAAGAAAGTCCATTTAGAATTAACCAGCAGCTTCAGCTGGTGACTATACTGATGTAACACTTTCAAAGATTGAAATATGAAGTAGATGGAAATTTGAGGGCTCTAATGTTTCACTTGCATAGCAAAATGAAGCACAGTAACAGTATGATCTTTATTCTTTGGACTTATGCCACTTTTGTTTGAATATTGTACTTCCAAAATTAATCCTTTTAAAAATATTGCACACAGTTTAAAAACAATTTATTATTTTCCTCAAAATTGGCTTGCAGGTTTCTTCTTTATTTCCATAAGATTTCAATAAAGGTAAGTTTGTCTTGTTCTGTTAGTAACTACTAAAGCTATTACCTGGAAGAGAGCACATGGTCTTACAGGATTGGTCTTGAAGGAAAGATCTAAGAGCCCTAAAGTCCGTAGTAATCTCTGTAAGCCTATATACTTAATTTGTGATGTATTTCAAGTCCATTGTATCTGATTCAAAATCCATCTGTATCTGTATCATAGATGAGTACAGCTAAATTTTTTCAGCAGCATGTTGCTGATGTTTTTAGATGTCTGCCTGGATCTGTTCTTTGAGGGGAAGATGTTGGTTTGTCTGTTTCACAGGTCTGATTGATGCTTTTGTGCACTTTTCTGTATTGCTGTTTTGAAGCTGATGCAAACCAGTGCCAATGTGAGAGATCTGTGTGCTGATGACATTAGTCCTGAATGAAATGACATTTTTTTCTTTTTAATAGCATTTGGTGGGATATTCACTAATGTCTTCTGCAACATAACTTTGTTATGGCTTTCTCTGGGTAGTTACACTGGTAATAATGACACAAAACATAATCTGTCCTGATCATGGAGGCCACTAAAATGCAATCACAATTAAGTATAAAAGCATAAAAATATACACATTATCTTGCATTAGGCTAATCAAGGCATGGTGCATCAGTTTCTGCCTGCAATTTCCAAAGCCATCTCAAATTTGAGCATGTTATATTTTTTAAATGATACGGCAGGGGTCCTGGGTAGGAGACCTCTAAGGAGAGGCCAGGTTCCAAGTGGAGTGTTCTCTCAGCTCTGTAGGTGTTGGGTCTCCTGGCTGATGCAGTATTGAGTTACTCTCCCAGCATGAAAGTAGCAGGAAGTGGGATTTCACCATCTGTTCACTGAAATTTAAAGCAGGGTCCTTTTCTGTCTGTGTGTGAGAATAGAATGCTAACCCCAATTTACTGGCCAGATACAAATCTAGATAATATGATTTTTCCAAATTTTTGTTTTCTCTGCTGTCCTGATTGTTTTTTTCATGTATGTTTCATGTGGCTTTGCACAGTTTTTCTTTATCACTGTGTGTAGTCACTTTGATCCTACAGGTAGGTGGCGTGACCACATTTTGGGATGAAAAACATTATTTGAAGTAAAAGGTGATATTGTAGTTAAGTGAAAATATCAATGGTCAAAACTGGGTGTGGTGTAAAAAACCAGAACATTTTACCAGCCTATTTACATGATGCAGATTACCTGAAGTTAGTATCATTTATGAAACATACTTCTTTATTCAGCATCTTTGTTAGCTTTGGTTTTTGACTAGCAATATAACAAAACTGATTTTAGAATAGTTTAGCACTAAGTGGTTAGAACTAGAAACACTGATATGTGGCTGATGGAGAGTTTTATTTTCAGACAGCCAGGGTTAGAATAGATGATAATTGTAAAAGCTGTAGACCTTCCCACTGAGAATGAGAAGCTCCTGTTATCCTAAAGTGGAGATCACTTCTTTATACTTCTCTCTTCAGTCCTGTCTAGTGACCTGCTTAATCAGAATCATCATGGCCGAAATGAGCCTAGTATTTATCCTAATTACTGTAGTTTTTACCTATGTTTTTTTTTTTTTTCCTTCCCTGTAAAGAATACTAACTTTAAATTCAATTAGCTATAGCAAGGTTGTCAGGATTCTAATGGTTTTTACTTCTGGATAACCTTAGTGTAAAAAATGTGGGGGAGGATTAACTGATAAAAATATTAATTCTTTTTAAAGAAACATTTCTCTAATTTAATTGTTCAGGGCACAATTTGACCATCAGAATAGCATAATTCTGAATAAATTTACTATAGTGACAGTGTACTGTACTTCTGCCCAGAGTGGTTTTATTAGCATTGTCTGAAGATGGAGGTTAAATCCTGACAGGTTCCTGACCAGGCTTGTCAGATGTGGGACACCTGCGGCTAAATGCCACGTGGCCACTTGAGGAAGGAGAAATGGAGACTGGTTGTCTGCAACCCATCTGCTCTTGTAGGAGTCCAGAGCTGATTCATTTGCTCAGAACAGCATACATTATGAAATCTTAAAGGCTGATGGAATGTGTTAGGCAAGTGTAGGCCAACCTCCAGGGTCACGTAAGTGGAAGTTATCTCTCTTGGTACACTCGACAGTTCATCTGAAGCCTTCTCTCTAGAGTGTGTGCAGCTGAAGTTTGTATTAGAGGTTGTCTGTGAAGCACAAAATCAGGGTGGTATACATAGTTTTGGTACCCAAAAGAGCACACATGGTGTTGGAATCTAGAAAGAAGCATGCTAAAATTATGTAGCCAGAAATAGTACCCAAAGCTCCTGACTACCAGGTAGATGTCTAGCCTTTAGAACGTGCTCTCAGGTACTGTTTCTTACTCCCCAGAAAGTTTATAATCAGAGTAATAAATTGAGTTCAATCCAATATAACCTGGGATGGAAGATCCAATAGCTATGAACAACCAGTTTCTTTCAAAACCACCACACTATTGGAGTGGTGGGTGCTAAATTTAGCATCTTAGATATTAGGAAGAATTAAAGGAGGGTGGTGAGACACTGGCACAGGTTGCCCAGGGAAGTTGTGACTGCCCCCTCCCTGAAATTGTTCAGGGCCAGGTTGGATAAGGCCTTAAGAAACCTGGACTAGTGAAAGGTGTCCCTGCCCATCCATCAGAACTGGGTGATCTTTAGGGTCCCTTCCAACCCTAGCTTTTCTATAATTCTATTACTCTAAATCAATTTTGAAAAATGTGTTAAGCTGCCAGCTGGCCCTTCTGTTTCATTATATCATACTGTGCATCACCATGCTCAGAATGCCTTCACCCCTTCAACTCCTCCTTTCAGAGGAGTTTGGGTATTCAGGACTTCATGGTGCTGAGGAAAAGTATCAGTTCTTATAAATTCCTTGAATTTGTGAGGTTTTGTGGTTTTGAATACACTTCTGGGTCTTGGAAATTCGTCTTCAGATACAGACAAATAAGGGTCACTCACCATTTGTTACAATTCTGTAGCTAGTGTAGACCATTGCTATAAAAACCTGAAGTCTGTCTCTGAAAGTGAACTCCAGCTAGGAAAAAAAACAAGATTTCTTTACTTTTGACTCCCAGTGTTCCCCTTGTGTATTAGGACATGCAAAGAAATTATGTTTTAACCTTAGTATTTCTGAGTAGCAGTGTTCTGTAAAAACTAACATTCTTCAAGCCCTTGTTAGGCTTAGTTTATCACTGCATGGTTCCAATGTGAAACGTCTTATTTGTTGTCATGGAAGCGCTGCTACAGTCTCAGTGTCAAGAGCATCCCCTTCTCCCTGCTCTCCCTCAGTCTCAGAGCACAGCAAGGAGAACTGGCACAGCAGCTCTTCAGGTCACCATCATTCTGCAAGGAGTTTGAGGGTGGACTGGGAGAGAGAAGAATGGCATAACAGGGGATTTTGATCTTGATAAAGGGGTACAAAGTTTTATGTTTTCAGATGATCACTTCAACTTAACCCACTATGCCTGGCAATACAAGAAGTGGCTCTTGAAAGTGCTGCCCTTTGGCTTCAGGGTCTTTGACATCCCACTACTTAGTACATATAAAGGTGAAAAAGTTGTGTAGTAGATCGCTTCTGTTCATCCCATGTTCCAAGGGAAAGTTACACCTGGTGTAGGTAAGCTGTGAGATTCATTGACAGCTTTTCTTGCTGGTACAAGTCACTCCCTAGGCATTTTCAATCTGGACTTTTTTTTTCAATTTAAACTAAAGTACTTCGGAAGCAATTTAAGCCAAACTGGAAAAAAACACTTTTATTCTGTAATAAGAACAACTGCCCAGGGCTTTTGTGGCAGGGAAACTGCCAAATGCTACCAGTGTAACTATAATGGTTTAACTGGAAAATTCTCACAATAAACAAGCTTTACATTTATTAATGTGAAAATGCTTTCTCTAAAAGACATTGCAGGCTCAGCCACTGCCCACAATTGGTATATTACTTGGCAGTTCAAGGTCAAACACACTCAGCATGTTTGCAATAGGCATGCTGTATTAATAATTATATATAGTAGTATCCTAGTGTGTAGCATGATGATAAAGTGTGGTTCAAGGATGCACTGTATAGCACATTTCTTTTTGCAGTCATGTGTGTCTTGATGTTGAAGGGAGAGCTGTATCTTTAGCTGCCTCTAAAGCATTATATTGGTAGGGTTTGTAGCATTTAGCATTAACTTCTTTTACTATTTCTCATTACTACTTTTCTGTGCTGGGATAACGTGAAAAATTAGATAGCTTTCCTCTAAAAAAGGCAACAGTGCTAGACTTAAGGTTGCATGGGGATCCTCCACTTGAGTTTGGGTGGTTGGTGAGTGTCACATTTCACATTTTCTAAGTGTGCTTTGACAACTGGGAATCCGGAAAAATGCAAAGAAGATACAGGATAGAGAAACAGCTAAGAACAGTTTCTAACATTCAGCAGCCGTCGGAAAGGTAGAAGGTACACAAAAAAATAAAGAATTTGAGCCTGGAGATCCACTGAAAGAAGAAGGCAAGGATGAGGAAAACATAAATGATAGGAGAATAATTGCTACTAGCAAGAGAAGACAGCAGGGATATTGAAAGCTCAGACTGAGAGGGGTGAAAAAGGGAAAGCCTGGAAGGCCTGTTTGCCTGTTAGGAAACAAAAGGGGACCTAGCTAGGTAAAGCTCAAAGGGGCTCTGTGCTGGCAGATACGAGCATGCCTGAGTGATGTTCGGGAACCCTTCTGACCTCTTGCGAAAAACACAGAATTGAGGCTGAATTTGTCTCAGGAAGGAACCAGGGTTTTGTAGTGGACAGCTGAAGTATTTAAAGTAAAAACTTAACAAGATTCTCTGTACAAAAGCTGGAGGGTCAGGGAGAAGGAGGAAAAATAAGGAGGGAAGCCTGAGCAAAGACTTTGAATGAAGTGCAATGGTGAGTTCTCCTTACCTGGTGTTGCATAAGACAGGGAGAGGAGCAAAGCTTTGTTTAGGGGAAATTTGATGGTTGTTTTGTTGCTGGTGGTTGGTTGGGGTTTTTTTGCCACTTCAGTCTTTCTAAAACCAAAATTTGCATCAAATTTTTATTGCAATAGCAACCAGAGTGCAAGGCCCTGAGTATGCTGGATGCTGTAAAAACACTTAGTTACAGTAGTTACCATCTCAGTTAAGACAAGACATAACAAGTGGGTATAAAAAACATCAGAAACAGGGGAGGAGGTGATGCAATTTCATAAGATACCTGTGTACATAAATTGAGTGCTTAGAGTGATTTAATTTTTAAAGACATTATAATAGATGTGTCCTAGTCTACTGGCCATCTACCTAGCTGCTCTTAGTTGGCAACTTCACTATTGATATCTGGGCATCATTTTAAGTGAGCACTTAAGGTTGAATATCAAGGGAAGGTATTTATAGTTTCAGCCGAGTGGGTTGATAGCTATTCCATCCCCACATGGGAATTGGGTTACATGACAGATCAGGCTGCCTTCCAATTTTATCCAATACTAGTGATAAGGGGAGGGGGGGAGGAGGGAGGACAGCTGCAAGCGTAGAGTCCTTCTAGGGTTAAAGATCCTCATGCTTTAAAGAGAATGTCTAAAAGAAAATTTCTTTCTGAAATAATTTATGGAAATGCCGTGCTCTCTTTGAAGGTTCCATGTCACTGCATGGCACTACGCAATGTTCTCTTTCTTCACCTGTCAGGCAAGGACCACCTCGAAGAGTCTCACTGCTGATTACTAGTTAATTGTCACTAATAAGTGACAACTGACATTATGGGGGCTTAATGCAGAGAGAACAGAAAAGAGCCACAGATATTCTAATGAGCTGACTCCTACGTGCCCTCTATTGTTGTCGAAAATGAGGAGCTGTCGTCATTGTTCAGGAGATGGGCTTCAATTGCTCTGGAAAAATATTCTCTTTTAATTTCTTTATGCATAGATAATTCCTGGTGCACTCTCTCTCCCTCTCACTGTCTGTCTCTCTTGCTCTTTCTTTCTCTCTCATACACACACACACACACACAGACACACACCTTTCTATGAACACAGTGAAAACTTCCACTGATGATACACAGTGTGAATTAAGACACAGTAAAGCTTTTTAAGTACTTTAGTTTAGATACACACACGTGCAAGCATATGTGTGTGCATGTACATGCAGACCATCTACACATAAATACAAATCATCAAGATGTTTAATTTAAGACTCAGAAAAGGGCTGGACACAGAAAACTTTATTAGAAAAGAAAAAAAATGGGATGGTCAAGACTGTATGAGCTGATGTATTAAGTTGGGATTGAGGAAGTCCTGTTCTGTCCCTAGTGAGAGGAGTTTTGAAATTATGGCAATGAGTTCGCACAGGTTTCAGACACAGGTACCTAAAATTAGGTCCTTAGTCTTAATTGAAATTGTATCATAATAATGATTTGATGATTTTCAAAACTGTCAAACAGGCAGGAACTCCCTGGGAGGTGGTGGTGGCTGTTGATGCTCAATACTGCCTGCAGAAAGTCAGATCCATTCCTTGCACACTTTCTGAGAATCTCAGCCAGCAGAGGGCCAGAAGTTTGGGCAGATGATTTAATTAGGCATCAAATTCCTGGGTGTGTTTCCTGAGAGTTTGGAAAACTAGGAATTCTGTTTACACCAGAAAAGTGTGATCAATCCAGGATAAACTAACTTCTGTGCAATGACAGATGAAAGATATTCTCTTCTTTGAATAAGAAAGAGATTCTCTTTGAAGACTTGGAATAAGCAGGGCTGCTGAGGCTGCTGCTGTCAACCACCACCAAGAACCACTCCAAAAGTACAGAAATCACTTGTGACTCTTGTGGCAAAATTTTAGGTGAAACATACAGAAGCCAGAGGTATTGTTATGACGCCAACTTCTCCTACCTATTTTGAAGCAACAAAATTACCTGTGTCAAAACTCTTAAGTACAGCTGTTACCTGAGGTCTAAATTGTAGAAGAGAATTTTTCTATTTTTACCAACAAATATCCAAGATTTTCCATTCTGCAACAATAAATAGCATGTCTGTATTACTCTCTAGCATTTAAGGCTTCTTGGGTTTGCCTGAGAAGTGGTTTATCCAGTGTCTTTTGATAATCTGCACAAAGGGGAGAGCCCATCATTTTTGATTTGAGGGGAATTTTATTTCTGTTGCACAGCTCAAGTTTAGAACTCAAGACTCAAAAGAAAGAAAATGAAAATGAGATGCCTCTTATATTGTGCTAAGAGCAAAGACATTCATTAGCATTCTCTGTCTTACTGCCTGCCAAGGCCCAAACAAAAGATACGGTCTGGAACAATGGCCTGAAATGAGGAACACAAGTGAAGCAGCCGTGCAGGAAGCCTGCCATTTCCCATGGTTTGAGAACCTAAAGCCAGTACGTAGTGCCCTGAGCACATCTGTGGAAGCGGATAACTCCTCAAAGGGTAGTAAGTCACCTTTGGTTTTTTTATGCTGGGCTTCCCACTGGAGTCAATGGGTACCATGTCTTATTTTTCCACAGTGAAATTTGGTGGGTCCTTAACTCCCAGTTCCATATGTGACTTTGGGTATGACCTCTCTGTGTCTGAACCTACCCATCTTTTGAAGAGGTGAGATAATGCCTATATCAAAGAGAAGGCACATGCTGTAATCTGTGGTGAAAGACTTTGTAATACTGTGTAGAAAGCAGTTCTTGACATTGCCAGTGTCTTTTCAGCTACTGAACTGTCTTTAAAATCTCCATTTGGAGAAGACAGTTGAAAAGATCACGGTCCAAGCCATTTTGATTCCTGAGGCGAGAGGTCAGCTTGGTGCTCTTTATAGTGCTCCTCTACCTTCTTACCCTCTGGGCTAGGAAGCTCCTCACTGCCCACCACTAAGCTCAGTCTAGGGTCACAGCTGCCAGGGCAGTTTCATATCCAAATCTATCACAACAGTTGTTACTGTCCTCATAATTCTTCCCTTTCTTTCTTCATTTCTAGCTTCTGGAAAACAATTTTGGCAGCTTCTGGAACTTTTCCCCTCAGCAAATCTAATCTAGATATTGGTGATGTCAGCTGAAGCTAGTATGTTGAGTGGAGTGGGTAAAAGTTGGTATCCTAGGTAGACTGGGTATCTTAGAGCTTTTAATACCATTGACTGTATTAACACCACTGGACTGTAGCAAAAATTGATGGAGATGTTTCCTTCTTTATTGAGAGTCCAGGGGCATAAAACTGAACAATTGCTCTCCTGCCCTGTGTACTTCTTCCATCTCACATGAAAGTCATTAATTTTATTTTCATTGTGTTTGTGTACTAGAGATTGTCACTCAAGAGCTTTTAGACATTTCATCAAACACTTTCAAATGACTGGGATTCTGGTTGTGGTATTCTTCTTTAAATAATTTACATTCATTAAAATGACATCAGACTATCTCCAGTTCTGGCATTCTTTCCAGTTGCTGTCTCTCAGATGTCTGTTTGGGATGAGGGGAAAGCTGGGTCTGTAATGATGGATGTCCCTTGCAGAAAGTGGTTTAGAATAACCCAGGACACACAACAAAGCCAGAACTGGAGATAGTCTTATCTCACTTTTAGAGCTGTAAATTATTTAAGGGAGCACTCTGGCTCCAGGAAACTGAGGTTACAGCAAATATTAAGCTTCCTGTATGGCTATTTTTCTTGTGTCAGGTGGTGTGGCAGAGTTTATTCATAGGGACTGTGGAAATAATCAGCAAATAAGGAAAATATTTCATTTTCTTTTGCTATTTCTCAAGTCAGATTTCTAGAGAACTACGGCTTGAGGTTTAGGGTCCTTTTCATTGAATTCAGATTCATAAAGATCTGTTTGCTGGCTCGAAAATGTTGCACCAAACTAATAGATGCATTTTCAATAGATATTACTATGACTTCACAAAATGCTACAAGTAACAACATATCATTTGTTGAATCTAATGCAAGGTGCTCTAATCCAGTGACGGCTAATAAATAACTAACTCTAGAAGTGGCACAATGAAGTTGCAGTCCATGAAGTGCTCAGTGATAGCTTGTGCAGTCTGTCTTGTTCCAGTTGGCATCGAAAGCTTAAACATGCTCCCTTCTTTCCTCACACATCCTTGCTTGATACATAAAATAAATGTGAAAGCAAGCTGGGTTAGCAAATACCTATACACGCTGCTGCTACGTAAGAGGGAATTTCTGAATTGCCTTGGAAGAGGGTGCTTCAAATGATAGCAGCAGGAGAAGGGGTGTCTGCTGCATCAGCATCAGCAGAGAGGCCCCGACACAGGGCAGGGCAGCAAGCTCCTTTAGCCCCTCTGAAGTCCATGCTGCTCTGCTTCCTATACTGGCAGCTCTACAGTCTAAGCTACAGCTGGACTTTCTTCTCCTTCCCTGCGGCAGCAGTGGAGCCTCCAAAGACACACACAGAGGGGTGGGCTCTTGCCATCTCTCATGGGGGGGATGCCTCTGGGATATTTCAGTCACTGCAGGGCACGTGGGTATTGTCATTCTGTGAAAGAAGTGCAAAATCCTGCCTCTTTTACTAACAGACACGGGGAAAAGGAGGAAGAAGAAAGGAGATTTGATCGTTCATATCAAAGCATTAATTTCTTGAATTTGGAGGTGGAAAAAGTGTGGCTTTTGTTCCAGTAACAGCTCTTGCCTTTGGTTTCTTTTTAATGTAACACTGACGGTAAGTAGGTAAAAATCATACTCATTTGTGGAAAAGCATTTTTTACATGGTGTATATAACAATATCAGGAGATGAGGGTAGAATTTCAAAGTGGTACTTTTCTTTGGTTCCTTCCCTTTCAATAGCTGTTGTTTTGATTACTCTCTGCCTTAGGCTATCATTAGAATCTTTTTGTGTGTGGAAGTATTAAGTCCATAAATATGAAAATAAGCCTGTAATTGACCCATGGACTGAATTTATTTCCATTAGATTCTTCTGCTAGTATAAAAAGCACAAACTGGAAGAGTGATATTTATGTGCGTATGAAGCTCCCCAGCTCTGATGGTATATCATATATTTGATAACAAGGTTACGCTCTTAAAGGGACTACTCAGCAAGACAGGGTGGGGAAAACAGGTGTCTTATTTTAGTTTTGAAAGCAAAACTGGGTACAGCCATAAAATACAGGCACAGCACATGCCATTATTTTGATTAATCGGACTGCTAGAGAACAGCTTATGATGAAAGCTGATCAGCATGTCCCAATCAGTCTCATTAGGTTCCTCTGCAAACACCTGGAGAAAGGCAGCCAGCGAAGGGTACTTTGGAGGCAGGAGGAGCCGAGTGATCAACCACTGAAAACACCAGGGTTGCCACACCTGCTCGTGTGCTTTAATGGAGCTTTACGGTAACGTGGGGAGGTTTCTCAGTTAAATGGGACATAAAGCTCAGCTGCCTTCAGAGGAGGTTGTGTGCTGTTGCTGTGCCCTATGCATCATGTGTAATATTCCAGTTGCTGCCTCTGTTTGTGGCCACAGCTGTAGTTCTGCTGAGCTGCTACATAAAGTTTTCCAGGGTTGCTGTTGCTTTTTTTGTTTTGTTTTGTTTTTTTCCTTCTGGATTTTTCCACCTTCCTGCTGTGTGAAGGGACCATATGGCACAGCTATTACATCAGGACCTGCAGGCAATTCTCACTCAGGCAGTACACCAGAGCAGGACTGCATGTCAAAGAAAAAAACAAAGAAGGGAGGGGAGAAGGTAAGTGAGATTACTTCCAAGAACAAAATCTCAAAATATTCAAGGCTTGTGTTGTGAGACAGGCAATTCCCCCCCTAGCCCCTGTCAGCCCTTTTGTTGTCTGCTGTAGACTGCTCTCTCTGCATGGTACAAGATGCTCTCTGGAGAGCTCCCAGTCCCTTGGCCCTCTGTTCATCACCAAGGTCACTGTGGCAGGAGGACTGCAGCTTGAAGGGTCCTCAGTGCCATAGCCTTCCTCAGGAAACAACTCTGAAGAGTCTCCTGTGGCTGGAATTAAGAAGGTATATGTCATGGAAGGTATATTTAGATCTGCATTTCTATATAATTTCCCCAACAAGCTCCCATCCCCAGTCTGTCTTTTCTATTTTGTCCTCATATGCTGGGGACTGATCATTACTGTAGGCCAAGATCTAAATGAGACATTGTTCACTGTCTTTGATTTAGGCCTAGATTTGTTTAAGAGGGTTACAAGTATAGAGGTCCTTCAGCAGCCTTCCCATTTATTTCTCCTGTAGCTGCAGTGACCATTACTAGCGCTTTGAATTAGTGGTCAATTGTTCTACCACAGTTTAAGAAATATGATGGGAAATATGATAGAAGAGGTGTTCCTTGCCTCAGGTTATCTTGGTGGCCCTCCTCTGGACCTGCTCCAGGAGCTCCATGTTGTTTCTTTGTTGAGGGTTCCATAACATCTCAGAAGAATGGAGTAGAGGAGCAGAATTACCTCCCATGATGTGCTGGCCACACTTCTTTTGGTACGGCACAGGATACAGTTTGCTTTCTGGACTGCAAGTACATGTTGCTGGTTCATGTTGAGCTTCTCATGAACCAGCACCCTGAAGTCCTTCTCAGGGATGTTGTCAATCCATTCTCTGTCCAACTTGTATTTGTACTTGGTATTGCCCTGGAACAGCTGCTGGACCTTGCCCTTGCATCTCTAGTCAGTGCTGCAAAAAGCAGATAGGAGGCTTTGTTGGGAAGATCTTCCTCTGTCATGCAGGAGGTCTCTGTGGTAAAGGTTAGAAATGACCCCATAAAAATTACCTGGAACCTCAATGACCCTCTTAGCCGTGAGTTTTCCTCCATGGAAGACCTTTTTGCTGCTAGGTACTATCTTGTTGCTTCAGAGATAGGAGATTTTGTGTGTGGTAACTCACTTGAAGCATAACTTACTACCATCTGCACGCAGGAAGTTGTGCTTTCTCTCAGTGGGGGTGATCCATTCACAAATGATGTCCAGCAGGTACTGACAGGGAGGAGCATCTTCTGCATTGCTGATTTTTGGCACTTCTTGGTGGATAAATAAAAATCAGAGCATAATGTTGGCTAGCTGTTACTAACATCCCTTGTCTGGAATTCCATGCAATATTGTGATCAAGTGTAAAGAAAATGCTGCTTCACCTGATAGACCTCAGAAACCCAACTTTACAGGTGGAAACACATAAGCCATTATGATGGCACAAGTGGGCTTCAACCACACCTATCAGCAACCCAAGCAGTAGAACCCTCTCAACTACACCTCAGGTTGGGTGTGATGGAAAGATGGGCTCTTGTTGCCTGAGTGGGTGAACTCCTGTCTATAGAGGGCAGCTACACCTCCAGCCTTATAGAACAAACATGGGGATGCAGTAACATGGACACTGTGTGACCAACTACCATTAAGTTTCTCTGGATGTTGAAGCTGTCAGACCCAAGTATCTTGCTAGTGCATGACACCTTCTGGTGTTGTTGACATTGACAATTGCATCACAAATTTTTCAATATCTGGTGGTGTTTTTCAGGTCCCAGTGCCTGTAGCCAGCTTCTGAGGGAAGAAATACATATAAGTGAAGCTTCTGGCCCTTGGACTTGCTGATAGAAATTTTAGGATATCACCCTCAAGATTAGCTACAGTAAAGAAAATAAGTTCTCTTTTGCAAAGTCTCATAATTATAGTCAAGTTTTTGCTGGCTATATATTTTCGATCTATCAATGCAGCTCATCACCCTCCTGTTCTTATTTCGTCATGCTGCAGCCACGACTGGATGGCTAACTGAGTGCAGTGCAATCAGCATCACTAGAGAAATACCAAGAGGTAAGAGCTGGAAAAAAGCAACAAGAAAAAAAGCCTCTCTTACCAGCAAAATCAGTGGAGGCAAGACCCTCCTGGTGTTGGGTGCATCCAAGGAAAAAGAGGAACACAAAGTATTGATACAACCATTGAAAGATCTCCAGTGCTTAAACCACAATGGAGATGGCGGCACGTTTCTGTGCAGGGAGAGAGGGAAGCATGGGAAGGCTCACCTGGACCCAGCAATGGGAAAGGGCAGAGCATCATACCATGGGTGTTGTGTTTCCACCCTGCAGTCCTCACGAGGGAAAAGGGACGTGCTCTCCCAATGGCTGTGTCAGTGGCATGGAGGGGGGAGAATTTGTGGGGCAAGGGTTTTTTCGGCCACTTTCCATTGCTTTTCTGAGACTGCTGACAGAGAAGATGGGTGGGAGCAGGAGTGGTCTGTAGATAGTTAGCTTAGATAGTTAGATAGTCTGTAGATAGTTAGGGACATATTTTAACTGTGAGTGGAAGAAGTAGTCACACAACTCCCATTAACAATAACGTGATTGCATGTGTGAGTTCCTATTCACTGTACTGAAAATTTACCCCTAAGGGTCCACATAAATTTGAGCTTTTGACCATGTGAAATGTTCTTTTATGGGCAATAAGGACACTGAGAGGCAGCTACATGTTTTCCTAAGCTCTGACCACATATTTGTATTTGTCTGCATAATTCTTCAATTTTTCTTCCCAGATTCTTCATACAATGCACACATTGCTTATAGAGCACAGACAAAAAATGGTTTTAACCATGACATACTTTGTTACTAAATTAGACCTTGAAACTATAATTCCCCATCTCTGTATTTTGATGAGAAACCCTCTACAATGTTATCAAACTAATATATTGTAGCAAATTCTATATCTGCTGCCTGTGCCACGTATAATATGAACTGTATGAGAAAGAGCTAAGTTCCTAAAGAAATTTCTTTCTCTCTCTCTATTTCTCACTGAGAAACAAGCAGCTTACTGACAGGTTGAGTATTCATGCTGATGAATCTTACCTTTTATTTGATTATGTAAATGGAGAGGGACTGTACTCCAGTACATCTTGGCAAAATTTAATTTCTAGTTTACGCCTAAAACTTTCAACCCCCCACCTCAAAGATTAGCAATTGTCAATAATGCTGTGTATTCCTACTCCCTTGCTTTCTCTTCCACTTTCATTCTTGCCTTTTCTTCTTCCCCCTCCCCTCCCCCTCCCCCCC